>JAMZEH010000054.1:3300000-3820000 GCA_024699665.1 Ostrea denselamellosa | reverse complement strand
AATGTACCTTTTAGCAAAAGTGGTATCATCATTTGTCATATATGACCAAAATGTTTGTCACATTGGAAGAGAGAAAATGTAAAAAGAAAAAAAATGCAATCATCAATTTTTTTTTAAAGAATCCAGTAATCTTGCTGTGAACGTCAGTAAATCTAGTTAGAAATCTGAAATAAGCGCCAGAAAGACATATCACATTAAAACACTGTTTCACTATATCTGTCTGTGGGGCATCGTCGCAAGCCACCGCTGAAATGTACGCTCCTTGCTCTTTTCTCTCGTGAGTGAAAAGGGAGAGGAACGTACATTTCAATCATGGCTTGCGACGATGCCTGTGGGCCATATTGCTCACCTTTTCTAAATCTAAAACTGGGAGAGCTCAACTCTAAGTCCGTCATTTCCCTGTTAAGATGTTAGCAAATCTATATCTATCTTGGAGAAGATCATAACCTTTTACTTGAACAAACTTGGATCCCGTTAAACATCTTCATATGTGCCAAGATTGTTTGAGGAGAATTTGAAATTGTATATGGGTACAACACAACCCACTCAAACGAGCGACAGACGCAGATATCCCACAATTTTGGTTCTAGACCGTTCATGGTCCGGCCGGAACAAGTAAAACACAGTCTGGGGTTCCAGTTCAACCTTAAGTTTGTATGTGCTCTTTTTGAATGATTTTAAAATTCGTGTTTAAAACCATTTAGAACTTCTTTTTTAATTTTGTTTGAACGGTATAAAACTGTAAAACGAAAATAAACTCCATTATATCATCTACTCCCCTCCCATCCCCGGCAACAGATTCATCTCTGTTCGATATTAACATATTACATGATAAAATCATACCAACGAATTTATACCCGGAAATGTGGGTTCAATTTCACTGCATGACTTATTTGTATATAACAAGCCAGGGATGCTTTTCTGAATAATTTCAAACTTGGAGGTAATTGGTATCATCATCATCATCATCATCATCACACACACACAAACACACACACACAGAGAGAGAGAGAGAGAGAGAGAGAGAGAGAGAGAGAGAGAGTGTGTCACTATAGTATCCTACGTTGATTTATATGATTATAGCACAACAACAAAATTCGAACCATTTACGAAAAAATTCACATCTTTCAATATATATAACTGAATAGAATAACCAGTGATAGGTTGATCTCACAAAGATAAGAATTAATAAATAAATATGTCTTCTCATATATTGCTAGTATTTACCAAATATGGTCCTCCATAGGCGGAGTGGAATTTGGGGTGGGGGGTCCGTGGGGTGGGTTGTAATTTGGCTATATAGAGCAAAAATCTAACTACATAGCCACATTGCCGTGGGGATAATCTTGCTACATAACCAGGTTTTGGGGTAGGGAAACTGCTATTATATATGCAATTTTCTGGAGTGGGTGAGAGGGTGGTTAGATGGAAATGCTACTCTGCAATTTATAATCTGATATAAAAAAAATTCTCAGTATGTATTAAGAACTCGGACCGAAATACCAGGATTCAAAAAACCAAATTTACACATCCGACATATTAATTAGAAAAATATCGCTTTATTTCTTGGCTAAACTAGATAGCGATAAAATATGGATTTTCAAGGATACAAAGAGAATTGTTTACATTTATATGCCTCATTTGATTGATAAAACTCTGGACAGACAACATTATGTTCTCCACATGGCAAATGATAGTGATTCTCAGCTCTTACTTTCTTGTCATCATAATAACAACAGTATTGCCCTGTAAAAAAAAACCAGACATGTTTTAGAGGTATATTCCTTAAAAACTACAGAATATGTTAATAAATCCAATTTAATAGATAATAACCTTAATTTCCACAATTTTCAAAACATTGAAATCCAAATTACGAAATTCAAATCCCATAACTTAAGTTTTTTTGTGAATGAGGTTTCCATTTTAGCGAGTTATCTTCCCGATATCTCCTCCCCCACCCCCTTCCTAAAAAGTTCTTTTTTAAGGAAAGGAAATAAACTTCATTTTTGAAAATAATTGAGGGCATGAACTGCAACACTACGAAGGCATACTTTTCATGAAGCGCGTTAGTTTATTTCTTATATTTACATTCTACTTTCATTTCTGTTGGAATTAGAGACACGTTAATCAATTAACTGCCCTCCCAAGCGTGAAAGTTTGACCCTGTTAAAAATTACCCTTATTGTCAGCTAAAGATCATTTTTTGTGGGGTCAAATTTCAACATTAAACTTACAAAATGTTTTCTGTACAGTCCATATCTTGGACAAGTGGTGGGGGTCATATTTCAAATTTCTTCTTTGTTCAGAATTTTGCATTTGCAAAAGTCCATACATTGTAGATTAGCACGTTTGCACCCACATATTTCTGATCTACAACCTGGTGCAGTTGCAAGCTATCAAATCTAGACAAGCCTCTGGAATCGGGTCTAAGGTCGTTAGGTTATATGTATAGGCAACAAACAACCATCATTCAACTTCCGCCCCATTTCAGTTGGATATGGTAGTAAAAGCCTACAAATATTTGCCCGTCTCTATATCAATGCCTGGTAGTGTTCTCTCTTTATATGCATGCGTAAGGCATCACTGGTCGGAGACATGTCCTCGGGACATTTTGATTTCCCAAATAATACGTTTCGAACTGATTCTTGGTTATACAACTTACAAACGAACTATTGTCATTTTCTGATCAGCTAATTCTCCATCTCCCATGCTCTTCAGTAACTCAGAGTCAGCCTTGAACATCCTAAGGATGATATTTTTGATTTACTATATAGAATAAGATGTTGTGTCACATCCTGTCAGTGCATGAAATGCTACCAAATACTTGCATAACCCCAAAGAAGAGAAATTTTTACCCACAACAACATGGACAGGAATGATTCTAAACTTTGAAAAGGTTCAAGCAATCTATTTATTTCTGAAAAAAAAGGTATAAGTAGCATTGGTGTGGTGTCAGATGTTAGTATGGCAATAGAGGTGCACATGGATACTTGAGAACAGTGTATGGCATGAAGAACTATTCTAGTATCTGCCTCTTCTTGTGTCACATTTAGCGTAGGTAGGTCTAACATAACAGCATTGCATTTCATAACATCTTCATCTGTAACACCCCCCCCACCGCCACCCCCCCAGTGGTAACAAGAGTTTTCCTAATAGGGGCTTGGAGAATTATTTCCCCAGGCTGCAAGGTCTTTTTTGTTTTCGTTTAAAGACAGGAAAATAGCGGGGATAGTTAGAAGAGGAACCTTTCTATTTCCTATAACCCTTCTAATTGGTTGATGCCTTTTTGTTCAGCGATTACGCATTCCGGATTTCATTGATTGGTCCCTGTAGCGATCAAACAGAAACATAGTTTCCAGAAAAATTGCTTCCTTTTCTAAAAACAGTTGAAACGAACTCCTCTGCAAAGTCTCCAAATGTTTTCATTCCATGTGTTCTAAGCCTCTGAACCAAGGTCTGGCCATCTATTATCAAAGCTGATGAATTGCTTTCATTTTTAACTTGCACCCCAACTTCACCATTCCTTAAAACTTCATTCTGTATAACTGACTTGTTTTCAGATCTTAAATACTCATTTGTACCAGCAATTGCAATGGGCACTGATTGGAGTTCACCCTTCAGTATTCGCCCCAAATCCACCTTCCTGCTTTATACGCAAGGACAAGTCTTTGCAATATGTTTCTGTTAACATCAAGTATTTCACTTTTTCAACAGCTTTAGGGAGAATGTGTACCTTGTGTAAAGATTCAGATGTTAACGGATAATTTTTTTTTCCAAAATGTGATACAAAGGAACGTTAAATGTACATGTTTCTTTGTTCGGAATTAAACGATCTATAGCAAAACCTCCAACTATATTTGGCCCAAATGTGCTGAAGAAAGTAAAGAACTTCTGATGAGATCAGTAGCTTTGTCGTATCTGGCCACATTGATTAACTGATCTCTTTCGTAGGAAGGGTCAAGTATTCTAAACCTTTTCATTGCATCAACAAGTGAATCCTCAAACCGTGAATCAAGACCTGATGACTCTTTGATGCCTCCTTGTGAGTAAGTATATCATTTGATTTCACATCGTACATATTTCTGGTAAGAAGACTTATATGCGATCTTAAGTTGTAGGAAAGAGACCGCTAACTAAGGACAGAAGGAGTCCTTGAGATTTCCACTATGCCGCCGCCTTTCTTACCAGTAGCCATTCTTGACTTTGATCTGGATCCACTTGATTAAATGTTCCAACGCTTCTTTTGATAACAAAGTTGCCTTGCTGCAAATCTCCAAGAACTTCATGCGGCAACTGGTGACTACCAGCAATTGGTGACAATCAAGAATCGCATAGTTTATATGATCGTATCGGAAAAACCATAGGAGCATTGAACGGAAAGAAAAATTTAAATATAAATCCCACAACCCTTCTCTTTCCGATTTAGTAAATTCCAAAAGAATGGACACTAAATCCGAATGTGACCACCAAAACAGTACATTTGGATTGTCAATTTCCCTTCTGAAATAAAAAAAAAAATTCCTTGAACACTGGATTCTGGAAGTGCTTTAAAGTAGACCCTATGTCTGTCTACTCATTCATAATATTCAATATTTATGAGTGATCTACATCCTTGGTAGCTACGAATGACAAGAAGCTGGAAAGTAAAATCTTCCAGGGAGTTTGGGTACTGATTTTGTAGGCTCTTATGTCACGGCTATAATGCTTTCCTCCTTGAACATTGTGAGCAGCAACAGGCCCAAACAATTCATATTCCATCCATAGTTCATGCAGACGATAACCAATCATGTGATCTCCTGTACATTTCATAAGCTTCATAGCAATATGTAAGCTATCCATTCGTGGCACAAGTCTATCTCTGTACTCTAGAACTGACCATTTTAAATCCAATAACTTGAAATATAGAGCTTAATCAACTGTTAATACAGTCAGATAAAGACGGTCAGATATGTATGTGCATTTCTGGACAACAGTGTTAAGTGTATCTATTTTATAACAAGTCGTATTTCACAAATTTGGTTAACTTGAACACGAAGTAGTCATTTACGCTGTTTATATTAAACGGTTGGTTGGTTTATTGTATGTTGTTCATCGTTTCTCTCGAGAATATTTCCTTCATATGGAGAAGTCACCATTGCGGGTGAAGGACTGTAAAATTTAGGTCTATGCTCGGCGCTCACGGCCTTTGAGCAGGGAGAGATCTTTATCTTGTCTATTATTTGTACAATTATACCTAAAATCAATCAGATATTTAGACCTATATGTATTAACAGTGTGTATTCGCTAACATCCTGTCACTGCAAGTAGTTCATTTTCACAATTTACTAATTACTCAGCTGAAAGAAGCGAGGAAATTCGAACCGGAGTTAGGGAGTGTGGTATCATTTTCATATCATTAGATATGTTCAGATACTAAAGGGGTTTAGTAATTAATAGCTTATTAAGGTGAATAGGTCTTTACTGAAAGACATTTGAAACAAAACAAACAGCAAATTATTGTTGAAATACCGTTGATTCTTGCATATGATTTAAAAAAAAGTTCACTGTGTATTGAGATCATTTGACATGTTGATCTGACTTTTGTTTGCAATGTAAGTGTGAAATAAGTACCTCGGCAGTTGTCTCCTAAATACCGAGATTCCTACTTTCGCCAGACTATGTTCTACGATTTACAGTAAATGTAAAACAAAGAAAGAACGGTTGTTATATGGAGACAAGGTACTTTACCATTTTCTTGGTTGTTTGTGTTGACACTTTTGTTGGTTATTCTCATAATGGCTAGTTCAAAGAAACAGGAAGATGAGGATAAGTAAGAGGATGATATTGTACATATAGAAAAGGTCAATGAGAATCCTAAGTACAAAGTTCTGATTATTGAAGAGTACAATAGGTTAGCAACTAGTACACCGAAAAACCCTTTGGCATAAAACCCAACATTTGGTACGCCAGTGGGTCATTTGGGTCCTAGAATGAAAAGTCTATGTAAGGCAGTATAGGAGAGTGCCAGTCGTGGTGCGGTACTCCTAGGTGCTAAGCCAAAGATTGAAATTCCTAATCCTGTTCTTGAAACTTCAAATCCCAATATTGTCTCGGCAATCCTCAGTTGAATGTACCAAAGTTACCTATTTTCAGTGGTGCTGATGAACCACAAAAGGGTGAGGTGAAATGTGGAGTTTTGAGATTAGAGTGGTCAATATCTAGAACATGCTTTGCTACAAGCAGTCAGAAATTCTTCAAAGGGTTTATCTCGTTCAATGCTTGTACCCTTAGGTGAAAATGCTGATCTTTCAGATTTTGCATAAGCTAGATGGATTTTTTGGTAACGTAGCAACCAACGAAAATTTAATGCAGTCATTTTACAGGTAAGACTATTAAGGATGCTTACAACCTCTTTAGGGTGGATGGAATCATTGATACACTTATAGGTAACAGGTGATTTAGTAAGTTGGATTTACGGTCAGGTTACTGGCAGGTTGAAATTAAAGAAGTAGATGAACACAGAACTGCATTTTTCTTAGGTCCAATGGGATTTTAAGAATGTAATCGGATGGTATTCGGTCTTACCATGTCCCCGCCACATTCCAGAGGCTAAGAAAACTTAACGGGTGAAATGCATTTACGAGAGTGTCAATTTGTTTTTTTGAAGTCATTTGAGGAGCACTTGACTTGGTTGGAAAACATATTTTCTAAGTTAGAATAATATAACTTGAAATTAAAACCCTCAAAGTGTGAATTTGTTGAGTGAGGTAAAATATCTAGGCCACATTGTGTCATAACAAAGAATCAAAACAGACTCTGAGAAGATCAATACATTGAAGTCATGGCGGTATCTCAAAACATAAAACAGTTACGTTCATTTTAAGGGTTTACTGGTTGTTACTAGTAACCATAAGAACACCAAGGCCTATGAAACTATTCTGTATAGATGTTTTGTCTTTAGAGAGGTTAAAAGGAAAAACAGAGGATATTCTGGTGATAACCAATCATTTTACCAAATATGCACAGCGATTCTAACTCGCAATCAAAAGGCTTCTATTACTGCGAAAGCTCTTTATGAGAATTTTATTTGTTATTATGGTTTTCCAGAGAATATACAGAGAATATACATGCCGATCAAGGCCGCAATTTTGAAAGTAGGCTGATCATAGAGCTATGCAACCTGGCAGGTGTACGTAAGAGTCGAACAACCCCTTACCAACCCATGGGGAATGGAGCAGTAGAACGATTCAACCCGACACTGATAAAGTTGCTAGGTACACTCGAAAACCACCAGAAGGAGGACTGGAAATCTTATGTACAGTCTTTGGTACAGTCCATATTTCGAGTAACTGCATAATGATCATTAAAATTAATTCGATTATTATTGCGTTTGGGAGCGATTTTATTTGCCTATATCGCAACCTCTCTTCAACCCGACACTGATAAAGTTGCTAGGTACACTCGAAAACCACCAGAAGGAGGACTGGAAATCTTATGTACAGTCTTTGGTACAGTCCATATTTCGAGTAACTGCATAATGATCATTAAAATTAATTCGATTATTATTGCGTTTGGGAGCGATTTTATTTGCCTATATCGCAACCTCTCTTCAACCCGACACTGATAAAGTTGCTAGGTACACTCGAAAACCACCAGAAGGAGGACTGGAAATCTTATGTACAGTCTTTGGTACAGTCCATATTTCGAGTAACTGCATAATGATCATTAAAATTAATTCGATTATTATTGCGTTTGGGAGCGATTTTATTTGCCTATATCGCAACCTCTCCCCCCTCTTTTGCATATTCCTGTTTCTCCTTTTTTTTAAAAACAATTTTATACCTGTAGATATGAATTTAAATATTGAGATGAAAATTAGTTTACTTGGAAAGTGTAATACACATATTCTCTTCTTGATAAAGTTATAGCCCAGAGAAGATTCAAAGGACTCCAAAGGAAGAGAGACGAAGGAAAAACAGAGTAAATTCTTTTCAGGGATTAATTTTCTATAGCCTGAGGAAATATTAATCACTTGGCTCTCTCTCTCTCTCTCTCATAATTCATTTTAAACATTTATATTAGGTATGTGACGTATAAGTCCGGGTTGTTAGAATAGATCCTCAGTGCCCCTTGCTTGTCGTAAGAGGCGACTAAATGGGGCGTTCCACTGGATGAGACCGCAAAAACCGAGGTCCCGTGTCACAGCAGGTGTGGCACGATAGAGATCCCTTCTGCTCAAAGGCCATAAGCGCCGAGCGTAGGCCTAAATTTTGCAGCCCTTCACCGGCAATGGTGACGTCTCCATATGAGTGAAAAATTCTCGAGCGGGACGTTAAACAATATATAATCAATCAATATAAGTAGCCCATAAAAATGACCCAATTACTTTTCAACGATCGTTTTTGATAAAAATTTAACGTTAAATTGGGGTCAACTTTCAACGTTAAGAAATGACCTCTTAGGACGTTTTTCAACGAGTTCACTATTTAATGTCACGTAAGGCATTGCAGTTCATACCATAATGTATTTTAAAAAACGAAATATATTTTTATATGAACATTCTGCTTTCATTTCTATCGGAATTCCTTAGCCGTTAAAATATATATGCTATATTGGCTAGCTTCATCGCGTTCATGAGGAAATGGATATCATATAATTGGTAAAGATATCGAAGGCAAAAACATTGGAAATGTAAATAAATCAATTTGAATAATAAAGTATTTCAAAATCATAAAACAACTCCTGATCTGCTATTCCATTGATGAAATACAATTAGGCCCTAATACTGGTTGATATCTCAGATTTATATTTACAATATGACGCAATGTTTTCTTAAACACAAACACTGCATGCAAATTCTGATTTCAATGGTCATTATAATAGTTATTCCTTGGTCAATGAAATATTTCGTTTCTAATATCACTAATCACTGATCTTTATATTACAGAAGAGTGAAAGAAGCTTTAGACGGGATATTTTTATACCACTTGTGAAAACACGTCATAAAGGCTTTAAGAGGGGTTTGCTTACTTTAAAACTATTGATGAAAAAATTAGGTAAGAAAACACGATTAATGCTGAAAATGTAAATCGTTTGCAATATTTCTTCAGAAATGATTAATATATTCAAACTTGACTTCACTTACCAACTATTCGACGTATCGGGAGACAAACTTCTACCACTCCATCAACGTTCATATTTATCAAACAATGGTACTGAAAATTGTCTGGTGCTGTACAGTTTTGTCGAATGCGGGAACATTGCTTTCGCTCAGATGCAGCGATCCATTGTTTTCTATTCTTAGGACAGAACGGCACGCCACTCATTGTCGGTATTGATGAGAAACATCTCTATAATATCAATGTACAGTCATTTTTTTTCAATATATATATATATACATACTTTTCAAGTCAACTAGGTAAAGCAAGACACACACACACACACACACACACACACACACACACACACACACACACACACACACACACACATATATATATATATATATATATATATATATCGTAGCTCTGCATATAATGCTTACACATGTATGTGACGAAATGCAATATATACGTTTCAATGATATACACACCAAAACAAAAGCAAAAAAAAAAAAACCAAAACCTCTCAATTTCCAACCTTCATGGAAGATAAAAGACCACCGAATATCAATTGGCAAGACTGAAAATAAATGTCGTCTGCTACAGGCAAACAATGAAAAGTGCAGGTACAATTCAGCGCGGACGACCGTGAAAACATTGGATTGATTAGTACTTTTTAAGGAGATACTCTACATCGTCATAATGGCTGACTTCCTTTAAAATCAGGAATGAAAATATCAATATCACCAATATTTGTCTGTTCATTTCGAATGCCTAGCAGAGTAGCCCAGTAGCTTAGCTGATCTGTAGATTGCGTGTTCGAGTCCAGTAGGGGTTTTAATTTTTTTTGTTGGACTACTTTCTACTAAAACTGCATATTTTGACTAATTACAATAAATTTTACAGTTTTCAATTTCAAAAGATTGTTGTACATATCCTGCATTTTTTTTTATCCAAATCAAATTTTTCTGGTGTAGCATTTTTCCTTAAAGTAAATCCATTTGGCAATTGCAAGTATTATGATCAGGATAATAGTTATCAATCGGAAACTGCATTGATGATGATTAAATACTTGTACTGTAAGACATGTATTTGAATATCATAACCCTTATAAAGAATGATTGTATGTCACTTCACAGAGTAAAACAAATCCACCAGATTAAGAGATCATTAAGACCGCGGAACTTTATCTGGCAACATTGGGAAACTACTGTGTTTGTGGTTATCAAAGCATTATAAAAGGGCAAATATGATTCATGGCGGGCGACTGTAAAATCATTGGATTGAAATTGTAGTTTCTGAAGCGAATTTCATTCTACTTTGCAATTACATGTGTAGTAATAATAAAACGGATGTTAATACTTTAAAAGACCATCCTGTTTTTACCTTTAACTTACATCACTGGAATCATAAGATTAAAATTTCAGTTTGCTAATTGAATTCTAATCCATTTTTAGCCTTCACTGTGGTCCTTTTCAATTAAAATCACGACAAAATGCTTTTTTAATGACTTCGTCAAGATAAAGTACTGCATCCATCGTGCGAGGGCTGATTGATATATTGTGAGCCTTGTATTGAAGTAGGTAACCATCGATGTCCTTTTTCAGCCCTACTATTCCCTGACTATTTAAGGCCGTGTACCCGAAGACTGGTGTCATTTGGTCAGTTTATGTCGCCGAGGTAGCACTCTAAAGTAAACAAGGCAAGTGACTTTTGCAAAATGGACAAAATCGTTGGAAGAGCAGTGATTCAATTTTTGCAAAAGAAAGGTTTAGCACCGAAGGATATCCATACTGGCTGCAACACTAGCTCCTTCGTATGCTACAGTAAAAAGGTGGGCGGCGTAATCTAAAGGAGGCAGGCAGAGCTTTGAGGATGACCTCCATCCTGGAAGGCTTGTCACTGTTGCAACCCCAGAAATGGTCAAGAAACTCCATGATATTTTTATGACTGAGAGGCGAGTTACAAAAAGATATGTAGCCAATACAGTTGGCATTTCATAGTAAAGAGTATATTCCATTCTGACAGAGGATTTTGCAATGAGAAAGAATTCAGCCCGTTGAATACCAAGACTTCTGACAGCTGATCAGAAGCACAGCAGGCGCCCGTTGTCGCGTACAAATCTAAAATTTTTAGATGTGGATTCTGCTAACTTTCTTCAGAGATTTATTACTATGAATGTAGGTCGATCATTTCACCCCAGAGGCCATACAACAGTCTAAACAATGGAAGCACCCTGGTTCACCCCGCCAAAGACCGTTCCATCAGCTGGAAAGGTTATTACCTCGGTTTTCTGGGATGCTGGTGGTATTCTGATGATAGATTATCTCCAAATATCAATTGCACATACTATGCATCACTTCTGAATAAGGCTGTCACGTTTACAAAATTTTGTAAACGTTTAAACGAAGCATTGTAAACGAAACGTTACCATTTAAACGAAGTGTTGTATAATTTAACACGCACAGAATTTTAAGACCCATTAATGACCATTATGTTTTCATCGTTCTATGGACGATGCAGAGATTGTCACCGGACGTTCCGGAGTATAAATATAAGACAGAATAAAATACACGAACATAAATATCCGGATAGCATCTAAATTGAATTCAATTTTATTCACACTGTACAACATTTGCACAATACAGATCACAAATTCACAATAAACTTCATTTTTCAAATTTTCATTTCAGTGATTTCACATTAGATTGTCCAGAGAGGACAGAGCTGGTGCCGCGGCTTCTTCCGTCGGTTCGGTTTTAACATGGACTTCACGTGCAGCCGGTGCAGGCGGAGCAGCGCAATTCACTTTATGTTTTAATCTTTTGTTCAAAAAGATCAGTTTGTCCACGTTCTCAGCGTCAAGGGAGGAGCGCAGTTTTGTAACAGTTCCACCCGCTGTGGAAAAGACGCGCTCAGAGGCAACGGACGTTGCCGGTGTGCATAGCAAATCCTTTGCGAGACTTGCTAATTTTGGAAAATTAATACGACTGGTTTTCCACCAAGTGAATGGGTTGGTATTTGTCGGCGCACTTTTTTCAGATAGATATAATTCGATCTCTTCATCTGAAGTGGAAGGGGTAATTATTTTGCAATCTCCGGTGTCAAAATATGATCCTAACAGGAAGGATATATCATCCTGAGAAAGTTTACTTCTCTTGCATTCGGGCTCATTCTCGCCTTCCTTGATGTCTGCTTCTTGTGTTTTGTTTTCGTTATTAATTTTCTGTCCATCGTCTTTTTGTTTTAAGATTTTATTTATCGTATCTCGAACAACATTGCGTTGCTCGTCATTGAGGAACGGAAGCGAGCGGTAACGCGGATCCAAGAATGTGCAGAGCATTGGAATACTCTGACACATTTCTGGTTTGTCCATATTGAACCTTTTGCGCAAATCGGTTTGCACCTTCTGTTTGAATGTTGCGACTGCAACACAGTCACTGTCGTTTGAAGTAAGATGGTGATTTACTAAGCTAAAAATTGGGCAGACGCCACTGACGGTCGGATACTCCTCGCTGCACATGACACGAGAAGCCATGTACAAAGGCTTCAGAACAGGTATCATGCCTTCAAGTATTCGCCAGTGATCGTCATTCAGATCTAATGTACGCGCATCATTGGGTTTTGTTATACTAGCATCGTGAAGCACGGCATAAATAGCCAGCCTTTGTTGTTTGAGTCTCTCAAACATGTCGAACGTGCTGTTCCACCGAGTGGCCACATCAATGATTAAATTGTTTTCAAGTAGATTCATCTGTTTTTGTCTTGTATGTAGTTCATTTGTAGCTAGCACTGGTTTTCTGAAGTGTGCAACTAATTTTTTTGCCGCCCCTATTGTTCGCGAAACAGAATTTACAGAATCAAACGCACCTCTAATCGAAAGTTGTAAAGTGTGCGCAAAACAACGAATGTGTTTCCATTTCAGGTGCTCAACACACGAGACCATGTTGGACGCGTTATCAGTAACGATTCCTATAACTTTCTCGTCAGTAATGCCAAATTCCTGTGTTATTGCTTTTATTTCGTTAGCTGTGTTCTCACCGGTATGTCTGTCGGTGACTTTTCTGGTGGCCAAAACTGTATTTTGAAAGTTCCAGTCATCATCAATAAAATGGGCAGTTTCTGTAATGTATGCCTCAGTGGCAAGGCTTGTCCAGTGATCTGATGTCAGCGCTACGGCAGACACGTTTTTTAAAATTTTCTTTCAGTTTCTGTACCTCCTCGTCATATAGTAAAGATACGTAGTTTGAAATAGTTGCTTTTACAGGGATTTTATAATGCGGATTGAGTTCATTACAGAAATCTTTGAATTCCTCGCCACTAACAATACTAAGTGGTCGTAAATCACGCGCGCACATCAGTGCTAATTTCTGGGTACACTTTTGATATTTTTCTCTTGAAAATACCGGCGTTCTATAAGCTGTAATTGCTGTTTGCGTCAATGTTGCGGAAGACCCCGGCTTGTGACTTTTATCAGATGCATCAATACTTGTGGACTCGTGTTTGAACTTGATGCTATTGGTCATTGTCCCTGTACTCCCTCCGGCATAAGTAAGCTCCGTAGCACATAAATTGCATTTCACTTTTTTCTTTCCCGCTACTTCCAACTCCGTAAAATAATTCCATACACCAGAACGTTTCTGTTTTTCGGCCATTCTAATTTTGAGAGTTGCGAGTCTTGCGACAGATGATAATACAAATAAAGTTTAAGAATACCTGTTTGAAAGCAATCGACAATTTTATGACGTATTGAATCTCATCCATTCACTTAATTTCATTCAGCAACTTTCTTCAATGAAAAAAAAATGACACATGCCAAAGATGCCATGCAAGTGACAGGTAAATATTCATACAGATTTTAAATTTGAACGTTTTTCCAGATTTGTATCCATACATTTAGATATCTTATTAGGAATTTTCTGGAAGGGGGGGGGGGGCTATAATTGCCGTCAAAACCGTTAATAAATGTTTATTAAAAACAATAAAGCACATTTTGCAAGATGATCAAAGAGCAGCACAGTAATGCAATACAAGCCAGAAACATATAGTAAGAGATTCTGAGACCTTTCAGTTTACTAATTAAATATGACGGGAAAAAATTGTTCACCGTTCCTATAGACTATAGTCAAACTTTTATAAATTCATTACTTCCCCTCGCAATTTGTTTAATAAGTTTATTCACTTGAAATAATTATTCAAATAATTTAGATTGTAATTTGAACCCTGCAAGATTTGTGCCACATATATAAGACATCGTTTAAACGTTTAGGGATTTTGTAAACGTTTACAGCCCAAACACGAAACGTTACCGGTTACACGTGTACACGTGACAGCCTTACTTCTGAAGCAGTTACGGAAAAATATGAAGCTCAAGCGTTGCGGAAAACTCAGTAAAGGTGTGTTGTTCTACCAGGACAATGCCCCTATCCACAAGTCTGTGATTACCATGGCTCCCATTAACGATTGTGGCTTTAAATTGATTGAACATCCGCCTTATTCGCCTGATCTCGCTCCATCAGACTTGCATCTATTTCCAAAACTGAAAATGGCCGTTTCCGGTACCTACTTTCAGTCAAATGATGAAGTAATACATGCAAAGGAGGACTTTCTGAACGGACAAGACAAGGACTTCGTTAAAAATGGCATTGAGGTCCTTGAACATCGCTAGCAAAACTGTATAGATACTGAAGGGGATTATGTTGAAAAATAATGCAATATGTCTGCCAAAATTCAAACTTTTACACATCAATCAGTCCTCGTACATATAAGGAGGGATTGAACGCTGATATTTTAGTACACATGCAAATGTAGTAAATTATGACCAAGGTTTTCAAATTTGCATGATTTACTCCAAGAACACATTTCAATCTAAATCCAAGAACACATTTAAATCTAAACAGTAAATACGGAGCGAGATTCGAATTCGCAACCGAAAGATTGAAGACGTTGTAACTGACTGAGCTATGTGTATCAATTTGACGGTTAACAAAATAATGAAGGTAGATAATTTTTTTAGGTTAATTTTATTTTGAAAAGAAGTACGTCACATAATGGAGTGTTCTAATTACTACACATAGAAAAACCCCCTTGAAAATCCAACACCTGAAAAGTGAAGTAAGACAGGTAATGGTCCGATTTTCCTTTCAAAATGTGTATCATTAAATTGCAAGATGTAAGAACAACAGAAATTAATTGGCAAATAAAGTTCCCGTTCACTGCAAATTATATACGAAAAGATGATTTAATAATGATCTATTTATTTTTTTTATTTTTGTGAAATGAGATACAGTCATATGAAATTCAAATATGTCTTAAATATTTAATGATCACCAATGCGTTTCAGAAGATATCACATATCTGCGCGTGATACCCACTATATTTGCTATGATACATGCAATTGCAAAGTGGATTCATCTCAAATTCACTTAAAAAAAAAAAAAGAAAAAAAAAGAAAGAATTTCAATTCCATGTTTTCACGGTCGTCCGCGCTGAATCATAACTATAAGTTGTCATTTGTGACGTCAAGTGTTTGATAGTAAAAGATTTTCACGAATGCTGTGTATTTCCAGTCTTGCCAATTAATGTTTCGTGGTTTATTGTTACTTACGTCTTCAGAGGCAGCACTAAGTTTACAGGTTATTAGCAATACTCCCAAATTTATCAATCTAAAAGGGTAATAAACATTATGATACATGCTATCTAACTTTAACATCGGTTAAACAAATGATCTATGTAGTATTGGAGATACAAGAAAGTGAACAATACTGAGGTAAGATTACATTTTAAACATTTAGAATATATTGTGTATCATTTAGAACATTTGAATCGAAATACGTTAATCAAACCATATAAGCAATTCGGATTTCACAAATCCAAAGTGCAAACAAACTTGTGATCCGAATAATACCGTTTTAGTAGTAAAAATGCTTTTCAAAGATCACTTACATCTGCATTCTGTAGTAGTAATCGAGGTCTCTTTGAGTTTCGAGTTATAATTTTTTAAAACAAACTACTTTCGGTTTGATTTGGTAGGAATACGACGTGCTTCATTGGAGATATACCTATATTTTCGATCGAAAGATTAGAATTGTTCCTGTCCGTGTCTTTAAGTTTAAATATCTGCAATTCAAAAGAATCTAAGAATCTGTAGTAAAGGTATTTAAATTGACGGTCGTGGATATATATATATATATATATATATATATATATATATATATATATATATATATATGTGTGTGTGTGTGTGTGTGTGTGTGTGTGTGTGTGTGTGTGTGTGTTAATCCATGCACCCATGCACTATATTTTTGAACTAATTAAGCGAAAAATTGTATCCCCCGTCTCAGTGTGTATAGAATACAAATCTGGGATAAATCCCTGTACACCCTTCATTGGCCTTGAATGCCTAATAACGCTTTCATCGAATAAATATCAACTTGTTTCTTAATTCTTCGCTAACAATTATTTATATGTACTTCATAGGTTTTACATATACAATATTGATAATTTTTAAAAGGATTCTGGAATTTATTTTCTTAATATTTGCATTTCAAATATTTTTCCTTCGATATCTTTACCAATTGAAATGATTGCCATGATAATCCATGAATGTGAATAATATGCGTTTGAATCTTGAAAAAGTAGATGCTTCCTTTGGAAAAACTCGCTACAGCACTAATACTGATGAGGATTATGTGATGTTGTTTACTCTTTGAAACTTTGAAACAATAATTTTTCTTAACACTATGCAACAAAAATAATTCAATAAATAAATATCGAATTTTCATAATACAGACGAATATCAGAGCTATTGTCACGGAAGTGAATTCCGACACGCCCTCTTATTGCAACATCAACAGGGGCATAAACTCTAACCATCAAACATATTGTACGAAACACAAAAACAATACTGGAGGGGGTGGGGGGTAAGCAGACGGAATATCTCACCTATGTCTGAAGTGGAACAAAAGATATCAAATGAATCTAGTGGATAGTAATGTGCATAGACGTTAGCATGTCTGTACTGCAGAGATGCTGTAGAAATTAAAATCAACTTGTGTCTAGTTTAGAACAAACAAGCAATGAGCAAATTAAACAAAAATAATGATAAATTATAAAGAGCTGTTATGACAAATATGTATGATTAATACCACGCAAAATAAAAGGAATTATGACATATGATGGTTTTGTGAAAAATAAATGTTGAAGTCAAATGTGCAGCTTTCAGTAGAGGGAATGAAGACCCCAAATTTTCTAAACTATGCCAATAACTAAACATTTGTTTTAATCACCGCTTGAATAGAGGTTGTTATGATTTTTATTATCCCATTGTGCATTTTTCAGTTCAATACATATTTCTCCCGTTTATCTTAATTTCATTTGTAGAGGATTTGTCAAGGTAACACATATTGGGGTGGGGCTGGGTGGTAGAGGGTGCGAACCTCATCACCTCTGAGCTAGGTAGAAAATAAATATGTTTGGATGAACGTCCAGCTGAAGTCATGTTAGCTCATAGTTTCAAGTGGACCTTTAAAAAAATACATGGGACGGAATCCACTTCCCTGAGGGACTTCTGGATTCGTTCCTACATGTTAGCTGTACCTCGCTTGAACGGTAGCTCAGTCAACATATTAACTATTTTTTAAAAAATAAATAAGATGGTAAATCCTTCGCAAATTTAAGGAAGGTCCGGAGCTCTCCTCTTCCTCTAGATCCGCACATGGAAAGGACATGCATGGTATCTTGCTAACAGGATATGCGTGCACGGAAAAGAACCACGTTAGGGTCGGCCATAGAAGCGGCCGATCTGTTTGTGGTTGTGTTAGAACACGCGCATGGGAAAATGCGAAACCATTTTTTATTGTATAATAATTCCTTATCGATAGCATGCATAAAAGTTCTGAATAAAAGATATTTAAAAATATTGATAAACATAAGTCTTGGTTATACTTTGATCAATACGTTTCGTTTTTATTCATTATTAAATAAATATTATGACTTTACGATTTTATACGAAGCTTCCACAGCAAGTACTCCCGGAATAACAGTGTGCAAAATATAGAAGCAACTTAATATGAGTTTCCAGATATTAATTGATTGATTGATTATATATTGCTTAACGTCCCGCTCAAGAATTTTTCACTCATATGGAGACGTCACCATTGCCGATGAAGGGCTGCAAAATTTAGGCCTATGCTCGGCGCTTATGGCCTTTGTGCGGGATCTTTATCGTGCCACACCTGCTGCAACACGGGGCCTCGGTTTTCTGAAGTCTCATCCGAAGGACCACCCTATTTAGTCGCCTCTTACGACATTCAAGGGGTACTGAGGATCTATTATAACAACCCGGATCCTAGCGGGGACAGATATTAATTAAATAAATGAATTGATAATAACAAATATACTGCAGCTGCAAATACCTATACACATGTATATTTTGGTTATTAATTTGCTTAAAATCCGCGACGTGCAATCATGATTGCAAACATTCACAGTAAAGCAGTCCAGCAAATAATACCGCCTCATCAAGAGACATCTAAGATTTGACATAAACTATGACACATAAAGCACCTTTCTGATGCATGTTTAATTTTCGCAATTTACTGAAACTCAAAATCTAAAAATATTCACATCCGATCCATTTGCAAACCATCTTATGATGGTACTTCAACATTCTATAAATCAGTTTAGCTTCTTCAAAGCAAATTGCTTTAAAAGATGGGCGGATAAAGAATTTCAATTTAGAGGGACATGGAAAAAAATCTAAGCGGTCTGTTGGTCGCTTTTAGGGTCCTAGTTCACCCTGATGGGGGCTCAGTCCCCTAACTTGGGTGTTTAATTGTATATCTGGTGTAAAACTATTAAAATTTTCTACTACACATGCTGCAATCTAATTTGGGAATAAAAGTTTCAGTTTTAAAACTTCATCCAATCATCCCTGTGTCTAGCAACTTTTAATCGCTTGGATGATGTCCGTATTTTTTTGTATGTTTTCTCCGAACTTCCTCGATATACATGTTTGTAGCACTTGTAAGTTTCATGATCATTTAAGAGGCATCTGCTGATTTTAAAATGATTTATTTTACGTTCTGCTGCAATTTTAACAGGGCACATCCAATATTGAAGCCTAAAATATGGATATTTCATAACTTATAGTTTTTGAAAACTCTTAAGTGCTCTTATGTAAATGACAGCACATGTATTAATTTTTTAAAGTAAGTATTCAAATTTAATTGTTTCTTGATTTTGTTTCCAATTTTAGATAAAAATATTTTATATTACAATTTCCGTGTGTCTATATGGACTAGTTTAGAATATTTAATATTTTAGCGGCCGATTTGATGCTTTGCATAAAAAAATATCTTGTCAGGGATTATTTCATTGAATATAGTATAGAAATTTTATTACCTAGCTGATAGATCCCTCGCCCATTTGTGTTTTGTAAAACGATTTATAAATTAATAAGAGTGACAACAGCAATTTGACTGAATAATACAACCTACCTATCCCCCTCTTCCTCCCCATTTTTCAGTATTTTCTTCAGATATCAAACCATGGTATATAATTTCAGCTTCTGTTCAATTTGAACAAGTACTTCTTCTTTTTTACTATTGCATAGCTTGTTCATTTCTTTGCCTAATGTCCGTTTATAAACATGTTTATCAGAACCCATTGCCAATTTTAGTGCAATATTTATGACAAATACAGCAGAGCTTTTCTCATCATTTTTTCTATTTATCGCCTCTAACTCGTGCACCATGGGTCAAACCCTGGCTACTATATGTCGGCACAGTACAGGCCTCTCTATATACAAACCATTCATGACGGTTGAATATGTGTATCTGATCACTCTAGCTTTACTAATTCTGATTACTCATATAAGTTTACTGAAGTATGTCCATCTATAATATTTTATAAAATACCCAAAGTACTTTACACATATATATTTCCACTTTTCCATCTACCTTTTTCTTGGAAACATGTGTGTCATGTTTGATGATCCTTGACCTTTCTGACTCACATGCTGGCAGACGAACCGACAGAAAAACGTACTGCACCATACCATAATGCAGCTTGTCTGTGACACTCATGTAAATACGTACCACTTAAAGTGTTAGCATTGTTCGTGAACAATAAGATACCTCTTTATTATTTAGATATGCTTCAGTAAATTTTCTTTTCTGAATCATGAAAAACATATGGCATACTTCAGGGTGTAAGAAGAATAAATAAGTAGACTACAGAGCAAAGATGATTCAGATATATTTACAATATCTCATCCATCTTGTATCATCAAGATACACGCACGCTCACTCAGAACTACGACAGAAATCTTCAGTCGTGAAATAGTAACTCAACTATATATCTAACTTTTTCACACAAATATCTAATGGCGAAGTAAACAATGTGTAAATCGTAATCACAAATCCCAAAGACATATACAAGTTCGAGTGTAGGGCAACACGGACCTCCGACAAAGCGAAGGTAGGATCAGGTGCCATGGAGGAGTAAGCATCCTCTGCTGACCGGTCACACCCGCCGTGAGCCCTTAGTCGAAATTAGGTAAACGGGATTATCCGTAGTCAAAGTTAGTATGAAAAATGACAGTCTAACAAAGGGTATGAAATCATTCAACATATGTCCCAGAGACACTTTGTAATCGCAAACAAGGTCATTATGGCGACCGTAAAATTTGCGAAATGATGACTTCAAACGAGATTCGTTATAACCCTGCAATGTCAACTTTTTTGTCAGTAGTTGACCTCACTTTAAAAAATTCTCAAACGCATGGCATGCTCTCGCGTATCGAATCAACTGGGAGATATACACACCATAAGCAGGCAAAAGTAGTATATTACTACATAGATATGGGATGTTGATGATTGCAAAGTTGAAGTCATCACGCTTGTCATATAATGTAGTTGTCAGTCTGCCATTAGAGTCAATATTAAGTAAAATATCCAAATATGAAGCACACACGTCAGATCCTGTAGTGTCCTTTATCTCGAGTTCATCGGGATATATCAAATGGACATAATTATGAAAATTATGATTGTTGATTGTTAAGACGTCATCGATATATCTATGTGTATGGTTGAAGGACACGGCAAGTTTTTTGTTTTTATCTTGTAACAGTTTCTGAACAAATTCCGCTTCATAAGAATATAAAAATAAGTCTGTCAATAAGGGAGCACAATTAGTGCCCATGGGAATGCCAATGGATTGTTGGAAGACTTGATTTCCAAACACTACGTAAATGTTATCTACAAGAAAGCCAAGGATAATCTTAATGTCTGCTTCAGAATACTTGTGCGGGCTATCGGAGTGGTGTCTAACAAAATATGTACTTTGTTTTCTAATCACTAAAAATTTGTATTTTCGAGTGCCATTTTTGTTTTGAATAATTCGAAGAATTTTCATTTTGTTTCTGGGATACTGTGTCCGCGCGGCGCCTACCGTCATAGCGTACAGCTGTAATAAATACCTGATAACCATTTAAAAAACTTCACTAGGATATAAAGTATCAGATGAACATATAAATCAACGACAAGATAATAACACAACTTTATGACAAACGAGATTACTTCAGCTTTTCCATAGTCAACTCCTCATATTTATGTAGCAATATCAAATTATCACCTTTGTATGGTGTTTATGTCTCTCAACTGATTCGATACACGAGAGCATGATCTGAGGATCATCAATTTAAATCGTGGTAGGCTACTGAAAAATAAGTCGATGGTACAGGCGTTTCTACTATTTGCTTAATTTAGTCAGTATTTTGCATTGTATTTTTATAATGATCCTGTTTGCAAATACAAGCTATCGCTGGGTCAAATGCTGTCTGACACGTTTCATACCGAATGTTAAGCCTTTCTTTATATACTTATTTTGACTACCGATTAGTTCATTTACCGGATCAAGATACGGTCGCGGTAGCTCAGTGGTTAGAGCGTTCGCTTCGTAACCGGGAGGTCGTGAGTTCGAGCCCCGCTCGTGCCATGGCCGCGTCAAACCTAAGACGAAAAATAGGTAGTGATTGCTCCTTCGCCAAACGCTCGGCATTCAGAAGTGAGGATCACGGGTCTTTCGGATATGACCTTAAAAACGGAGGTCCGTGTCACGGTAGGCGTTGGCACGTTAAAGAACCCTCACTGTTACGGCCCTGAGCGCTAAGCATAGGTCTAAATTTGTGGTACTTCACCTACAGCTGGTGAAGTCTCGATATGAGTGAAAAATTCTCGACGGTAACAATCAATCAATCAATCGGATCAAGATACAGGGCTCACGACGGGTGTGATCGGTCAACGGGAGATGCCTACTCCTCTTAGGCACCTCATCCCACCTCTGGTGTTTCCAGGAGTCCGTTTTACCCTTCTCTTAATTTTGAATCTTTTATAGGAATTATGAGATTGATCACTGTTCGTTATCTTCACCTGTTAATCTATTGGAAATCACTTCGGGCTTCACGCTATTTAATCATGTGACCGACCGTTTTCATATCCAAGTGAAGTCTTTAAAAATGTCATTTTATGGACTTATCACGAAATTGCGAGTTTGCCTGATTTTTACGTGGAACCATACTTAAAATACTAGTAGTTGTGGATATCAGGAAAACTGTTGTACCAGGCGAGTCAATAAATAACCAGCCTATTCCATTGACCGATTGACCGAGACGGTCATGATTTTCATGCCTTGTTTCAATACATGTTTTATACATGGATACAAAATTCCACGCAATCGAGTCATTCTTTAATGAGATATTGAATGCCAAACATGGCTTGTGATGCAAAGACATGCTTTTCATCTAAAGTTGAATACCGTGTTGTAATTCGGTACTTGTATCAAAAAGGTACGTAAAACAGACAGGAAATACACGACGAGTTAACCCATATTTATGGGTCTTCTGCACCATCTAATGCTCAGGTTAAATTCTGGGTTGGGGAATTCAAACGCGGTGCAACGTCTTTAGAAGATGAAGCCAGGTCTGGATGCCACCGACAAAGAAAGGTGTAACAAAGTTCGAGATCTGATATACTCTGATAGGCGAATTCAGGTGGACTAAATAGCGCAGGAATTAGGCATTTCACATGGTAGCGTTTCAACAATCTTGTGTGGTCGTTTAGGTATGCGGAAGCCAACAGCTCGTTGGGTCCCCCATACTCGTTAGCGATAAGCAAACATCAACCAGAGCATCAGCCCCGCGGCTTGATTATATAATATTTAACGTCCCGCTCTAGAATCTTTCACTCATATGGAGACGTCACCAAATTTAGGCCTATGCCCGGCGCTTATGGCCTTTGAGCAGGGAGGGATCTTTAACTTGCCACGGTTTTGGCGGTCTCATCCGAAGGACCGCCCCATTTAGTCGCCTCTTACGACAAGCAAGGGGTGCTGAGGATCTATTCTATCAATCCGGATCCCCACGGGGCAAAGACGCCGAGGTAAACTTTCTAAAGGTGTTTGCTGCAACGTGAGAACGCGAGAGTCCACACTTGCAAAGTTGCAATGGATGCTGTAGAGCGAAACGGGTATGAATTAATGCCAATTCCTGTCGTTCGCGTATCATGACCGCGTCAAACCTAAGACGAAAAATAGGTAGTGATTGCTCCTTCGCCAAACGCTCGGCATTTAGAAGTGAGAATCACGGTCTTTCGGATACGACATTAAAAACGGAGGTCCCTTGTCACGGTAGGCGTTGGCACGTTAAAGAACCCTCACTGCGACGGCCTTGAGCGCTAAGCATAGGTCTAAATTTGTGGTACTTAACCTACATCTGGTGACGTCTCAATATGAGTGAAAAATTCTCGACGGGACGTAAAGCAAACAAACAAACCTGTCTTTTCACCTGACCTAGCTCCTAGCGACTTCTTCCTATTCCCAAACTTGAAAAAGGATATTTTGTCTGACGAAGATTGATTGATTGTTTGTTTGTTTTCCGCCACACTCAACAATTTTTCAGTTATCTGATGGCGTCCAGTTTTCGTAGGTGGAGGAGAGAACCCAGACACAATGTATCCGGGAAGTGACCACCGACGTTCCGAAAGTAAACTGGCAAACTTTCTCACGTATATCGCGTGAGCGGGATTTGAACCCGCGCCGACTGGTCTGACGAAGAAGTCGTGACGGTAGTTGAGGAGTGGGTCAATGGAAAGGGTCCTGACTTTTTCAGTTTTGGGCTGATGGCGCTGAAACGTTTACGTTTGGTCTAGATGCATCACACTAGAGGGTAATTACATTGAAAAAAGAGGCAGATCTCAACCGGAAGAAGTTAGGCTGGTTACTTATTGATTCGCCCTCGTATACTAGACAAACAATTGAGAAAATACCAGCATGAAAGTTACTTCCATTTATTACAAATAAAAACGCTTTCCGTTTTAAATAGTTTCCCAAATTTTTACGCATTAAATTTCTACACACGCTAATTCTTTACCTTATCATACAATTGGATCTTGGTTTGCATAGGTCCTCAGTACCCCTGGCTTGTTATAATAGGCGAATATAAGGGGCGGACCGCATAAACCGCATAAAACCGAGGCCCCGTGTCACAGCAGGCGTAGCACGATGACGATCCCTCTGATCAAAGGCCGTAAACGCCGAGCAGACACCTACATTTTGCATCCCTTCACTGGCAATGGTGACGTCTCCATATGAGTGAAAATTTTTCGAGTGGGACATTAAACAATATACAATCAACTAACGACATAAAATACAACATGGTTCAGCTTTAGTGTCATTCCTTAAATAAAGTATGCTAATTTGAAAAAAGAAAATTAAAGTGTACCCTTCACGGTGTTTACACTGTTTATCTAAGTTGATTAATATTTATCAATTTGATTACGGAAACTGTTATTTTCCGGGAATCATCGAATGCATAAATACACCTCGCAAATCCAACATCAATCATTATTCCATGTTGCTTGTTTAGTGTGTTACCAGTATTTGAAAGAAAGAAAGATAAAAAACAACAGACGTGTTTCATTGCATTCTTTGTTACAATGTGTTCTATATATCCATTTTTACTGTGGATTTTGATACATGCGGCATCAAATACATTGTGTGTTGAACACACAACATCTACGCAGGATTGTGGTATAAGGTACATTTTACACAAGGAATGTTAAATTAGTTTGTATGTGTTGGTAGGGATAATATTAGGATAATACAATTGAAGGACCGGGTAAATGGGCTGATTGTATATTGTTGAACATTCTATTTGAGAATCTTCCACTCGTATGAAGACGCCACCATTGCCGGTGAAGGACTGCAAAGTTTAGGCCTATGCTCTGCGCTTAGGGCCTTTGAACAGGGAGAGATCTTTATCGTGCCACACCTGCTGTGACACGGGACCTCGGTTTTTGCGGTCTCATCCGAAGGACCGCTTCATTTAGTCACCTCTTACGACAAGCAAAGGGTACTGAGGATCTATGCTAACCAGAATCCCCACGGGATGGGTTGATGGAATAATCTAAGTTGACTATGTAGAAATATCATTCAATAGTCTTCATATCAAGCTGAAATTTATCAGCCCCGCGTATCGGTATTTTATCGTGGTGTTTTGATCATGATATAAATTACACTGTTCGAAAGAAGTTCAATTCACAATGATTATACAATTTTTTATGTTTCCTCAATTTTGACCGTACACATGCACCTTATTTGAAATCTGTAATTAAAAGTATATTTTGAAGGGATATGACTATAATATTTATGTTAAGCATTTCATTTTAAGTCAATCGGACAGTCGGAACATCGTTGGCATTTTCCGTCAAGTAGGGAAAAAAAAACTAGGTAGGATTTAACCCCGGAATGTTCACATTAATCAATTCCTTGTATACTACACTACAGTCTTTGTATTTTCAGAAAATTCAACGGGTGTTGCTTTGGCTCTATGTGGAATCCGTCCACGAACACTTGCAGAGGTACACATTACAGATCTTTCTGATATGATATGCATGTAAATGCTAGTAATGAAACTTGATTACATGCTATTGTTATATTTTTCATAATTCAGAATGTGAGGTAGGATACATTGGTTTGCAGTGCAATATATCTTGCCCCTCACCCTTGTATGGCGAAAATTGTCAGAAGAGATGTCAATGTTCAAAAGAGGATTGCCATTTTAAGTATGGGTGCCTACGATCAACAAGAATGCCAGGTGAAATATTAAATTTTCATCTCATATCTGACTATACCTGCCTATCTGTACATATATCCGTTCTTCTGTTCGAGGTTAATTTCGAAAAAAAATCAAGGTCACAATAGAGAAACGTTTAGAATTTGCGCCTTGAAAGCTGTACCATGCATGCGATTACATACAGTGTGAAATTATTAGTATTCATTAAATCAACTACTAGTAAAATTATTAGTATTCAGGAGTAGAAAATTCTATCCCTTATATTAACATAAATTACGGATAAAAATTTTGCTGTGATAAGATTAAGAAATTCATTTCAAAATAAGATCTCCCTAATGCATAGCTCTGATCCTTTGCCGGATTTGGCTCCACTATCTGGTATTTTGGTTCTTTCAGCTCTTCCAAGTTTGTTCTTATTTCGGATTTCCAACAATTTTGACTTGAGCATCACTGAAGAGACATCATTTGTTTAGTGCGTCAAATTGGTACCGTTTATGTTTTATATTAATATTGTTTACGAGCTTGCACTGAGTGACAATCTGAGCTACCTCGAAATCAATGAAAAATGCTACAGTAGGTGTACTATACAGCCTGTGTTAAACATTGAAAATATATATAATTGTATTCCAAATGTATGAACCGGTCGCGGTAGCTCAGTGGTAGAGGGTTCGCTTCGTATCCGTGAGATCGGGAGTTCGAACCCCGCTCGCTTCACATCCGCGTAAAACATACACTGCATGTAGTGATTACGCCTTCGCCAAAAACTCGGCATTTGAAGATGAGATCGGATACAACGTGTCGCGTCAGGAATAAAAAATTATGTAAACAATACAAATAATGTACGAGGTCTTCCAGATGGCTTACACATTACAATATGTACTAAGATTAGGTCTAAATTAGTAGTAGTACATTTTCAGCTGGTCACCTCTCATTGTGAGTGACATTCAAGGTCATAATATAATATGAAAATTATTGTACCGCTTACCCTGGCACCAGGTCCCAGATCCCCGGCCTTTTGGACCCCCATCCCCCTGATGAAAAAAGCTTGATCCGCACCTGTGATATTATACAGTACAGATGGAAATTATTCAATACAATTAAAAATTTCGCGATACAAATTGAAAACATACAATACAAATGAAAAAAATTATACAACATAAATAGAAAACAATCAACCAACCAAATGTATGGCCATGAAATTTTATTTCCATTATATAAAAAGAATATTCTGTAGCTAAGTTTAAAAACTTGTTATTTGTTTTTCATCCCGTCGAAAATTTTTCACTCATACTGAGCCGTCACCAGCCGTAGGTGAAGTACCACAAATTTAGATTTATGCTTAGCGCTCAGAGCCGTAGAAGTGAGGGTTCGGTAAGGTACCAACGCCTTTCGTGACACGGGACCTCCGTTTTTAGGGTTATATCCGAAAGACCCATGATTCTCAGTTCTAAATGAGGAGATTTGGCGAATGAGCAATCACTACCTATGTTACATCTTAGGTTTGACGCGGTCATGTGATTGCTCCTTCGCCAGACGCTCGGCATTTAGAAGTGAGAATCACGGGTCTTTAAGATATGACCTTAAAAACGGAGGTCCCGTGTCATGGTAGGCGTTGGCACGTTAAAGAACCCTCACTGCTACGGCCCTGAGAGCTAAGCAAAGGTCTAAATTTGTAGTACTTCACCTACAGCTGGTGACTTTTCAATATGAGTGAAAAATTCTCGACGGGACATAAAACAAACAAACAATCAATCAATCAACCAAAGGGGTCTAATTCTTCCTCGTGAATGTCCCGAACTTTGAATTTCCCAGTAGATTCGATGTTGTACCCCGTGAGGACCGCGGTTAGAATAGGTCCTCAGTACCCTTTGCTTGTCGTAAGAGGCGACTAAATGGGCGGTCCTTCGGACGAGACCGCAAAAACCGAGGTCCCGTGTCGCAACAGGTGTGGCACGATAAAGATCCCTCCCTGCTCAAAGGCCCTGAGCGCCGAGCATAGGCCTAAATTTTGCAGCCCTTCACCGGCAATGGTGACGTCTTCATATGAGTGAAAAATTTTCGAGCGGGACGTTAAACAATATATAGTCAACCAATAGATGTTGTTATTTGTTCCATCATAGCGTATGTCGGCGGTACAATTGACAGCAAAGGAACATTACTTTGACTAAATCTTAAATCATATTTATTGCGTTGTTGTTTCCGGTGTGTATTTAAATTTGAAGATTCATGTATTTTGTTGTAATCAAGATAATAAATTCAAAACATGTCAAAGGTGGAATACAAGTGTATTTAATAATTTTCATTTGTATCGAATAATTTCTTATTTTTATAATATGATTTCTTATTTGTATTGTATACTTTTCTAGTTGTGTATAATTTTCATTTGTATGATTTCTTGGGTTTTTTGTATGATTTTAATTTGCATATTAATTTTGTACATATGTAATTTACTGTCATTGTCTGTGACTTATTAGAATCACGAGCACCTGATATTTATGAACAAAAAATTAAACTGGTTAAAAATTCTGGTGATGGAACAATTTATTCATCTAAGCGAATTGCAGGGGTTACGTATTTGATTTACATAAATCATATATCAATTTGGTAATTTGCTTACAACCTCACATGATTTTGTTCACAAGCTGAATAGAACAAATAGAAAATTAAACAATACAAATAGAAATTATTGCAACGTTTGATATGCCATGCCCACATATATGGTAGTTTTTTTCCTACAGGAAATTGAATTTGCCATCAGAATTTCTAACACTGCAATGGAATTTAAAATTATTCTTTAGGATTTGTAAAATTCCAGGAAATAGAAAAAAGGAAATGTTTTGCCTTTAGATTTCTTTTTATAGGAGATTCTTATCTTAGATTTTAAATCTGTCGATGGTGCATTTGAGATTTACCCGAGAAGAAAAGTTAAATGTCATTTTATTCATGTATCTTGAATATTTTTAACCAGGAATAATAACTAGGATATGGAACAGGGGAAGAGGAACGAACACTGAAGTGGCCAGTCAAAATACAAGTACCTCTCTAGTGTCTATGACAATGTTTCCAAAAGCAAGCATCTTTAATATTAGTACTCACGGAAAATCAGGGAAGTTTCATGAACAGTACAGCACCAAAACCAAATTGATTATAGGTATCATAAGCTTAGGCGGGATAATCCTAATCCTAATTAGTAGTTATTTAGTATTACTGATGAAAGGCCGAAACTTACATATGGACAATGATGACAATATGTGCACGAATTACACAAGTTAACATGAAACAACTGTATCATAATCATAGTCCAATTTAGACGAATTGTGTGTTTAGCAGACGGTTCTACATCCTGATACACACACACACACACACACACACACACACACACACACACACACACACACACACATATATATATATGTGTGTGTGTGCTTCTATATACATATAGAGGGGATAAATTCACAGCACGAAATGGCTTATTCTTACAAGTATTCATAAGCTTGTGTATCTTGTAGTAGTAGTAATAAATATATATATATATATATGCAAACACTCTAAACACTTTTCTGAAATATTTCGACCGTGTTACCGGTCTTCATCAGTCGTGTTTTATTGATCATAACAACGTAACGCAAGACTACATGGACAGAGTACTATGATGTCACAAAGAGTATTACAAATGAAACGTAGAGTCATAGTTGATGTAATAGTTATATATTTACTGCTTCAGCCTTTATATGTATATAACATTGGTGATAAATAATTGAATGTATCTGATGGTCGTATTTCACTTCGGCTAAAAATTAAGTTCTTTGTGTACAGTCTTGTGACCTTAATTAATGTATGTTTTTGAAATTGTACACATATTCATTTTGAGGACTCTTGCCTTTTTCCATATGTTTTACCCGCAACATCAGGTATTTTTTAACCATAAATTGACGTAATACATGTATCAACAATAGGCACGTTTCGAGTTCATCCGGAACACTCGGGAATATTCGCATTTAGCTACGCCGGTCACGTGATATGAACAAATTGTTCAGCAGGGGTACTTCTGGTTGAGATTGTTTACACTGGTAACAAAATTGCTTTTGACGAAATATAGAATTAGCCGCACAAACAGTCACAATTCAGATAAAGGGAAGAAAGAGGTGTATATCTACTTTGGATTATATCAAACTTCGCCATTTAATAACTCTGGAAAAAACGTCAACGCAAATGAAATAATGGCGTCATTTGTTCAGAAAACCACGTGTAGAACATTAATGAGATTACTACATTCCGTGAAAGCTGAACCAACACAGAATCATTCCACTTGTAGCCGTTTTGCGTATATCAACTTCTAGGTAAGCCAAGAAGTTTGTACTGATTCTTTAGAAATAGAGGTTGTGCGACATCTTATCAATGTTAAACTGACTTACTTGATATACCTTCATCCACATCAGAAACGTGTATGCATTTTAAAATGTGTTCATCTGACAGTAAATTGATAGTAGAATATCAAATATCAGATAATTTAAACTTTGAACTCATAGTTAGTTCAGGTTCATAGGAAATATGACGTACTTTCAAAAGAGAAAAAAAGGGGGATAATATAAAATAAATAATATAGATATGCAAATTCAAAAATAATCCGAATACACCAGATGATCAGTTCCTAGAGATCTAGACTAGTAATTGCAAAATTCATTCATCCTAGCTTTGTCAGATTGTTCATTCACTTCATCAAAGCACTTTCATTTATTATTTTTGCTCCAGCTTAACCAATCAAGGTGTTTTGTTTACATCAGAGTTGTACATTTCCATTTATAACACTTGTATACAAGAATGGAATCAGCCAACAAATGCCTAATTATGTATTATTTATGTGCTCTTGAAGCCTGTTGATTTAGAACAAATAGACTATTATACTTATATATAATTAAAAAAAAAAATAAAGAATAAGATGTTCGTACTTCATGCATATATTTTATTCAACATATATACACAGGTTGATAACAATGGCTGATCTGCTTGTGATAAAACAGAGCTGAATTAGAGTTCAAATATTAATTCATTTCAGCCAGGTAAGAATAAAATTTCCTTCTTTTGTATTATATATATGCAATTTTCTTCTGCTGCTTCAAATCTTGTATATTTGAAAATTTTTAGTCTGGTGTTTTGATGTTATAGGTAGTCTGGCAGTAATGGCATGACACCATGAAAGTTAATTAATATCAGATACAGGTACTGAAGACCTCGAGTGAAATGCAAGGAAAATGGATGACCAAGTTCCCATATACCTGAAAAAAGAAGAGAGATACCACAATATTGATAACAGATTATTGTCAATTCAAGAAGAAAAGATGCAAAAATTAATGTATTTGTTAAATAAACATCATTCACTGCATCTATACATTTCTTGAACTTATTTGGGAATACATGTAATTCATATTAAATCTGTGAATCTAGGAGTTTTCATAAATTTTATCAATATAGTTTGCTATATTTATGTACATATCTAATTTCCATACTACATTGTAGTCAAATGAACTTGCTTGTATTCAGTGTTCTGATATTAATCCAAAAATGCATTTTTCATCTCTAGAGTCACTTGAGCACTTAGCATGTACCATGTATAAAGCAGACTTAAAACAAGATATACCCAACATGTTTTAAATTAACAGAAAAGGTCCCTATTAGTACTTCCTTTTTCTTTCTGTCATACGGCAGTAAACAGCACTAATTATTCATATCAATTTTGTTGATATATATTTAAGTCAATTAACTTTTCCAAAACTTGAGAGGGGCGTCCGTGGCCGAGTGGTTAGAGCATCGCGCTCAAAATCACGAGTCGGCGCGGGTTCGAGTTTGGCTCGCGCCGATATATGTGAGGTCTGTGGTCTCTTCCCGGGTACATTGTATCTGGGTTCTCTCCTCCACCAATAAAAACTGGACGCCACCAGATAAATGAAAAATTGTTTCTCCTTGTTGCTACATTTATGCGCAGAAGAAATGATGTTGCTGAAAGGAATATGCCTTAAGGACATATGCAAAGTTTCTAAATAATATATAATTTTTCACTTGCAGTCTATCTCATTTCTACAAACAAACAAAAACCTGGGGTATGTTACCATGTCTGTTTTAGCGTTACCATATTTTGATTCCTGGTTGTTGTTTGTTGCAAGTAAAAGTGTAAGTTAGCTCTATAGATTTGGTGATCTAACCATTGAGCTACCCAGGTCAATGTGAAAGATTGAGTAATACTGCTATTTACAAAATCTAAACCTATAAAAAACCTCTTGATATCAGATATACTTTGTTTAGTGAAAAACATTGAGCAGGGATCACAAATACTCGCTGAAATTGTGAAAAGTCATCGAAATAAAGTTCTACAAGAGTCAATATTAATTCCTCAAATTAAATGAGTTGATGAAAGACTTGTGACACTAGTATTAATTGATAAATAATTATTTTCAAAATTATTTAATGTTTAAATTAGAGATCATATTAACTATACATTAGGAGATATAATTAAATTTACCGTTCCCCTCATACATTTTCTGTTTTGTCTTGGTTAAATCTGGTTGCATATATCATATTCTGCCTTGTCTTTGATGAGTATGTTGATCATTTATGTAAAAATATTCCATAGCTTTGATGTTATCAATATTGTCAGTCATTCACAAATAATATTACCGTCCAGTCCTTAGCAAACCAGTCATATTTCCACCAAGACCAAAGCATGTCATACATGTAGACAATCATAGCACCTGCAAGATATACAATGTCTGGTTGTACATGCATCCCCCCAAAAAAGTTCAAAACTGTTTTACTTATTTCGTGAAATATTTAAGAATCAGTTACTGTATGATCTAAACCTGTGTTACACTCTTACTGTGGGCTGTTAGTTGGAACACTTTGTTACATGATCTGGTACAGTACAATCTCTACATATGTACATTTATACTTCTTCTACAGCTTTAAAAGAACTTTATTTGTTTCAAATCTTTTATTGAATTCATTTCAAGTAAAAAAAAAATGAATTTCAGTGAGTAAAAAATTCCATCCATACAGTCTATACCACTCTGTAAACAAAAGTGCTTTGTAAACACATTCCTCAGAAATAATTTTGATTCAAATATCAAATGTTTAGGATGACCACATGTTGTTAAAGTGGATTACTACACATTGAAAGAGTTTCTCAAAACAACATGAAATTATTTAATTATGAAAGATATAAGAAGTAATTAACAAAAGTTTGGATTAAAAAAATAAATAAATTAATCTAAAAAGAAAAAAAAAGAAAATAAATAAAAATAAAACATGACTTTAAAAAAAATTATGTATTGTGTTTTGTACAATCAAATATACAATTTTACAAAAAATTCGTAATCATTTTTCACTTATAATTACCTGTTTGATATGTTTCAGTGAGTCTAATACGTTCTTTCCATCTCCCACTACGGCTACTCAACCGCTAGGCTACACACTAACACAGCAACATCGTCAGCTTGACCAGCAGTTGACAATGTCTTCCGTTGAATTTTATCAATGGTGGCTTATCAAACGATCATAAACAAATATATCCCCCTCTCAACCCAAACTAATACACGTGTATTTCAATTTTGTGATTATCAACATAATGAAAGTTTATCTGTATGCTGCTAATGCACAACTTGACGAAATGTTGGTAAACAACGAGAAACCGGAAGTTACCCTGCTGAACATTTTCGAAGCGGCGTGACTAACCGCAGAATAAAAACTGTGTTCCGGAGGAACTCGAAACACGACTATTTTCAACATATATCCAACCGTTGCTGTTTGAGGTTGAAACAGCGTTGAAAGTCCAACGTTACTTCGGCTTTCATATGCAACCCAAATTCTGGGAATGGGATAATTCATTCTTGCTACTGAAGAGGCATTTTATGCAAGTTCAATATCGTATTGAAATTTAAGTAAATACCAATACATTGCACTTTATTTCATGACTTCGAAAAGGAGATCATGCTTACAATGTTATTACCCCCCCCCCCCCCCCCCCCCATTTTCCACTGAATAAGAATTCCCATTCCCACCTACCCGGATCTTGATTACGTAAACGGAGAAATCCGTAGTCAAACTCATTATATAAAGATTGTTTGTTTGTTTTACGTCCCGTCGAGAATTTTTCACTCATATTGAGACACTATATATAGAACAGTATAACTATTGGTATTGGGCGTATCACAATCAGTTGCCCAAGATGTGTTTCATTGGGTGTAATTTTTTAACATCCTTTAAAACACAAAACTGAGATTTTTTTTTTAAATGCCCAAATGATAATTTTATACAAAAGTAATAGTATTTTTCAAACATTTTGAACGGTTTTATTAAATTTGCATTGAATACCTTATAGTTTAGAGGAAAAGAAATAGCTATCCATGAGGCTATTAAATACATTTTGATATGACTTTTTGATTGTTTTAGTGCATAATGTCTTTTTTTTATATTAAAAATATACCAATTTTGAAAAATAGAATACAAATTAACATAAATATCACATTTGCTCACATTTTGTTTATATTTTTACAAAACTTTCAGTTGTCTTTATTGATTAGTTTTGTCTGCGTAGCTAAATGAATAAAGTTTTTGAAAAGGATTTTCAATTTTCTTAAATCTGATATATACATTCATTATCCTGGGATAAACGGTAAAAGAACTAACACTGTTTGTTTGTCAAATACTTCCTTGAAAAAAAAGCCTACGGACGGGACATTTTTACAACACATAAAAATTTCAGAGTTATATCTAATATTAATTACATACAAATAATTACAAAAAGAATCTTTAATATATTTATTGAACAAACACAGCATGAGAAAAATTAGAAAAAGTTAAGTTATAACTCAACTTTAAGAATGTTGTCTACGGACAGGACATTTTAACATTTAGTAAATTTTGAATTATTTTTCATTTCCTTTTCAACATACCTATAGAATTATATTTCGATTGAATGTTATATGCCAAGATTGGCCCCGTCCTGAGGTCAGAACCTTTATCCCGGGAATCATGAAATTTAAAACGTCGATAGAGGACTTCCTGTTCTTCAGCACTATGTATTTAGATTTTCTTACACATGTGTTCCTGTAGACAAGAAAATTTTTGAAAATTCGTCAATTTTGGCAGTTTTACCCTGCCCCAGGGGTGCAGGAATCCTGAAGTTGTTTTTTTTAAAATTTATGTCCCCTTTGTCCAACTAAACACTAAATTTGAAAAGAACTGGAGTGGTAATTGTCAAGAAGTTAAAAATGTTTTATTGTTAACTCACAACGGACAACAACGGACGCAGATAAATTGCAATAGGTCACCTGAATTTACTTAGGTGACCAAAAAATATTGTAAGAACTATGAATATATATGTGTGTATTTTTATACATATTTCTGTATTCACTCTTCCATGATGTCATTAGTAACGACAGTTGTTACGTAGGTATAACTAATCTGATTGGTTGAATGATTCTCCGCCATAACCTCCCTCAAACATTAATGTGACGTACATCAACGTAATGGATTAAATGCTGACTTTCACTTTTACATATATGATATTAGTGAGACAATATGGTTAAAATATGTGCATGGGGGATGTTTAACAGCGAGACTTTTTACCCCGATAGATTGGAAAATGTTAGATTTGTGCCATTCCCGAAATCGAAAAGCAATTTCTACAAATTAGTACAATTGTTTACGAGCGGATGTACAAACGGAGGTGAATTCAAAAAAAAAAAAAAAAAAAAAAAAAAAAAAAAAAAAAAAAATCAGCCATCGCACGTACGTCTGCTCTAAGCTAAGAATAATATCATTTTGCACATACTTATTTGTAGAACTATGTCAAAAAACTTTCCATCGTATTCAGATGGATAACGCTGGCTGTAAAGATGCGTGTTCTAAGGTTAAGGAGTACAGTTATGTGGATTGTTTACATTGAACATTACATCATTGTCTTTGCATTGAGCCTTTGTACATGTATAAATATTAAATCTTGAAAATAGGATGTAGAAACACGGGAACAGAGGTCAATAATGTTTTTTACTTTAAATTGATTATCATGACCTGATCAGATGAGTACATCGTTTTTCAAAGAGGGGGGGGGGGGGGGGGGGGATACTGTACAAAATTCTTGACGAGCAAAACAACCCCATTAAAATGTTTGTTGAGCAGATTATCTTAAATCCTAATTCCTGAGCTGGGGCAATGGCATTTCAATTCATAAATACCATAATTATTAAAGAAACAATAAAGAGGGGGGAGGGGGAAGAGTTGTCAAATAAAACACAGTTTGATGTCACCTGTAAATATATTTCTAGGTACATATGTATATGAACTTTTAGTACTTAGTTTATTATCATTATATATCTCATAATGTATAACATGATTCTATGCCAACGTATTTGATGAATCAATAAAATTATTGAATTGAAAAATTGGAAGGAATGGGTTGGAGGGGTTGGGGTCTCTTCCACTGATTGTATGTCTGCTGATGACCCCCACCCACATCCCATCTTCTTCTACTACGTGTTTTGTTTTTGCTATACATTTATTTTTATTATTATTTCTTTCTTTTCTTTTTTTTTTTTTTAATTCTTACTGAAAATTAGCAGCTTTGCACTTCTGTTGTTTGCAGCACTTTTTTGAGGTAATGGATCCACAAGAGAATATCCAGATCCCCTGCCTCTTTGAAATAAATAAGTCCACATTCTTTGGATTTCGAAGAAATGACATGTTTATCATAATAGTCAAGCGCGAAATCATCCTGTATCAGTTGTAGACCGCTCGTCGTCGTATTATCGTTCGCCATTTGTTGACGGAGGTCGGAGTCGCGTGCGACTTGTAGCTATGAGTGGGCGGGGCGTGGAAGAGTGAATGGCATTGAGCTTCATACATTAAGACAAAAACATCTTTTTCACAATGTTTTGCATCAATTACTGTTTAAATGATGTCTAGAGAAAGACAGTAGCAATGCTTTTTTAAAATATCATATTTAATTTGAATACAAAGAAATCATTGTTTGAAGGTCAAAACAGCTTTCCTACTGGAAACTACAGATCAACGAATGAAAATATTAGCTTTCTTCTCGTCTGCTTCACTGTTGTTCGTTTAATATTTTAACAACAACATATTTATTTTCATGTGTGACTTTTCTGGTATATGTGGCCAACGATTCTCACAATTGATACTAGTAACTTTCATGAAAGACAACTAGGTCACTCTCTGTATCTATATAAAAACAAATGCAACAATCCATGATTTACTCATAGCTGGAAGACAGTATTACGGTTAGATATGTATGTGCAACATAGATATCTTGTTCATAGACATATCTGAAAGTAAACCTTGGAAATAATTGGAATTGAATAAAGAGAAACAAATATTAATGTAATAAAACAAGTATTAACATTTTGCAGTTTCGAAGACTTGAAAATATATTTTCAAAACAATATTTTTATATTATATACAAATTTACGAAATTTTCAAAGCTTTTATGGCAATGTTTTGGCAAAGTACCACGATTTTGAAACAAAGTGGACTGTTTTATGTCACTTGTATTAAAACTATTTGGAAAGTAAGTAAGCATGTTGATACAAATCATAAAAATGCATTTTAAGACTGTCTACGGATGAGACATGCGTGGATAAGACAACTGAATCATGCATTTCGAAAAAGTCTAAAAACAATACATGTTAACGTAATTAACTGTATTTTAGTTACACCATATTCCAGTGCACCAAGCCATGTAAGATTGATATTACACATGTTTATTTTTGTAAAACCAATGTCTATGGACAAGACATGTTTTAAGCATTTTTTGTCAATGACGTTTAAGGCAATTAGTCAGTTTTTGTTTTACTTGAACATGTTTAATAATGTATTGTTTGTGCTTAGTACCTCCAGAGTGGTAATTAGACAGTAAAAGAGAACATATTTGAATATATTTAAATACTTTTATTCCTTAACATATAGAAAAATTATTATTTTATGAATTTGCATTACGAATACATGATGTCCCTATTTTATATATATCTTTGCTAATATTACAGCTATCTTTACAAAATAGCTTGCAAAATAAAGAAGAAGAGTTTTTCTAAAGTTATAGATCCACAGAAGTTCGAGACCTTATATTTTGACCAATGAAATGCACTGAAAAATAAGCTCCGCTCACCACTACGAGCCCCGGACAAATATCGGATATCTGCCATTAATTTGTATAGTAAACACAGACCTATCGACCGATCATGCGTCATTGATACAGTATGTACAGATCTTTTTGTAAGAAGAATGATTAAAGATTTTCGTTGTGAATCTGTAAATCAGACAGTGAGTATCCAGACAAACCTAACGGAGCCAAATTCGTACCATTTTTATCAATCCAAGACAAACTTGCAGAAGTGTATATCGTGGATTGCCTTAACAGGCGTCAAAGTCAGCTTAATCGTCACAAAATCACGAAGATAAGTATATATAAATTGAGGTAAGATATTTTGTTGTTTGTTGAAGATTGATTATATATTGTTTAACGTCCCGCTTGAGCATCTTTCACTCAGATGGAGACGTCACCATTGTCAGTGAAGGGCTGCAAAATTTAAGCCTATACTCGGCGCTTAGGGCCTTTGAGCAGGGAGAAATCTTTATCGTGCCACACCTGCTGTGACACGGGGTCTCAGTATTTGCGGTCTCATCCGAAGGACCGCCCAATTTAGTCGTCTCGTACGACAAGTAAAGGGGTACTGAGTACCTATACTAACCCGGATCTGGCTTATTGATGTGTGCAGAAATTAATAGGTCCGGCACGTTGCATCGTTTTCTGGAGCTGGTAGTGGTGTGACACTTGCTGACACAAAATGGCCTATCCACTTTCAAACACTCTGTTTAACTAAGGGGAGGGGCAGGGGAGCGTATATTAGTATAGAGAAAAAAAAAACCTGTCATTTTAAGGGGAAAACGAGTCTGTACGTATGTAACGTACTTGATTTTGTTTAATTTGTTTTGAATTTCCCGCAATTTAAAATGCTGACACTACCAGTTTGTCTGCCTACACGGCTGGGTTGACGTGTCCTCGTTCTCATATAAATACCTGAGTTCAGTCCGTGCAGTCAGAAAGAATGGACACAGTAGATCGGTGTTACCAAAATTTAGGGCGGGCCGAATTATTCCCCAGTTTAGGTAGACTAAGACCAATTTCAAGGTATTTAGGCTTTTATTTTATGTATTTTGTTTCTTAAATTGTGTTAAATAGGACTTTATGAAACTACGCGGAATTTTCTCTATGTTTAGTAACACGTGTTTGTTAGGTCAACTTGTACTGTTTTGTTGATAAACTTACTTAAGTTGTAATATGAACTTACGCTATTGTATGTTGCACGTTACATGTACATGTATATGCTTATTATTTTCTTCCTATGTAAATTATCATAGGGGATGAGGGCTTCAGTGTAAACTTTACTAGCTCAGGAGGGAAAAACGGAGACTTTGTAGCGTGGCGAAAGTTATGGCGGTCCGTTACAGTCGGGGAACCTCCGGGTAAAGGACAACGCCCTGTCCAACATCAAGACGACAGGTGTAGTTGAGGTCACATCGACAAGAACTCTTTCGTGGCATTGTCGTTCCGACATCATCGTTAGCAGGACCAGAAAATTCCAGAAACGGATGTGCACTTGGAAACCATGTGTTTGGACATTTCAAAATGACTTATTAAATTTACAAATGTTTGAATGTCAGATTATAGATACATGTAAAATTTAGTTAAAACTTAAGTTTCAGCGTAAGTTTATACCGGGAAATAGTGAAATAATTGAGTCGACTCTAGCTTTAGGTTAAAATTATTTTCTCTTTATTTTCTTTGAAGATATTTTTTTATTATTATTAAATCTTTTTTGTGTATTGAAATTGGACTTAGTTGTGATTAAGTAAGTAAACGGCGAATCCCGAACTCGTCAGGAGGTATTGGTAAGGTCAGTACCTTACTTCATGACAACATAGCTTGCAAAGTTTTAAAATATGTGCCACGAAATATGCAGTGTTCGCAGATCGTGTTTGTAATGCTTTAAATTGCATGCTATTGACATTGATATTAATGCATAAATTGTATTAAATGTATCAGTTAAACTCCAGTAGCGAATGTTTCAAGAAAACCTACACAATGTTCAATAGGAATCTGCTTTCATCCATTCATTAATATTCATCTTTTATTTCCTTTATTACAGAGATTATCAACATACATACAAATGATAAACTATACTTTTACATTACCGCTGACGAAGATAATAAATAATATATTGTACATTCAAAAAGCAGAAGGGGAAGAGGTGAGAAAAGGCAATATATACTAGTATACAAAGGAAATGAGATCGGATTGTGCTGAACACTTGCAGTACAAATATCGAATGGCGAAGTAAACAATGTGTAAATCGTAATCATAAATCCCCAAAGACATATACAAGTTCGAGTGTAGGGCAACACGGATCTCCGACAAGTCGAAGGTAGGATCAGGTGCCATGGAGGAGTAAGCATCCTATGCTGACCGGTCACACCCGTCGTGAGCCATTAATCGAAAATAGGTATACGGGATTACCCGTAGTCAAAGATAGTATGAAAAATGACAGTCTAACAAAGGGTATGAAACAAATCATTCAACATATGTCCCAGAGACACTTTGTAATCTCAAACAAGGTCATTATAGCGACCGTAATATTTGCGAAATGATGACTTCAAACGAGATGCGTTATAACCCTGCAACATCAACTTTTTTTGTCAGTTGTTGACCTCGCTTTAAAACATTCTCATACGCATGGCGTGCTCTCGCGTATCGAATCAACTGGGAGATATACACACCATAAGCAGGCGAAAGTGATATATTACTACATAGATATGGAAAGTTGATGATTGCAAAGTTAAAGTCATCACGCTTGTCATATAAAGTAGTCAGTCTGCCATTAGAGTCAATATTAAGTAAAATATCCAAATATGAAGCACACACGTCAAATTCTATGGTGTCCTTTTTTTCGACTTCATCGGGATATATCAAATGGACATAATTATGAAAATTATGATAAGACGTCATCGATATATCTATATGTATGGTTGAAGGACACGGCAAGTTTTTTGTTTTTATCCTGTGACAGTTTCTGAATAAATTCCGCTTCATAAGAATATAAAATAAGTCTGCCAATAAGGGAACACAATTAGTGCCCATGGTAATGTTAATGGAATGTTGGAAGACTTGGTTTCCAAACACTACGTAAATGTTATCTACAAGAAAGCCAAGCATACTCTTAATGTCTGCTTCAGAGTACTTGTGCGGGCTATCGGAGTGGTGTCTAACAAAATATATACCTTGTTTTCCAATCACTAGAAATTTGTATTTTCGAGTGCCATTTTGTTGTAAAAGCAATTATCTATTATCTGAAAAAGTCTAGATTTTAATTTATCGTGAGGAATTGTTGCATAAAGTGTGGAGAAATCATAATTTTTGATGCTGTCAATTTTAGAAAAATCCTGAGACTTTAGATTTTCCAAAAGTTCCTAAGAGTTTTTGAGAATCCACATTTGATTGACACCACTTCAGGAATATGTATTGGAACAGTATCTCTGAAGTGACTCTTTAATAGCTGTTAGCAGTTTAGTTAGTAATAAAGATAAAGGCTTGGTAGAGCACTTACTGGAACCAGCAATGTATCTTTGATTTTTATGTAATTTCGGAATCCAATAAAGGTATGGTAATTCAAACTGATCCTGGTTCTTTAGGAATGTCAAAAGTATTTAAAACTGAAAGATGATTATGAAGAATTTCATCCTTTGTAAGATTGCTTCGAGTATAGGTAGGATCTGTAAAAGTATAGGCGGATCCAAATGTCTATGAGAATTTCATCGAATGAGGAAACCTCAAGCTTAAACTCGGAGATATACACCGTCTGTGACAACTTTTTACGCAGTGCAACATTCAAATCATATAAGTATATGTTAATGAGTTGAATCATGTAAATTTTAACATGAAACAAGAAAATTTATTTTTATGAATATATTAAATATATTGGGGGCCGTTAGCATATAGCTATTTCACTTCATCCTTTGTTGTACTCCACCTACAACTGGTGACGTCACTATGAATGCAAAATTCTCGATGGGACGTAAAACAAATAAACATGGTAATTCATTAGCCTGTCATAACCCGATTTTAATTAATGCCCCCCCCCCCCAACAACAGATACTGCTTTATTTTTTGTTATAATATGAAAATAATAACTAAAATAATAATAATAAATTCTATTATTTCAAAAAATAATGTGTTTTTCTTACAATTTGTGTATTCATGTGTGCACCACTGGCCATGGATGTACATGTCTTTAGAAGTTATAGTTACGATGATTTATATTTTACGCCAATAAAAAAAATCAAATTTAAAAAAGCAAGAAATACCTCGCTGATTAAATTTTTATACATTTGTGTATATTGTTTTTATGTATCAAAAAGAATTTTTACAAATAGAAGACAATATACACATAATTTGTTCCTAATTTACTGTGACGATCGTCGAATGGTTTCAGCGACATTTTTTACACTCAACCGCAGAACAAGTTTCATTTTCAATTTATCGTAAAATTAAAACTACTGAGAATATGAAAGCTCATCAAACAGGAGATTTTTACAGGGTTTTACTTTTCCCTATTTCCACACATTAATAAGAGTAAAACGCCGATCCATTTAAACATTTAGAATATAAGCACAAGAAAACGTATATGTACGAGGAACTGCTATTCTGTTTTATTAATGCAAATGCATAAATAATTTTTATATATTTTAAAAGCAGAGGAGATATGCCTTTTAAAAATATTAAAAAGAAAAAATACTGCATTGATAGGGAAATAAAACTGATAATATCGAAGGGAAAATGGCCTTGCGACAATACGTTGTGTCATATTTTAACAAATTTAAGACATCTTTCACTTCAAATGCCTAATTTAATTTAATACTTCTATTTCACCTACTTGAATAGTCGAAAGATAGAGAAAATCCTTGTTTCATGTTGAAGTTTACATTATTCAACTCATCAACATTTGTACTTTTATGATTTAAATGTTATATTGAGCAAAAATTCGCCACAAACGATATATACAACTCCGAGCTTAAGGTTGGGGTTTCCTCATTAGCGAAAATTCTCATAGGCATTTTGCCCCGCCCATACTTTTACAGATCTGGAAATATATGTACGAAAGTGGTTGCAGTTAATAATTTAGACTGTTTTTGTATATTATTAGAAACTATTTAATTTCGTATGACAATAAGTGTATTCCATTGCGCCGATTTTTTCTTAAGAGAGTAAAACTTTTACCAGAACTTCTCCATTATGGAGACCTGCTTGAACCCAGTGAACTACCTGGAATAGCTCTCTCTATAAAAATACGATATCACGTGATTTGGATGCATTGTCCGCTGTTTTAGAACATAAATACCATTTACCGCGTTTGAATTCCCCTACCCGGAATTTAACCTGAGTATAAAATGGTGCAGAAGAACCATAAACATCGCTTAACTCAACTTTAGATGAAAACATGTCTTTGCATCACTAGCCATGTTTTGTCTTATTAAAGAATGACTCGATATGCGTGCAATTTTGTACCCAGGTATAAAACATGCATTGAAACAAGGCATGGAAATCGTTAAAGCCTCGGTCAATCGGAAATGATTGATTGATTATATACTCTGCAAAAAAAGAAACGCATAATGGATTTTTTAAGATTTTAGTAGATGTATTTTGGATTATGATTTTACAATAAAAAATGTAGATATTCACTAGAATTGTTTCAATTGAAAAAAATTACAGTCCAAACCTTAGATATTGGTGAAAAAAAAGTCAGATCATCACAGTTAAGAACACTTCCTGTCACGTTTAAGTTAGTACCGTGTATGACCACCTCGAGCTGCCAACACAGTTCTGCATCTCCTTGGCATAGAGTCAATCAATGTTCTTACGTTATTGCGTGGAATTGTTCGCCATTCCTGTTGTAACATTTGACGGAGCTGATCGAGGGTCTGAGGCGGAGGTTGGCGCAGGCGCACACGTTTATCCAGTTGGTCCCATAAGTGTTCAATCGGATTCAAATCCGGTGATTTGGAAGGCCATGGTAGCACATTAATGTTGTTCTGCTGAAGGTAGTCAATTGTTAAGCGGGCTGTGTGAGGCCTAGCATTGTCATGTTGGAATAACTCCCTCTGTCGGTCAATTACGCGCATAAGGTGAGGTTGGAGAATTTCGTCTCTGTACCTTTGAGCCGTTAAATTGCCCGGGACATGTACCAGTTCTGTTTTACGGTCATTAGAGATCGCCGCCCACATCATGACGCTACCTCCACCGAAGCTATCCACTTCTTGGACACACGAGGAAGAGAAACGTTCATTCCTGCGCCGGTATACACGGATTCTTCCATCACGTTTCTGTAGCAGAAAACGGGACTCATCGCTGAACAAGATTCTACGCCAGTTGCGGAATGTCCAGCCCCTCAATCTGTTGCACCATCGGACTCTTTCTCGTCTGTGTAACGGTGTCAAAACTGCTCCAAAATACGGTCTTCTGGGTCTAATGCCATATTGTCGAAGTCGGTTGCGGACTGTCTGCGAGCTGATTCTTCTCAATCCAGGTATTCCGACTGCAGTAGCTGTTGCAGCAACGGTTCGATTCCGTAGATGAAAGACCCGGATGTAGCGATCTTGTCCAGGAGTCGTAATGCGAGGTCGCCCACTCCTCGGTCGGTCATTAGTAGAGCCAGTCTGCTGGAATCTGTTCCACAACCAAGAAATTGTGCTCTGATTTACGTTTTCAGTTCGTGCAATCTCACTTTGGGATACTCCGGCCTGGAGACGGCCAATGACGATATTTCGAGTAGCAGGGTCCAACCTTGGCATGGTAGCATTTTAACGTTATGATGAATTCAAGCTTCAAACTTCGTCCTTTTATACGCTTTAATGTAGTGGTTGAATTAAGCACAAAGTTCTCGTGAAAAACGTAAGCCAAATTCCATGGCGATAGAGGTGATGTGCAATTTTAGAGAGTCGCCGAGCTAATTTGGCGGAGAGCCAAATCAAATGAACAGACCTTTAAAGTTTCATACTTACCTGTAAAAAATCAATTACTCAATTGACCATTTCAGTTTACCTGGTAAGATACATAATTTGCATTTTTAAAATTTCAAAAGGGCAATGCGTTTCTTTTTTTGCAGAGTATATATTGTTTAATGTTCCGCTCGAGAATTTTTCACTGGAGACGCCACCATTGCAAGTGAAGGGCTGCAAAATTTAGGCCTATGGTCGGCGTTTATGGCCTTTGAGCAGGGAGGGATCACAGTACCTCGGATTTTGCGGTCTTATCCGAAGGATCGCCCCATTTAGTCGCTTCTTACGACAAATAAGGGGGTAATGAGGACATATTCTAACCCGGTCCTCACGGGTACAATCAGAAATGGGAAGAGACCACCGACCTTTCGAAAGTAAACTGGCAAACTTTCTCACATATATCGTCGCGAGCAAGAATCGAACCTGCGCCGACTAGAGGTGAAAGGCCTTGTGATTTTGAGTGCAATGCTCTAACCACTCGACCACGGAGGCCCCCGTATATGGTATTTAAAAACATCTTTAATGCTATTGATACCAGATTTAAACTAAATGGATATTTAAATAAAGTTATGTTCTAATTCGTTCTACTCAAACGAACATAAATAATTTATAAAATAAACACATACACGTGTATTACTTAGGAACTGAAGCGCTCTGTAAGTGCAGTTTACTTATTTCAAACATCAATGCAACATATACATTATATACTTGTGGTAGTGTGTGTGTATGTGTAAATAGTTTTAAATTCCAATTTGAAAATATTTAAAAGAAACCATTTCAATTATAGAATATGACAGTAATAGCTTTCCATAGATTAACTTAAAACTTTCTTAATAATTCATTATAACTAGTATAAGTTTCCATAGTTTGAAGTCATACTACTCAGTCACTAATGTTATTTACAGGTGATTGAATTTGAAGTCTTTGGTTGGTTGAAAGTTCTAGTCATGTGATTTTCCTAAAGAATTTTTCATACTGATTTAAATATAGCAATCTTGTCAGTCAGGCTGAGTACTTGCTGTGATATATTTTTCTTATTTTCACTGGACTTGAACATTATAGCAGACTAGAGTGACATAGCTACATAGCTGTTTTCAATTGGAGAGAACAAGTCTGATACCATATATTGGGTAAGGGATATTAGGAATCAGTATTTTATTTTACATGCCTATATGTTAGTCTTTGATCTTTCTGTATTTTTGTCATATATCATTGACTGTAGAAATTATGGTACAGATTGAGATTTGATATTTAATTCTATGATAATGCTCACAGCAATAGTAAAAGTAGATCATTGTTTTTATCTTATCTAATACTCTATAAGATAATTTCTGTGATATCTTTGTGGATGAAATTATCAATCCTTTGTTATATATGTATATGTTTGTTTCAGATATAAAATTATGGTTTTCTACCACAACTGTGTTCTTCTTGTTACTGTGGAACCCGGTAACAAAATGGCGCCCACGTTGGGACTCACGATCTGACTGACCCCAGGATCAACGGAACTCTGGAGACAAAGAACTTTCATTCGGATTTCCCGCCAAGTGACGTCACCCATTGTTACACCACAACCGGAAATTCACTGTGTCGCGCATGACAGAACACCGGAAGCCACGTAAAGATTGTCAACAAATATCACGCTGGAGTACAGGTACTGTGTATTGCGTTGTGTTGCAATGATAAGCTTCACTCGCGTATAGACACCATGTGTATATATTAGATAGACAGTACAGCAGTGCTGTTTTCCTGGTTCTTCGGCGCTGTGTATTCGTGAAAGAAACATTGACTTTGCGTTTCCTATAAACTGTTGTGCAGCTGATCCAGTCTTCAGATCCATTGACTTTTATAGTGTAGCGTTATAACACTATTTTACTTATTTAATTTTTGTTGACACTTCAAGTGACTGAGCCTACGCTGTAGCAGTGTATGGACATCGTAATATTTGAGGTGCTACATGGTATTATGTTTGAATATTGTATTTCATGTTTATATTTACACTTTAACTGCTTAGTGTGTGCATAATGTGAGGTGCATCCAGGTAGAATATATAACCTTGACCTTAGATTATTGAGTGAATATATTCAAGGTAATTCGGGTTAGTGTAAGCATTGAAAGTGAAAGTAGAATATTTTTTCTAAATATGTTACACAGGTACTTATGCAATAAGATATTGGTCTGTTCGTCTGTCTGTCTGGGTTTATATGGTATATATAATTTAGTTAGATTAGTTACGGTATAGTTTATTGATAGTATTTAGTTTAGATACGGAGTAGTTTAGTTGCAAAGTAGATTAGCAACAACTTAGTTAAGTTCATTTATCTTTTTATAAGTTTTCATTTGGTTTCACGACAAGTGAAAACTTAGAGTGGTTCGGAATAAGTTTTTTTATCACTTAAATCTTATACCTAAACACAATCTAAACTGTAAGTTAAAAACTTCATAAAACAGTTTAAAATCAAATCATACCTATAAACTTGATCTAAAAGTGTATGTCGGGTGTGAGAGTGTGATCGAGAACTACGCCGATTCTAGAAAACTCAACTAACCGTGTGACCACCGCCGTGTTTGACAGATACTGAATTCGGAAACAATTTCCGTGTGAAAACTTATACTCATTTCATAAGAAAACAAAACGACTATGGCAACTCCTGAAGAGTATGCCGGCTTGATAAACACTTTGAAAGAGATGGGAGTTGTACCCAAGGCAGATTCTAAGGAAGATCTGGAAAAATGGATGACAGCTTATCTTGGAAAGGACACTTCTGAAGTAAAGAAGGAATCATCTGAGGAAATAGGAGCTACCTCAAAATCACAACCATACATTCATCCTCCAAGATTAAGCACATTTTCTGGAACAGATGCAGGAAAGAATGACACAACATTTGATCTCTGGCGATATGAGGTGCATTGTCTTATGACCGAAAAAACTCACTCGAAGGAAGCAATCGCTCAGGCAATTAGGAGATCATTGAAAGGAGAGGCCGGTAGAATTATTATGCGTCTTGGAACTGGTGCAACTCTTGAGGCGATTTTGAGCAAACTTTCCTGTGTGTATGGTGATGTTGAAGAAAAAGAAGCCATTCTCAGTGAATTTTATGGAGCGAGACAAAAACCAAATGAGAATGTAACAGAATGGAGCTGTCGACTTGAGGATATTCTCAGCAAAGCAACTATGAATGGTCAGATACCAGAGGGCGGTTCAGACAAAATGCTTCATGACATGTTATGGAAAGGTCTGAGATCGGAATTGAAGGACATTACACACTATGAGAAGGAACGATACTCATCATTTGATCAACTTCGAGTCGCATTGAGAAGAATCGAGAAAGAAAATCTTCAAGATGTGGACAAAAGGGGTCCTAAGCAAATATCAAAGAAAGCTGTGAATGAAGAAAAGTCAGATGATGATGAAATTAAAGGAATGCTGAAACAAATAACACATAGACTAGATAATCTTGAGTCAGCACAGAGAGGACGACCAAGATACAAGAATGATTCAAGAAGTTCACGTCGACGTCGAAGTCAATCACCAAAAAGAAGTAGTTATCAGAATTACTACAGTAACAACCAGAATAGAAAAGATGAGACACAAAGCAAGTATGCAGAGATAACATGCAACCGATGTGGTCGGGAAGGGCACATTGCAAGAGGATGTCGAGCCAATACACACGCTAATGGAAAATATTTAAACTGGACAAAGTCTGCGAAAAGGGGTCGATCGTAGACAACACACATCAAGACCCTGTAATATCCAAATTAGCAAAACATTTACCTCCTGGATTATGTGGTAAACCAACAGAAACTATCATCAACATAAATGGTATACCTGCTCGAACCTTACTTGATACCGGATCAACCGTTTCTACTGTAAGCAGAAAATTTTATGAACAACAGTTGAACCAACTTTCATTACAACAAGTAAATTCGTTGCTTGACATTGAATGTGCAGATGGAAATTCTCTACCTTATGATGGTTTTATAGAAGCAGAATTGGAAATACCAGGCATGTCTGAAAGTTTTCCAGCAATATTTCTCGTCATTCCTGAAAGTGCTTATAACAACTCGGTACCCTTGTTACTGGGAACAAATGTTTTACATGTCATCATGGAACAACTACAGAAGAGGAAGGGTGAAAAATATTTGCAACAGTCAAACTTAACAACAGAATGGTACTTAACATTCAGAGCCTTACATCTTAGAGAAAGAGAATTACAGAGAAACAAATGTAAGCTAGCCATAGTAAGAAATGCATGCGGCAGAATCATTATTCCACCGAACAGCAACGTTACATTAGTCGGACATCTTGATAAGAAAATTCCATATCACCACACAGCAGCAATGTTACAACAAACAGCGAAATCTAATCTTCCTGAGGATTTAGATATTGTTCCATCTCTGCTAGAATACAGATACACAAAAGATAACAAGATAGAAGTTGAAGTCAGTAACATCACCACTCGAACCGTTTCAATACCTGAAAAAGCAGTGATTTGTGAAATTCAACCTGTTACTATTCTACACAGTTTCAACCAGATTCAGCTGGAAGAAAGTTTACCACACATGAGTGAAATCAACATAGAACAAAACAATCTTAGTCCAGAAGAAGTTCAACGAGGCAAAGATCTTATCTACAAATACTCAGATATATTTTCAACTGGAGATGCAGATGTTGGCCATGCAAGTACAGTACAACACAGAATCGAATTAGAAGATGCGTTTCCATTCAAACAACGTTACAGACGTATTCCACCTTCAATGATAGGAGAAGTCAGACAACACTTGAAACTTTTACTTCAGACTGGAATTATTAGGAAGTCGCATTCGCCCTGGTCTTCAAATGTCGTACTTGTGAAGAAGAAAGATAACTCCATACGCTTCTGCATTGATTTCCGACAACTCAACAAGAAAACTAAAAAAGATGCTTATGCTTTACCAAGAATTGAAGAACTTCTAGATTCTATGGCAGGCAACAAATTTTTCTCAGTCATCGACATGAAGTCTGGATATCATCAAGTGGAAATATTGGAACCTCACAAAGAACGAACGGCTTTTACCGACGATCCACTTGGATTGTATGAATTCAATCGAATGCCGTTTGGTCTATCAGGTGCTCCTGCAACCTATCAAAGACTAATGCAAGATATTTTAGGAGAACTACATATGAAAATCTGTTGCATCTTTATCGACGACATCATTATCTTCTCATCTACATTTGAAGAGCACATTTCCAACCTGAAACTAGTATTTGACAAAATCCGAGAAGCCAACTTGAAATTATCTCCAAAGAAATGCTCGTTTTTCAAGACCAAAGTCAAATATGTAGGACACATAATTTCTGAAAATGGCGTTGAAACAGACCCTGAGAAAATTGACAAAATCATCAACTGGCATACCCCATCAACTGCAGAAGAAGTTAGAAAATTTATTGGATTTGTTGGATACTACCGAAGATTCATACATCATTTTAGCCAAATTGCCAAACCACTGACTGAACTCATGCCAGTACATAGTAAAAAGAAAACTAGTAAGAAGAAAACAGTTAAACAGAAAGAATGGTCATGGGGAATTGAACAACAGACTGCATTTGATACCCTGAAGCAGAAATTATCATCATCACCTGTACTGAGCTATCCTGACTGCAGCAAACCTTTTGAAATTCACACAAACGCTAGTAAAATAGGACTTGGCGCTATACTCTACCAAGAACAAGATGGAATCAAACGAGTTATCGCATTTGCCAGTCGCAGTTTAACAAAAGCAGAACAAAATTATCCGGCACATAAACTCGAGTTCTTAGCGCTAAAATGGGCCATCTGTGATAAATTCCACGACTATCTATATGGAAACTATTTCACTGCAATAACAGACAACAATCCTTTAACATATGTTTTGACAACGGCGAATCTAGATGCAACAGGACATAGATGACTAGCTGCACTCGGAGTATACAACTTTGAAATTATTTATCGACCAGGCAGTAATAATACGGATGCTGATACTCTGTCACGATTACCTTCAACAGTGAATAACATCCGAATAACAGCTGATTCCGTAAAGACCATTTGCAACAGAACAACTGTTCCTTACATCGAGACTATATCCTGTGACCAGAGTACGATCAATAATGCGGAAATAGATCTTCACATGGACATCAAAAATGAAATTGATTGGGCAGATATTCAAAATCAAGACTCTGAACTACAGATCTGGAAGAAATATGTCCAAGAAGAAAGAAAACCGAGAAGAGGTGAAATGTTACCTAGTCCTTTCTTTAAACATTTTGACCAACTAAGTCTGGAAGATGGAATCTTATACCGAACCATCAAGATTCTTGAGGAAGAACAGAAGCAGATAGTGGTACCATCAGCCCACAGAAACAACATTTTAGAAGCACTTCATGACGAAATGGGTCATCAAGGTCGAGATAGAACAACTAACCTTGTAAGAGAGAGATTCTATTGGCCTGGAATGACAACCGACATAGAGAAATGGATCAGTCAATGTCAGAATTGTATTAAAAGGAAGAAAGAACCTTCAATAGCTCCCTTGGTGAATATTGAAACAACTCAGCCTTTAGAATTAGTGTGCATTGACTATCTATCGTTGGAAAAATGTAAAGGAGGATTCGAAAATATATTAGTCATTACTGATCACTTCACTAGATATGCTCAAGCTATACCTACTCGTAACCAAACTGCGAAAACTACTGCCGAAATTTTATTCAACAACTTCATCAATCATTATGGAATACCACAAAGAATTCATTCAGATCAAGGGGCAAATTTTGAAAGCAATTTAATGAAAGAACTATGTAATTTAATGGGAACCAACAAATCAAGAACTACGCCTTACCATCCCATGGGTAACGGAATGACAGAGCGCTTCAACCGTACACTCTTAAACATGTTAGGAACTTTGGACACAAACAAGAAACAAAACTGGAAGTCATATACTGCAACTATGGTTCATGCCTACAATTGTACCAGACACGAATCAACCGGTCAATCACCATATTTTCTTATGTTCGGCAGAAATCCAAATTTCCCTATTGATATTGCTTTCGGCTTAACAAAGAAGAACAACCAAAAACCACAAACAAAGTATATCCAGAATCTAAGAAACAGATTGGTGGAAGCATACAAGACAGCTGCAGAACAGATTAAGAAGTCTCAAGAAAAACAGAAAAGTAGATACGACTTAAAGACGAGAGGTGCAGTAATACAGATTGGTGACAGAGTACTGGTGAAGTTGGTTAGATTTGATGGAATACACAAACTCTCTAACAAATGGGAAGATGACACCTATATTGTGACAAATCAGCCAAATGAGAACATTCCAGTCTACACAGTAATGAAAGAAAGTGGTCTAGGGAAAGAGAGAACACTACATAGAAACTTACTATTTCCCATTGGATACATGCAGGATGAGAGACTAGATCATGCACAACCAATGAAGCCAATACCCAAACCAAGACGTAGAAAGCAGAAGATAGCTGAAACCATAATCCCAGACTTAAGCTCATCAGATGAGGATGAACATTTAGTATGGAGACATGATCTGACATCAGCCAGTCAGGACACTAATGCTCTTCCATATATAAATCCTTCATCCGATGCTGGAAGCGCTTCCCACACAGTTGAAGTCCTAGAAGAGGTTAAAGAGGACATGCTAGACACCGGTGCAGAAAGCGAGGAAGTAGATGAACAAGATGCAGCCACTGGAGGAATATCTGAAGATGAAGAAGAGGAAATTCCTCGGCGTTCTAACAGAAAGAGAGAACCGCCTAAGTGGTTAAGTTCTGGAGAATTCGTGGTGAAGTCAGCTACAACAAATTCGAACTGGAATGAAAGAGCAGACTATGCTGTGACGCTTATGGAGAAAGGTTTTATCCAAAATGCAGAGAAAACATCTGATGCCATTTTGAATTTTATATTGAATTCGATACGCATTCAAATCGTGATATTTTTTTTTGCATTTGAATCGGACTTTATACGAAGTGTCCAGATAGCGACTCAACATTAACTGTTGCGGCTTTAGAGGTTTATCTTGGGGCCATTACACCTATTCCTACACTCAATGACGTGGAAGTCATTTTTTCCAAGGAGGGGGAGTATGTGGTAGTGTGTGTGTATGTGTAAATAGTTTTAAATTCCAATTTGAAAATATTTAAAAGAAACCATTTCAATTATAGAATATGACAGTAATAGCTTTCCATAGATTAACTTAAAACTTTCTTAATAATTCATTATAACTAGTATAAGTTTCCATAGTTTGAAGTCATACTACTCAGTCACTAATGTTATTTACAGGTGATTGAATTTGAAGTCTTTGGTTGGTTGAAAGTTCTAGTCATGTGATTTTCCTAAAGAATTTTTCATACTGATTTAAATATAGCAATCTTGTCAGTCAGGCTGAGTACTTGCTGTGATATATTTTTCTTATTTTCACTGGACTTGAACATTATAGCAGACTAGAGTGACATAGCTACATAGCTGTTTTCAATTGGAGAGAACAAGTCTGATACCATATATTGGGTAAGGGATATTAGGAATCAGTATTTTATTTTACATGCCTATATGTTAGTCTTTGATCTTTCTGTATTTTTGTCATATATCATTGACTGTAGAAATTATGGTACAGATTGAGATTTGATATTTAATTCTATTATAATGCTCACAGCAATAGTAAATTGATCATTGTTTTTATCTTATCTAATACTCTATAAGATAATTTCTGTGATATCTTTGTGGATGAAATTATCAATCTTTTGTTATATATGTATATGTTTGTTTCAGATTTAAAATTATGGTTTTCTACCACAACTGTGTTCTTCTTGTTACTGTGGAACCCGGTAACATACTGAAACAAAAAAGTTTAGCAACAAATGGATACTCTGTTTTATAACAGAAAGTGTTCTTGAATGTAAAGCAGTACTGGTGAAATATCTTGTAAATAGGAGTTATAACACCCATAATAAAGGAACGGTCCCGATTAATGCACATATTTTAACAACATTTTCTGTTGTATGGAGCACAATAACTGTCATAATGAAGACATAATAAAGTTTATAAGGACAAAATTCAATATTTTGTCCATCCTCCACGAGCGTCTGAGACGGCCCTGCATCGTTTTCTCATTCCCCGGATTATTTTTTGAATCTGTCTCTGCGGAATCGCATTCCATTCAGCAATTAACGCAGTTCTCAGTTCGTGCAGATTGTTAATGTTGATATTGTTGTTCCTCACGCGCCTATTCAACAAATCCCACACATGCTCAATGGGATTTAGGTCTGGGGATCGACTGGGCCACGGCATAACATTGATATTGTTGGTTTGTAAGAGAGTTGTTGTGATGCGGGCTGTGTGAGGGCGAGCATTGTCCTGTTGGAACTGGAAAGCTGGTCTGGCTGCAAAGAAGGGAAGAACCACAGGCCTAACAACATTATCACAATACTCCTGGGCGTTTAAATTGCCACGAATGATCACTAAATCAGTCTTTTCATGGTAATATATTTCTCCCCAGACCATCAAACTACCCCCTCCAAATCTGTCTTTCTGCATAATACACCTTTGATGAAACTGTTCACCTTTTTGGCGCCATACTTGAATTCTGCCATCAGCAAACTTCAAGTTGAAACGCGATTCGTCGGAGAACAGTACCGACTGCCAGTTTCGAATGTTCCAATTCAAACGTTGGTTTACCCATCGCCGCCTTTGCAGTTTATGGTGCACTGTTAGCTCCATCCCCTTGTGCGGTCTTCGTGCTTTAAGACCCTGACTTCGTAGGCGATTACGGGTGGTTTCTGCGGATACTCGGGTACCAGATACTGCTCTTAACCGGTCAGCAATGCGGGTTGCTGAAAGAAATCGTTCCCTCCTTGACGTTATGTGAATGTATCGTTCTTCGCGCGGAGTCAACTTTTTCGGTCTCCCCGACCTCGGACGGTCTTCAGCTGACCCAGTTTGCCGGTAACGATTCATTAATCGATACACAGTAGTTTTATGGACATTAAACTGCACAGCAATAGCAGCAATATTCATACCAGCATCCGCCATGCCAATGACTCTATGGCGATCATTCTCTGGAAGGCTTCTGCGACGGCCCATATCAAAATTTCACCAAATTTCTATTCAGTCCTTAAGTCTTCCTAACCATGACACAACCAATACTTTTTATTCAGCTACGTATGCTTATACCCATTGAGAAATACACATTTACGGGTCGGTATTTTTTTCTGCACGTGCTACGATTGAACATCAAGAAATCAGTCGACCATGACTGTGATTGGGTAGATTTGATATTAAACAACTGCAGCGATACGTTTTAAGGAAAGGCGCGGTGGAAAAACGATTTCTATAATTGTCATGATGATCGGGTTTGTAGTTGCTAAACTTTTTTGTTTCAGTACATGTACTTCCAACGTTCTTCTCTATCTTCCTTTCTACAAAATAAAATCATTTCATTTCAATAATATTCCAAATATGCAAGTAAGGAAAGGGCTGGTAGGTGGGTATAAGTTAACTGCACTAAGAAGAGCCTTCGAATGGCTATAAATTCTACTCACTAACCCTGGTCAGTTTAAACCCGTGCAATGAATATTTAAATGTCATCTGATAAGGTGACACGAATGTCACTAGCCAATATAATAAAAGTGTAAATAAACACGAACACGTGTTATTAGAACCTTTCATAAATACATTTATGTTCTAATTCGTTCTACTCAAACGAACATAAATAATTTATAAAATAAACACAAACACGTATATTACTTAGGAACTGAAGCGCTCTGTAAGTGCAGTTTACTTATTTGGAAAAGACAAAGAAGAGGGATTAAGAAATTTGCATATATATTAAAATTTTAGATGCCTAAATTCTTTGTGACATACAATTTTTCTTGAATGCTTTCTCTAACATAACCGTCTTTTGCCCTTTCTGACCTCCATCGCCCGTGTTTTTTAAACAACCTGTCACTGATACCGGCAGATGCTGCTGAAGTAGCGCCACCTGAGCGCAAACTATGTAGACCAAATTTACTTCTATCTAAGCCTATTTCTTCAAAAGCATCTAAAACAATTTCTCGAGCCCTAGTGTAGGACAAAGGGCGATTATCTCTTCTTGTCTTGTATGTTTTGGTATTTTTACAGAATGTTAGTGATCTGAACAAATACTGAGAGGAATTCACATCAACACCCAACAATTTTATGTATTCTTCTAACATCTGAACTGGACAAGTTTCACAATGAGTTCTAGCAATACACAAGTTATGCCCTTCTTTGTAAACATCCGTCTTACTTTTGACTATATTAATAGTAACACAAGCATCATTAAATGACAAGTTATTACGTTTGATATTTGCAAGCTCTGAAAATAGCATCCGCATATTATACAAATTATGGGATTTATATCTCTGGACCAACAATTTCAAATGTTCAAGTGTGATCGGCTCCTTTTTTAACAACAGGCTTGGAGATTTCTCTAACTGCGCCGTCCTTCGTAAGCTTTACTAACGCGGAATCACAAGGGTCTTTAAAACCTGCTAGTTGATGAGCCCAACTTATCGCATGTGTAGCTGATTGAATTTTGCTGGAAGACTTAAAATGCTTTGCAATAGAAATTTCATATATAGCCACGTGTTTGTCTGATGCAGGTAATGGACATATGGGAGGAAGAAATGCGTGGCATCACCGACAGAAAGCATTGTATGCGTACCTGTATTGATTCAATGTATTGTCTGCCTTAGATTTAAGGCAGAAAGTTGGTAGAGAGTCCCGTAACTCCTGTAGGCGTTGATCCTCGATCCTAATATGCTGTGACCACCTGCCCACTTTAAATACGTCTGAAAAATGTATATACAGAATACCAAAAAATTAACATCAGCTCAATATCGGTTTTCTCGCAGTGCATCAGGATCTACAATCAACTGCAATACACCTACGTCAAAGATGTATCAGGACCTCATGTCATCTGCAATACATCTAACCATCATAAAAACGGTGTACCAGGACCCAGTTTATCTGCAATACACCTTTACAATTGTCCAAATTTCCACTGGACTCATCAGAATGAACTAACACGAACCTCAGCGTTCTATTTCTAATATCTAGCGTCCAACTTTACCACCAGTATTCCAGAAGTGAAATTAACTGATCCAAATAAACATTTTTTGTTCTGACCCTGAATTAGTACGTCTGTACAGTCCTTGAATAATAAAACGTCCTTAACATACCATATGTATGTCATGTCTTTGTTGAAAATGAAAGGCCAAAAAACAGCAGATGGCCAGTTAGGAACAATCAAGACACCGACAGCTTTGCAGATAATAAGATGTTTAATGGCGCGGACTATTACGCAAATAGGAGGTACTAGCCAATTATTTTCGTGTTCCCAATTTTGAGTAAAACTGTCAATAGCTTCAGAACCAGGATTCCAGAATTTTGAATTGTACCTGGTTAATTTGCAATTATAATAATTTGCAAATCTGTCAACAGTAAATGGTCCAAACAAGTCATTTACGAATTCAAAAAAATTTTCGCTTACGCCCCAGTCATCGACGTCAATGTACTTGCTCAAAAAATCAGCCTTCTCGTTTTGAAGTCGAAGAACCCATTGGATATCAATTGAAATGCCTCTATCTACACATATCTTAAATATATTGTAAGCAAGGGATTGTAGATGGTGTTTCATATTAACTGACTGTACTATGTTAACGCAACTCTGGTTATCAGTAAACCATTTTACTTCACAATTTTTCAGACTATCGCTAAATGATGCCAAAGCTAACTCAGTTGCTCTGAGCTCTCTCCAAGTAGAGCTCATGTTTCCCTCAAACTCTTTCCACATCAAATGAAAGATTTTAGAGTCAATCTCCACAGTATATGCTCCAGAAGCTACACTACTAGCATCAGAGTAAATAACCACACTCTTTTTTGTCAATTTGTGCAAGTACCGTGTATTTTTTGAGTGCATACGTTGTAACCAAAAATAGCATTCGTTAAGAACCTCATTTTTGTGTACGAATACCATGGTATCGTCCCACGACTTTCTAAGTGCTATTTCCATAGAGGAAAACCTCGTCATTAAATTACATATGTTACCCATGACTGGTGACATTGATATGATCTTTCCTACTACTCTTGCCAACTCTCTGGCTGTGACTTTAGGAAAACTTTTCAGTATTGACTGTAACGAAGCAACTGTATCTTCAATGCGTCTATCTGGCACAGAAATATAAAAATGTTCTGAATCCCACACAATTCCTAACCATTCAATATTCTGAGTTGGGTAAAATATAGATTTCTCAAGATTTATTAGGAACCCAAATTCTGACAAACTTTTTTGAATGAATTCAGACACGAGTAAACCTTCGTTAATAGATGAAGCAAACACGAGACCATCGTCAAGGTAAAGCACTATCTTTATACCTCTACTTCTCTAGAAGTTAATGATAGGTCTCAAGCATTTTGTAAAAATGAATGGAGCAGATGATAACCCAAAAGGTAGTACAGTATAACAGTAATATTGCTTATTCTATGAAAATCCTAGGTAAGTCTGGAAACTCTCAGAAATATCTATGTGATGATAACCTGATTTGAGGTCGAATTTTATACAATAGCAACCTTTTTCAAAATAATCAAAGCTGTTTTCCAATCTTCGAACTTGATTTTTTCGTATTTTATATATTTATTCAGTCTACTCAAGTCTAGAATTAATCTCTTTTTGGACCTGTTTTCTGCCACACTAAGAGGGCTCACAATGTATGGTTTGACAGAAACGTTGATAACACAACCGTTATTAATTAACCGAGATAATTCTGAAGTGACGAAATCAGCGTTAATTTCAGCAGATTTGTTATTTCTAATATTCATCGAATGGGGAATCGAAACAAAAGGAATTTCATATCCAGACTCTATGACTTTCAGAATATATTGATAAACCCTAATTTCTTTCCATTTGTTGAGATGTTTTTGCAAACTATGCTTTATACTACAATCGTTGTTGTTTCCTTGAACAACGTTAAACAAACCACCTGTATAATTATCATTGACTCTGTGTCTTTCCCTTTGGGCAGTTAGATTTCCAGTGGCCTGTTGAGGAACAGTTATGGCAGATATCATGTGGTTGCGGCTGTCTCCTTGTTGCTTTGTTTCTGCCCTGTCCATACAGAAATGCCTGCTGTTGCTGCTCTTGAAAATGAGGAAAAGGCTTAAAAGGAGCCCCAGGAAAAGCCAACTGAGCCAGAGATCCCGCCGCTGTGAAGGGAATTTTCCTTGAGTTTCTTCAAAATGGACTCCGACTGTTCTGCTTTCAACTGGCCGGAAAAAGTTTTAAATTGAGACTGAATCACCCCTGTGAAGAGTTTGACGATATCCGAAATTTCCAGCGTAAAACCCTCTCCTGTGCTATCTTTTAAAAATTTTTCTGCGTCTAAAGTCAGTTCGTCGCCTGAGTCGCTCATGTTAAGTGGGGAAGGATAGAAGCGAAAAAGCGTGTTAACTGCACTAAGAAGAGCCTTCGAATGGCTATAAATTCTACTCACTAACCCTGGTCAGTTTAAACCCGTGCAATGAATATTTAAATGTCATCTGATAAGGTGACACGAATGTCACTAGCCAATATAATAAAAGTGTAAATAAACACGAACACGTGTTATTAGAACCTTTCATAAATACATCAGGTAGCCCTTTACCAAAATTGTAAATTTCATGATCCCGGCGGTAGGGCCTTTGGTATGACGGTGGGGCCAAAATGGTCAGTGATTAAATGCTTTAACAATTAAACATTTTTAACTTCTTGATAGCTACCATTCCAATTCTTTTCAAATTTGACACGAAGCATCTTTGGGACAAGGCGGAGATAAATGATAAATTTCAGGACTCCCCCCCCCCCCCCGGTACCTTAGGGGCGGGACCAAAACTGCCAAAAGTCACCAATTTTCAAAAATGTTCTTCTCTAGAACTGCACATTTTAAAGAAAAAATAAATTCATAGTAATATCGAGCAGGAAGGCCACTACCAGATTGTAAATTTTATGATCCTGGGGTAGAGGTTCTGACCTTAGGGTGGGCCAATCTTGGTATCTATGGGTAACACATTTAAAAACATTTTCTTTCATGCAATTGATAACAAATTGAAATGAAATGGATATTTGGATTTGGAACAAGTAGCCTTTACGAAAGTTTTAAATTTCGTGATCCCAAGGGTACGAGGGCGGGGTCAAAATGGTCAGTGATTAAACACTGTGTTAAGAACTGAACAGTTTTAATTTGTTTGTGATAAGTACCATTCGAATTCTTTTCAGATTTGGTTTGAAACATGTTTGGGACAAGGCAGACATAAATTGTAAATTTCAGGACTCCTCCCCCCTAGGGTCTTAAAGGCGGGGCCAAACACTGCTAAAAAGTGACCAATTTTCAAAACTTTTCTTCTCTAGAACTACACATTTGTAAGAAAAACTAAATGCATTTTAATGTAGAGCTGGAAGGCTTTTACCAAAACTGTAAATTTCATGATCCCCAGGGTAGAGGTTCTGACCCCAGGGCGTATAGTTTTCAAGTGTAATACATTTGAAAAACATCTTTAATGCTATTGATACCAAACTGAAACTAAACGGATATTTAGAATGAGTCTGTGGCCCTTTACCAAACTGGTAAATTTCGTGATCCCGGGGGTAGGGGTTTTGGTATAAGCGTGAGAACATAATGATTAGTGACTGTGTTAACAATTGAACATTTTTAAGTTCTTGATGACTACCATTCTAATTCTTCCGAAATTTTGTATGAAGCATCTTTAGGACAATGGGAACACAAATTTTAAATTTCACAGCTCCTGCTCCCCTGGTACCTTAGGAGTGGGACAACATCTCTTTTGTATATTGTGAAATGTATTATCATACCTCCCAAAGAACCACATGACTGGGGCAGAAACTAAAAAAAACCGAAAGTTTTAAAAATCTTCTCTATTCCACACATGTGGGAGAAAAACCGAAATGCATGGCTGTTGTTTCCATTGAAGCCCTTTACCAAAATTATGAAATTCGTTACACATTGGCCTGGGAAATATTGGTTAATTTAAGTGCTTCAGACTTCATCTTCCTTGTATTGTAATTGAATATAGTATCATATTTAGAAAGATCATAAAGCTGTGAACAAAAAACTCCAGCATGAAGCTTAAATATGAGACTCCCCGACAGGTCTATGTATGGGCTATGATAATCAGGTGACCGTTAATTCTAAATTTGAAAATTTTAGGAGTAAGGAGGGTGGGGGTACGCCCCCTTAAATCCCCCACTGCATTTAGGAAGAACATAATTTTTAACCCTGATTTTGATAAACTCTGTACAAAGGTTTTATTTTAAAGAATATCAATAGTTTCAAATTGGTAAATTATCAGTATTCGCAATTTTTTTCTACCGTCTATTCAAATAAAATAAATTCGTCGAACGTCGCCTTTTCATGTATCTGTCACAAGGAAATCAACATTTATTTGGTTTTTATTCATTTTCACATGATCCTTGTGCTGGGTTTAAATCCTGACTTAATGTAAGAAATCAAATTTCTTATATATATAAAAAGTTAATAGCTTGGATAAAACTGGAAATATTTTTAACAAGTAAATAATGAAGAAGGAAAGGTTTCTAAACAATCGTTTATTCAATTTCATTTTATAGCAGTGTTTCTTTGAATTTTATCAAGTTGATCTTTAAAAGATAATTTTTCTTTCTTTTTTTTTTTTAATTTCAAGGAAATGTAGCATAGAGTACATCATTAATTGAAATTATGGAATACAATGAAGAAGAGATTTGTGAACGTCTTCAGTGTATTAAAGTTCCAGAAACTGTTTAAAATCTTCAGAAAATCTACTTTTTCATGTGGGATAAACTCTTTAGTGCATCGGGAACTTCCAAAACTATTTTGTGTAAAGTTTTCCCATAACTCCCAACCACCTGACTATACCTGCCCACGGTCTCCTGTGTGATACAATGAACTTCCTCCTTAACCACTTCCATGTTTCTTCCCGGACCCCCAGCAATATTAACAATTCTGTTCCAGATGTTGTTAAATTTAAATATATCTGGTAGCAACCCCTCTTTTTATATAAATATAGATATGAATAGACAAAATATTATTCATTTATTAATTTTCATAAAAAGAATTGATACATCTATATATATATATAGATCTGTCAAAACTATGATAAAATGTAACAGTTATACACCTGCTAACAGTCGATGGTCCAGCATAATATACATGTATTTTGGGTGATGTCAGGTGTAAAACTGGACCAGATCAAAACGCCAATTTGAACCCCCCCCCCCCCTTCATCGCTTCGCCATCGTTTTCTCGTGCCTAACAAGGTCCAATGTATGTCAATGCTCTGACGTATAGATTTTTCAAGTCTGGTTTATGCATTGACTCGGTAGGTCCTTGTGTTCATGGGAATGCTACTTCCTATCTTCAAAACAAATATATGAATAATTCATCACATGAACACCGGAGGTGCTCCAGCTCCATCAAGAAAGTATCTTTATTATAATTTTTTTTTGTTGAAAAAAATATATTTGCATTGGTATGAATATTATCTTTAAACATGTTCATAATCTCTAAAATACAGTTCATGGGAGAATGTAATGATTTCTTCTGAAAATATATGTTTTACACTAAGAGTTTATCAGCATAATGAAAATGAAGGTTTTCATCCGATAACTAGTAACTTCTTGTTACTACTGTATTTGTCGAACATGTTTCTGGGGAAAACACTTTGTTCCTGCGCTTCTGACAGGAAAGTAATATGCTAATCAGTTACATAACTCGTACCGTAAATTTAGTTGATTATAGTGAAGCATATCATAACAGTCCACGCCAAAAGTCGCTGATAGGTATCATCATTTATTGAAGATTATTAGTAAAACATTTTTGGTAAAAAATGATTTGTAAAATGTTGTATTGACCAATCTGAAGTAGGTTAAGTCCGTACAGTTTTCATGTCAATTGATCGAGGTTTCTTCAGGTAAGAAGATTTCTTACATATTACTGCTAAGAGCGAGTTTGTGCTCGGGTTGCTTTTGATTTAGAATTTGTAAGAGCACTTAGTTAAATAAAATATGAAAAAATTGGTCTTTTGGGAAAAAGTTTTTAGTTGTCATTGAGGGTTCTTTAACGTTCCAACGCCTGTCGCGAAACGGGTCTCCGTTTATAAGGTCATAACCGAAAGACTTCTAAATGCCGAGCGTTTGGCGAAGGAGCAATCACTACCTATGTTTCAATCTGAAGTTTGACGCGGTCATGCCACGAGTGGGGCTCGAGCTCTACCACTGATCTATGTACAGCGACTCGGAGTTTGATTCTACAATAGGATACAAGTAACACTTAGTGAACCTATAGTTGCAGTATAGGGGGAGTCTTTTACACTATTTTGTGAGACAAGATTGAATCAACCACTAATGGAAGACCGACGTAAAACTATATACATATATATTTGTCCATTGATGTAATTGTCAGATAGGCGTGCAAGTCTACGTATTAGTATCGAATACAAGGAAGTATATGCCATTTTGATAGCTTTAACATTCTAGTAATGGATTTTTTCGACTTGATACATTTTCTACTGATAGTAAACTATATTTTTACTACCGAGGCAAGCTGCGATGGGTAAGATCCTAGAATTTTTATGTTTTAATATTATTTGAAAAAAATAGTTTAACTTTGTTCTATTTTCATCGGTATGCTTTGAACATGTCTTCAATTTGTAAGAGACGTTATTTATTGTTTATTTTGAAATAGATTTCAGAAGTGTTGTGTCGGCTTCACGTGGAACGAAAATCTCCAGAACTGTATAAGTATGTCCTAGGTGGAATTTGAAGTTGTTTTACAGTAAAATAACACTAATTACTTACTTTAACAAGTAAATTAATAGTCAGATACGTAGCGTGTGAAATCTTCATGTATATCTATATATATATAATGGAATATGACAACAATCAATATTTACTAAGATACATTAGAGTATATAACATGAGTTAATTATGCATGAAAGCAATCCCCATGAATGTGTACATACACTGTATACCTCTAAAATAAATGTACTAGATCAACAGTAATGTCCTTCCATAGAAACGTATAAAATATAGTATGAGAAATGTAAAAGGAAGCATTCAACTTTGCTACAGGAATGTGTGCGACACTTTATAACTTTACAATCAATACTTTTTCCTCCAGAATGTGACTTAGGATATACTGGAAGACTGTGTGAACAAAAATGTCCATATCCATCGTACGGAGAAATTTGTCAGCAAATCTGTCAATGTAATGAATCACTTTGTAGTTTTTCAACAGGATGTAAACTTGAAGGTGAGTGATTGCGTATACTTAGCAATGTAAAATAATGCACACTTTCTCAAACGTGAACGAAAAGGAGAGTTTCATGAAATTTATGCCATAATAATTGATTTTGAATGATGTACATTTTGAAAAACTTTTAATTGTATTCCCAGATCAAACACTTTCATCGACAGAGCTCTCTACACCAATTACCACAGCGATGCAATTTGTCAGCTCAGAAAATATATTAACCTTCACGACGTCCATGCTACCTAAGATTAATGCTACAAAAGTACAAAACACGGCAGTATTACGATCAGTTAATAACAGTGATAAGGAAACTTTGTGGATTTTAACACACCCAATAGTCATCTCATTATTTGTTTTCAACATATTTTTCGTGGGCATTATCCTAATTTTTATCATCTTTATTTCCTGGAGAGGGCGCCATAGATCTAGAACAAGCGAAATATCAAATGAGAATAATACTAAAGGAAATGACTTAAAAGAAGAAAAGATCACGAGCTGTTCATTTAATACGAATGATAGTTTGACACCACTTCTTCAATCAACAATTGCGCATATGCCAATTTCTTGTAATGCCCTGAACAATTTTACGACACAAGAAATCCCAAGAAACCCTTCAGAAAATGCAGAGTATACAGACAGAAAATCCGTGTACACAGAGATGGCATCTATATCGCTAACACAGAGACACGAAGAGGAATGCCGGAGGGATTTTCAAAATCAAAAGATGCCGTGTCAATCTGTGGACGACAATATGTACAAAATGACGGACACCGTGATAGGAACATTTATAGACAATTTGACAGACACACTAAGATTCGACAGTGAAACTGACACAAAAGATTTTCAAAGAAACTGCATATAATTTTTTTTAAAGGAAATAACTTTGTAAATTTACTAAAGAAAGCAAACTTATGAAACCTATTAAAATAAGTTATAAATAATATTCTCCTATTTTAAAAACACTATCAGTGTAAGTTAATTTAATTAGGATTAAATTTATAAGTTATGTATGTGCTCGACAATACTTATGTGTAAACACGATTAGGAAGTGTGGTTGTGATTTGATCGAGGAAAATGGATATTGGAATTTAAGTGTTTCCTGTCACACAATGGGAAACCACTTACATGTATCAGACCAGTTTTGGTACTGGATGCCACAATCGCCATGAAGCAATTCCATTATAATATCAGGAACACGATGTAAGACGTTGATATTTCAAACCACTTTTAGCAACAAACATTATAAAAGTTACATACTAGAGTGATTTTATCAGATGACGTGCGATACAACAGCCGTGTACTTGTAATTTGATCTAGTACTAATTGGTTTAACATATTTCTACAGTTCTATAACTTAAGAAGTCATTGTAGTTAAAATAACAGTTAATATAGTTGATGAAAGCTAGTAAAACCATTTATGAAGATAAATTAAAGTTCTTCAAACTTCAGAAAAGACAGGACATATTTTCGCTTTTTTTTTTTTTTTCAAAAATAACCGAGCTTAAATCTCATGTAGATTTTCCTTATAGAAGTTACTGCACAGAAAAATGATGTACATATGTAGATTCGTGTATGAAGCGTATGTATAGAGGTATCAGGAACATTAGCATCAAGAGCAAAAAGTTGAGTAGGGCTTTACATAAAGAGCAATGATTACTTCTTCCTGGAAATAGTGTGAACGATCCATAAAAAAAATTGGAACTTATCTCTTGATTCAAATATTTTATCCTATAAGTATAGAAGACGTGTATTGACAAGAATTAGCCGAATTAATTTGAGTTTAAATCAAGCAATAAACGATTTATACGATTTTTAGCGTTGAAATAGAAGGAAAATAGAAGAAAAACTGCCCCCGTGAAACAAAATAAGTTTAGCATGAACATATTCTTCGAGTTTTCCACAAAAAAATCGTCACTTTGAAATTTTGTTTCACGAACGCACTTTTTTGTAAATTTCAAAAAATCGAAACGATTTCACCAATATATTTTTCACTTCATCTGTACGTTAATTTTCCAAAGTAATGTATGGTGTCTGGTAATGTATGGTACAGTGGGTAAGGTCGTCGACATTTTAATGTAAATTTTAAAAACAATACCGGGTTCGAATCCTTCGTGGACACAGTATTTTCTTTTATATTACATTTCCAGCTATTTTTTTTTCTTTTTGAAACGCAGTCCTAGTCTTGATGAATGTTTCATATGAAACGAACACTTCTATGTCAATGTATCGTTGACCTACAGGGCTGGTATTGGTTTCCGTCTTTACAAAAAGCTTATTAACTTCCTCTCCAGTCGATGAATTTAGGCCACATGCGTGTAGGTAATTGTTTCTCATGAATCGCTTTAATTCTAGTCAATACACGTAACTTGTAGAGTTAGAAGAAACCATATCACAGTCGTTATCTGAGCAGCATGAATTGTGTATGCATTTTTAGTCCCTTATCTTGAAATTTCATTTCGTATTTCTCAGTTTACTTTTAAAAATGCAATTACTTCATATGCGTTTACTTACAACTCATTTCTTTCGAAATAATATTCAAAACAGTCATTGGTGTACGAAATAAAAATTTTGAAAATGAAATTCAAGAAATTAACTGTCGTTACTGTAATGTACCGCTACAGCTTAAAAATCTGATCAGGGTCTAGAGTATTGTCGTCAATGTATACAATTTTGAAATGTAATTTTAATATATTTAGCCTGGTGAGGTCCCTGTTCTGTTTTATGTTTTGAGTATGAAGGGATTTCATGTAGACGAACGCTTAAAAAGCTTGGGGTCTTGTCGTAATTGAATGAATACAATACCATGTTCGACGAGATTAAATCAAGAGTATTTGTGGCGTCTTGGATGTTTGCATTTTTGGAAGGAACTATTGTGTGAGGCTGATTACAAGCATAGCCTGAATACCATAAAGCAGAAGCAACGAGGGCACAGCGCCCAACAGTTCTAGCACCTACTTTGCAATCGCAGTACCAGCCAGATATAGGACTACCCTCTGTTTGGCCTTTTTCAACATAACAATTGTATTTTTTGGAAGATACAAGGCGAGATTGTATTTTAACATTTACAAGGTTTGAAAGATGTTCATTCTGATTCACAGAAATGTCGTAATTGCCTTGGACACTTACATGTTCATTAACATAATGAATTGCCGGTTTCAACTGGTATATATCAAAAGTGATGTCTCTTAAGTATTGCTCTGATAGGACAGGGGAGTCTACTTTGACATCTGAAGCTTCTGCATCAAGCTTAACCCAGTTTTCTTTCTTTGTAATTCGAATATTTGATACCTTTTCCTTAACATGATCTGGTTTAGATTTCATTGAGAGCATTTCTTGTGCAAGCTGTTCCTCTTGTGGTTGATCAAAAACAAGAGGTGGTCTATAGGCATTTGTTAAAGCTGCAACAATTCTGACATAGTGTTTGATGAATGGTAGTTGTGTATTTGTGGGCATCGCTACTTTTGCTATCTGCAAAGATTGACCCCATAACACCTACAATATAACCATCAGTACCAGTGATCATTAGAGGTGTTATAAGTGGATAGCCTTTATATACTGCAAAACGTCTTCTTTTGTTTAAACTGCACTGTGATTTTCGATAATCTCGGAATGTGAAATATGAGAAAACCCTGAAAACGAAGGTATGAAGTCCTGAAGAAATGCTTCTCTTGCCGAAGCAACAATGTGAGAAACGTGTATCTCAAAGTTGCAAGAATAGAATGAGACATGCCTGTACGTAATTTTGTAAGTAAAAGACAGTGATCTCTCGAGTAGAACGAACTGTAGATAGGGAGACAGACGACTAACCAAATCTTCAAACGGATAATACGTAAGACCTGTTAAATTAAAATAATCTTCTTACATAGATTTATACTCTACCTAAAATAAGTTTTTAGAGGAACCTAGCAATATTCTTTCCCTCATATCATTGAGTAATTCTGAGATATCATTTTTGTGGATTTTTGAGAAAACTTTTTTGAGTTTAGATGTATCAACTACATGCCCTACACGCAAGTGGTCATTTTTCAAATGAGAAATATAATGTTTGACCCTAGCTGGTACCAGTACACATTGCAGTGTGAAAATGTGTGCACGTGCTCAATGTAGAATAATACATAAACACTTTGAATCTTTGCGACACATGATGCACATCGCCTTAGTTTTTCCGACTGTGTGATGCTTGCAGAGGTAGTTGAATATTTGCAAGAGGTTTTATCACTTTTATCAACTGTGTATTCATCTGACCCCCCCCCCCCCCCCCCCCCTCAGTATTTACAATGCTACCGGTCGGGGTAGCTCAGTGGTCGCTTCGTAACCGGGAGGTCGTGAGTTCGAGCCCCGCTCTTGCCATGGTCGCGTTCAACCTAAGACGTAAAAGTAGGCAGTGATTGCTCCTCCGCCAAACGCTCGGCATTTAGAAGTGACAATCACGGGTCTTTCGGATATGACCTTAAAAACGGAGGTCCCGTGTCACGGTAGGCGTTGGCACGTTTAAGAACCCTCACTGCCACGGCCCTGAGCGCTATGCATGTGTCTAAATTTGTGGTACTTCACCTACAGCTGGTGACGTCTCAAAATAAATGAAAAATTCTCGACGGGACGTAAAACAAAATAAACAATCAATCAACCTTACCTGATGCCTGGATAATGGCAACGGGACATAAAACCTTAACTGACCCAACCCCACTCTTTTCTAATCTGTAAATCTTCCTCCTGTATTTTTGACATAAGATATCGCCAATGCACACATTTTTCCCGAGGAATGAACTGCATCTATTCTGCAGTTTCTCTATCACAACATACTATTTCTCAGTGATTCTCTTGAGAGGAAAACGTAGCAATTTTTGCTCGGCATGATTTTTTTTCGTGACATTTGCATTGAGTAACACAGAGTGAATAATTCTTGTCCTCGAACAAAGTGTGCTTACACTGAGGTATAGTTTCGGTTGATTGCTTTTAGTTACAGAGAATTTATGATCTGCATTCTCGTAAATGTCTTTTATATCAAGATCAAACATGCATTTAAGGAAGAAAAATGAAATAAAATACACAAGTCTGTATACAAAATATTTAAATGGTGTTTATACAGGCGAAAATTTTAAAACAGTGAAAGTGTGCCAACAGGTGGATTCGAATCAGGACACTAAAATGTTGATTGTGAGCGTCTGCGGTTAACCATCTGAGTTATACTAACTATGAATATAAACGGCATAAACATTAACCATCATGATAAAAAATAGGAGTATGCATTTTTTATAGATGTTTTGCAAATTTCAAACCCAGGAAAGGAGTTTCCCTTAAAAAAAATCTGATTTTAAATTATTCCTTAGATCAAAACCTATCAAAATACCACAGTTTTTATAAGCCTGCCCTAAAGGACTTCTAGGCCAATATTCATGCAAAAATAGGCGTTCTTAATGAGAAAATGTTGTTTTAGCCAACTTTGAAGGTTAATTTAGAAACTACTAATACGAAATTTTATGTTCAAAATGCAAATTTGAAAAATTTAGAAATATATGTATGCTTTTCTGAGTGAAAGGTGTTGACAATGGTGTAATGTCTTTTACGAAAAACCGTTGTGAACTTTGCAAAGAATTGAAAGAAAAAGGCCATACAAGGAAAAATAAACTGTTATATAGTTTGAGTGGGAAAGATACATGTAAAAACGGAGGAAATAGCCAATGGCGTGCCGCGTAACATCAGGGGTGTGATCTTAATGAAAACACACCTGATGTTACACGGCACGACATTAGCAATTTTTTAACGAGAAATTATGTCTCATGACCCCTAGCTATGAATAGCGTAGCATCAAATCTTTCATAATCGTCTCTCATCCTGTACATTATCCTAGCATCGAAAATGAGTGCATAACTCTGATGAGCCTGCAAAATTCAAACTGTAAAATTAATTTACCTAAACGCAGAGATGCTAACTTGCTCCATTTATCAAACTGTCTCGATTACTAGTACTTTAAATCCCTTACTCATAAACATCCAAAACAAAAGTAACTCAAACGGTACATAATACGCTCGTGAAAAGAGTATTTTTATTAATATTAATATTATTATAAGGTGTGTGTTTTGTGACATTGATCGACAAACATGACATGAGTTATAGAACTTTACTAAGGTAGAATCAGTTATCATCAACCTGTGACATGTAAATTTAATATTACGATTATATATTAACACGTGTTATCAGGGAACACTTGTTTGCTCCCGTTTTTTTTGTTTTTGTTTTTGTTTTTTTTGTTTTGTTTTTTTTCCCCAACATAGTAATCTTTTCTGATAACAAAAAAACGAAAGTCAGCAATCGTTCTTTTGAATTTTCATATCTACTCAAGGTAGCTTATCCGAGCGTTGGCGAAGGAGCAATCACTACCTATTTTCGTCTTGGGTTTGACGCGGCCATGGCACGAGAGGGGCTCGAACTCACGACCTCCCGGTTACGAAGTGAACGCTCTAATCACTGAGCTACCGCGACCGGTCAAACTGACTAAGTTCAACGTGTAATGTTCTAATAATGATAATTGAAGAATATAAAAATCCTTGCTACATGTACATCTTCAATATCCATAAAAACACTCTGTAAAATAAGAAAGTCCGCAATTGTTAGACGGACAAATCATGTAAAACCAAGAGTTCTGTGTGGAAAACATTTCCCCAAAATTAACCAAGTGCAACAACATTTCAAACATAAAAAAATTAGAAAATTATTGAGAATCAAAATCCTTGCAATAGACATATCTTCAAGTCAGTTACAGAGACCCTAGCCTGGTAGTCGCAAGATTCCTGGAATTTTTCAAACTTCACGACAAATAAAATTGGGACTTGAATATGGGGAGCCGTTCTGCCGGTGTAGGTTTTGTTTTACGAGACGATTATGGTCTCTCAAACTAAGGCTGAATTATTCATGGATCTTGACCGTGTTTTTTAATTTTGACATGGTGTAATCATTAAATAAGATTGACAGATTTTAGTCCCTTACCAACGGAACCAAAAGGAACTTTACGTTTGCACTCCATCTGTCCGTCCGTATGTCTGTCAATCTGGCAAATCAGTTTTTCGCATTTTTTTAAAATTTGCTTCTAGATATTCCTTTGATATATGGTGCATTGTTTTACCATGACAACTGACAGATCAAGTTCGAAATGTGTTTCGATCCATGACTGTTTTGCAGAGTTATGACCTTGGACTTAGAAAATTAACGCAAATGCTTAGTTTTCCAGGTTTTTTTTAATGTTAGTTTGGTTTTTTCCCCTTTTTTCTTTTTTAGGTTATGCTTGCAGATATTCATTTAATATATAGTAAACAGCTTAACCTTGTCAAATTACAGATCAAATTCGAATTTTGTTCCAATTTATTGATTTTTTTTTTGCGTAGTAATGACCCTTGGACTTAATACAAGGGTTTCCGCCTTTTTTGTCTTGCTTGCATTTGTTATCTTATATTTCGTACATTGTTTTACCAAGTCATGCGGATTCTAAAAAATTCTTAAACAAATTCTAGTAAATTTAAAATCAAATTTTTTTTCGCAAATCAACAACATCAAAACCTATGTCTTTTCAACACTTTATATGAACATTCCAAACGTTAAATTAAAGACTAGACTGTTTGACGTCAATGATTGATTAAATATTGTTTAACGTCCCGCTCGAGAATCTTTCACTCATATGGAGGCATTGCCGGTGAAGGGCTGCAAATATTTTTTTTACATATTTTTTTCAGTATTGAAGATTCGATAAATTCTCCATCAGTGGAATGCTGTGTTAGTACACAGATCACTTCTGGTCATGTGACAGATTCTATGTGCCAAACAAAAGAATGTAAGCATGCTTGTGCTAGTGAAGGGAAGATCCAGTCATAGATAATAGCGATTAATGATAAAAAATCATACCTGTAAATATTTTGTTTACACATAAATAACCATGTGTACATCTATAACTCGAAATTGGACCCGTTCCATTTGACCCAATTTTCAGCTTCTTCGTCAGACCGGAAATGACGTTAACGAAAATCTTTTTTCAAGTTTGGGAATAGGAAGAAATTACTAGGAACTAGGTCAGGTGAATAGGCAGGATGTGGTATTAATTTATACCTGTTTCGCTCTACATCATCCATTGCAACTTTGCAAATGTGGACTCTCGCGTTGTCCTGTTGCAACAAAACACCTTAAGAGAGTTTATCTCGGTGTTTTTCACGGATGGCGATTCTCAGCTGGTCTAGCAAGTTTGCATAGTACTCTCCAGTTATTGTACTTCTCTTGGGTAAAATATTCAATATAATAACGCCTTTTGCGTCCCAAAATACTGTGGCCATCACCTTGCCAGTAGATGGTTGGGTCTTGAACTTCTTTAGCCTGGGGGACCACGGCCCTACCTTCCGACAACTCTGAGCTATATTCTCTGCCTTGTACTAATGAACCCAAGTTTCATCTACCAGACGCAAAAGAAAATCATCTTTTGACCGTATACGCTTCAGCAAGGCCTCGGGAACCCCGGCCCTATCCACTGACGACTCCAAACTTTATTCTCTGGCTCATAATATTGAGCCCAAATCTCATTAACAGTCACCAGACGCAAAAGTCTTCAGTTTGAAGGATATAAACAAATACAATAGGGAGCCATATTTTGAACGAAAATTTAGTGATTGGTTTTATTTTGGGATTTACATACGTAGATGGTAAGCTATGCTGAATTAATAGTGATAGAGAATTAGTTTAATAGTTAAATCAACAAGGCGCTGCATACTGATGCTCTGCTTGCCATTTTGTTTATTGCTAAGGGATTTAGGGACCCAACGGCCTGTTAGCGTCCGCATACCTAAACGATCATGCAAGATTGTTGGAATGCTACCATGTGAAATGCCTAATGCCTGCGATATTTCTTCCACTTGAATTCGCCTATCAGAGAATACCAGATCCAGAACTTTTTGTTACACATTTCTTCGTCAGTGGCATCCAGACCTGGCTTAATCTTCTAAAGGCGTTCTACCACATTTGAATTCCCTTACCCTGAATTTAACCTGAGCATAAGAAGGTGCAGAAAACCCATAATCATCGGCTAACTCGCCGTTTATTTCCTTGCCAGTTTTACCTTTTAAATACCAGTACCGAATTGCAGCACGGTACTCAACTTTAGATGAAAAGCATGCCTTTGAAACACTAGCCATGTTTGATATTCGACATCTTGTTAAAGAATGACTCAATACAAATGCACCTTTGTACCCAGGTATAAACCATGTATTGAAACAAGGCATGAAAATCGTGACCGTCTCGGTCAATCTGAAAAGTGATAGGCTGGATACTATTTGACTTACCCTCGTATATATACATGTATTACACACAAGCACATCACTGAAGAGATATTTGTCGAAATGCGCATCTGGTGCATCAAAATTAGTATCGTTTATGTTTCATATTACAACCACTGGGTCGATACCTCTGATGGTGGACTGTTAGTCCCCGAGGGTATTCACCAGCCCAGTTGCTAAGTACTTCGATACTAGCATGAATTACGGATAAAAATTTGCCGTGATAAAATTAAGAAATTCATTTCAAAATTAAGGATTATCTCCCTCATGGATAACTCTGATCCTTTGTCGGATTTGGCTCCACTATTTAGTATTTTTGTTCTTTCAGCTATTTCAAGTTTGTTGTTATTTCGGATTTCCAAAAGTTTTGATTTGAGCATCAATGAAGAGACATTATTTGTCGAAATGCGCATCTTGTACATCAAAATTGGTACCGTTTATGTTTTATATTACACATATGAATATTTTCATATTGTACTGTTATCTACAATGTTATATCGTATCTTTTCACAAGAATTGTGATTAATGAAGTGGTTCACTATTTCAGAATTCTCATCTTTGAATACGCTTTCATTCATTTCAAGAGTAAGACACCTAGAGGGAGAAAATGAATGTCTACTTTATGATATTGAAACGAAAAACAATATCTAACGCTGCATGACAATCAGAGGGAGATAAAATTTTCAATATAGAAGTTTCCAAAACGTATTTGAATTCTATACTGAATTATCGTATGATAGGTTTATTATTCTTCTTGCTGTTCTCTTCCCAAGTAGTGAAAATCCAGTAAACTGTTATTGTTGGTTGATTGTTTTACGTCTCGTTGAGAATGTTTCACTCATATTGAGGAATCACCAATTGTAGGTGACGTAATCTCGGCTGAGATTCGCTTCGGCTGGAGATTTGGACTGACGTCTTCACCGAATCTCGGAGCAGTTCTTCATAAATTTTCGGGATCCCCTATATATAATACATCCACAAAATAATTTCAAATCAAATATAGACAACGTAGATTATATGATATCATACTTATTGATATAAACGTTTCCATATCCTAAACCTTTCATCAGAAATTGATCATACCTAATTACAAATATTCCTTGGGACAGGGAACGTTTGGACCAAGGCAGGCCGTTTTAGAAAGGTCAAGGTACCTTAATATATGGAAAAATCAAAGTATTTGAATAGGCATCAATCATATGTCACACATAAATACCACAGGCAAATGAATCCCGTGGAGATCCGGGTTACAATAGATCCTCAGTACACCTAGTTCCTTCGGATGAGACCGCATAAACCGAGCTCCCGTGTCGCAGCAGGTGTGGCACGATAAAGATCCCTAGCTGTTCAATGACCGTAAGCGCCGAGCATAGGCCTAAATTTTGTGACCCTTCACCGGTAATGGTCCATATGAGTGAAAAAAAATTTCGAGTGGGATGTTAAAAAGTATACTATCAATCAGGCAAATGACTTTCAGAGAAAAGTCACAAAAGATCATTTTGGAAATGTCACGGTCATTCAACATATTCCTTATATGAGAAAAAGTTAATTATTGCTACAGGTTTTGAACATGTATTGATTATATATCACAAATAAGAAATGACAAAAGGCTTTTAGACAGAGGTCACTCAAGGTCATTTTGTAAACTTAAGGTTAAGGTCACTCAGAACATATAACTTGTGTATAAATGTTACTTCAACAAAATTTAAAAAATTAGTAATCTTTTGTATATGTATCTCAAGGTCATTTTGGAAAGGTCAAGATGAGTCAGAACGTTATATGAGGAAAATGTTCTTTATTTCAATAGTTTTTGAATGGGTATTGATTATATATCACACAAAGTAATAGCATATGACTTTCAGATAAAGGTTATTCAAGGTCATTTTGTAAAAGGTCAAGGTCACTCAACATATTCCTTATATACAAAAAACACTTCATTTCAACAGTTATTGACTATTGTGCAGTTCATTCTTCATACGAAGTAGTTGATTGGTTAGATGTAGTTTGGGGAGCATCCATTAGTTTTACGAATAACCATGTTTTTTTTATTTAAAAAAGAACGACGTTAGAGAGGTTGTAGCTTTCTTTATTGATCAAAAGGGTTTAGACTTAAATTACATTTACAAAACCTTGTCGTCGATGACAACTAATATTGTTTTAAAGAGCGATGTGCCAAGTTGTTGCTTCAAACACCACGGACACTACATAATTTTGTTTCTTGTTCTGTAGTACGTGAGTAAACGTTAAGTTCCGTGGGCTTCTTACTCTAAATACCCGTAACTGGAATTGATCTTTGTATTACACATAGCTCTTTAAGTTGAGTGTAATTTGCTTTATGTTGCTATGTTCAAAACCGAAAGCAGCAGAAGCATAAATATCAACAAAGTGCGAATAACCAATCAAAAAGCAGTGTGCACTTTACTTCCTTAAAATGAGACAGTTTAGTTTGTTTCATATAATTTGCAATTTTGCAGGTTTGATATTCTGAAAGGATAATGATCCTGATAGGATTATCGATATTTGCTGTCAATATACTATCTATGTCAAGAGTCACATCTGAAGAATGTGAAAAGTAAGTTTTTCAAGTCCGTAATTTTTTTAACACTAAATAATTACAGTATCCTCAATAGAAGGGATATTTTTCAACTCAATGTTTAAGCAACTACGATTATTTAAGTTTCGTGTTGAAAATGTGAGAAAAAATTATGACACATGTGTTATTTAAATTCTAGATTCGGCTTGTGTTGTCTAGGATATCAATGGGATGAGACACTCGGGACATGTATAAGTAAACATTTATATAATTGATTCTTAATAATTGCATTAATTTTAATTTGATAATTGAACAATAAGAATAAATAAAAACAATAAATGTAATGAGAATAACATATTAGATTTGTGATCAGATGAATCAGCAAGCAGAAAAGTTTAAAGACAGCTATCATGTGAAACAAAGTTTCGTTAAATATCGCTACAATTTGGTAAAGTTATTATTTGTTATTATACATTTATTTGCATTCAGTCATTTCTAGACAGCCATATCTACACATGTACTTCTATGTGTAAAGAAAAATCTTAACAAATCAGCAGAGTTCATATTTTCCATATCTCGATAAGTTATAAATCAATGACTAAATATGAAAAACAGTAATCTTGATTACTTGATACGTAATTGCTTTTGTATGCGATCAAATGTGGATGTACATGTTCATTTACAAAACTGTTTTCATAATCGTTACTACATGTACGTAATGAGTTTGAATAAGGAAGTAAAGGGAAACGCCAATCATTGGTAATTATTTGCAGAGTTCAGCGAGGAAGTATGATATTTAAGCAGAAAATATTCAGCACTTTTTGTTTATTTATTTATTTAATTTTGTTTTTTTGTTATTTATTTTTTTGTAAACGAGGACCATGCAAATAAAATATAGCTGTTAAAATATCCTAAACCTAGTATTATTGAGATGATATAGTGTGATGTCATTTTTGTACGCCCGCCCGTATTGTATTATGGTACAGCGGTGTCTTCACTTCTGTCCGTCCGGTCGGGGTTTTCTATTTATATTCTTTTCTCTGTCACATATCAAGCTAAAACTTGCTTGTTTGTAGATCATTTTAGATCACGTGCAATTTTGTAAAAGAATTCAAACTTTGTGGTATGCAGAATTAAATTAGATGACTTATGCCCCCATGATTGATGAAGTCAAAAGATACCAGCTTGACACAAGTGTATTTGCTTATACTAACAAGAGCGGGTTTTAGCCATCAAAATGGTTCAATGCCCTTGCATTCATCTGTAATGGAAGAAGTCAGATGGGTGTTTCAATGTACTTCTGTCCAAACGACTCTACGTTCAGAACGATTTGGGTGCGAAATTTACAATTTTAAGCGGTTTGAAGAATGTGACCTTGAAAGATATGAATTTAACCCATATAGCCAACGATAAGCTCTTGACCCCTCCCCACCCCGAATTACAAAAAGAAAAAAAAAACCTCTCAAAGACTGATGGATTAAAATCAAGCAGCTTTTAAGTTATAAATATTCCTTACTCAACACCCCCTGCCACGATTTAGGATTTTAAAGTCAAGGTGAATTCTTTTTTTTTTCTTCTTTTTAAAAAATATTGTTTTGTTTGTTTGTTTTTCTTTTGTAATGCTTATCATGAAATGTATGACCCCCCCTTGAAAAATGATATTGCGTACCCGAGGTTAGAAAAATTGCTGGTTTTAGTTTTAGTTATCTATATTTTCTTACTATCACCAGAGAATCTACCCTCAGAAAATTATCATATATTTGTCATTAACTAGGCAGTTTTATTTTAGACCACGTTTGGAATTAGATCTTGATCGATCTTCTTGTTCGTCCTCCGATGAAAAATCGTCGATATTACTTGCCTTTGCATTAATTATGGGTTCATAGTGATATTCTTATGTAACAAACTTCGGTTCCTCATTCAAATCCTCCTCCAATTGCAAAATAAATCGTCTATAGATGGGTTTGCTCGATCACCGATGTTGATCTCTTTTAATGTCACAAATTCAGGGAAATAGGAACGATAATCAAGTTAGGATTTTCTATTCTGAGTACTTTTAAACTTCAGTGTCTTAATATTAATATCATTATTAACTTTTAAAAAGCTTTTTAAAAGGGACTTTATGATACAAAGTTAATAATTCCGGAGACAGAAAGTACTGTTAAAAATCGTCTCCAATGACCTTTTATGTTATATATAGCGTACATAATTTGTCCAACTACCTCATCCCACAGTTTTCAAGTGAGGACCTTCTTATTTTGCTGAGCGTTTGAGTGGGTATTAAAGATGTGCATATGGCAATAAGTTTGATTTTCTTGATTTTGAAAAAAAAAATACAAGTTGTTGAACTTAGTCAGTTTTGAGAAAGTTTTGCATAGAAAGGACAAGATTCCTTTCAAAGTTTTCAAGATAGGAACTTATTTTACGGAGTGTTTGTAAGGGTTTTCAAGATATACATTAAAATCTATAATTTTACACCTTACACGACCATACCTCACGATTAATTAAAGACTAGACTTTTTGACATTATTGACAGTTGCTTTTTCTTCGTCAACAAAAATAGTAAAAGGAAATATTCATACCGAGTGATCGGTCATTTCAATAATTATTTTGTTAAACACCGCTTTGACTCCACGCACAAGTACTCTGAAGTTGATATTAAAAAGATCCTAGAGTTCCTCATTGACAATATCTTCTTAGTCTTTGATGATCAGGTCTTCCAACAGTCTGTTGGAATTCCTATTGGCACGAATTGTGTTCCTTTGTTATCTGATCTGTTTTTACATTCTTTTGAAGCAGAATTCATTCAAAAACTTCTACATGAGAAGACAAAATCTCTTGCTGTGGCCTTCAATTTGACATTTAGATATATCGACGACATTTTATTCATATGTCGATTCGATATATCCCAGTGAGCATTACACCACGGAGTCTTCCACATATGCTTCGTACTTAGATATTTGACTGAAAATAGATGCTGACGGCAGACTGGCAACTCAACGTTATGACAAACGGGATGATTTCAGTTTCTCCCACTGGTCGCGGTAGCTCAGTGGTTAGAGCGTTCGCTTCGTAACCGGTAGGTCGCAAGTTCGAGCCCAGCTCGTGCCATGGTCGCGTCAAACCTAAGACGTAAAAAAAGGTAGTGATTGCTCCTTCGCCAAACTCTCCGCATTTAGAAGTGAGAATCACGGGTCTTTAGGATATGACCTTAAAAACGGAGGTTCCATGTCACGGTAGGCGCTGGCACATTAACGAACCCTCACTGCTACGGCCCTGAGCGCTAAGCATAGGTCTAAATTTGTGGTACTTCACCTACAGCTGGTGATGTCTCAATATGAGGGATAAATTCTCGACGGGACGTAAAACAAACAAACATTCAATCAATTTCTCCATCGTCAACTTCCCTTACCTATGTGGCAATATTCCATCATCACCTGCACATGGTGTTTATATCTCCCAACTGATTCGATGCGTAAGAGCTTGTTCTGTATGTGATCAGTTTTTAAATCTAGGCAGGCTACTGACAAAGAAATTGATGTTACAGGGGTTGGTAAAGTCTTGCGTAAAGTCAGCATTTCACAAATTTTATGGTCGTTATAACTAGTTTGCCATTACAACTTTCCATTAAGTCAAATGCTGTCTGACGTGTTTCATACCAATTGTTAGGCCGTTCTTAGCACACTGATTCTGACTGCGGATTGCTCCGTTTACCTGATCGGAATGTAGGGCTTACGACAGGTGTGACCGGTCGACAGGGGATGCTTACTCCTCCTAGACACCTGATCCTACCTCTGGTATGACCAGGGGCTCGTGTTTGCCGCTCTCTCTCTAATTTGTATTTTCTAGGGAAATTACAAGATTGAATACTGTTAATTATATTAGCCTTTTCATGCATGTGGCAAAGATTTTTATATTCTTAGAAATTATGAGTAAATTACACGTTGTTAAATTTAGTCAGTTTTGAGGAAATATTATAACGTGAATGCATAAATTGTCCTTTCAACTCCTCTCACAGTTTTAAAGTTACGGCCTTTGTAATCAACTTGAAGAGTATTTTGATTCTCAACATATGTTCGCCTTGTTCATGGAGGTATGAGAATTCAAGAAATTCATATAACAGGAAAGAATCACATTCATAAAATGTTTCGATACCACGTGTTGCCAAAGAGGTGTAAATGCACCATAAAATATCTTAAATATTACATGTACATGTATATCTAAAGACCATAAAATCTAACCTTTAACCTAGATATTCTAATTTTCGTTTAGGGCACATTTAAGGCATTGTCCAGAAACATTTTTATCAACGTTTTTATATCCATGTATTGGTAGGATGCAAAATTGGCTTCAGTGGCAAATCGTGTGAATTGAAATGTCCTTATCCAACATATGGACTGGACTGTCAAAACGTTTGTGAGTGTGACAGGAGTGATTGCAGCTTCCAGTATGGATGTATGGTTTGTGAGTACACATATCACTTACGGTACAGTATTGAAAAAATTAGTTACGTAAACAAGTTCTTACAAGATTCATTTCCTCAAAATTAGCATGTTGACTTTGAAAAGTGCATTTTTAAAGCTTGTAGAAGTGGTTATTCTGGTCCTCGCTGTATGGAGAAGTGCCCATTTCCTTCATATGGAAAAGACTGTCAGTTTATTTGCAGGTGTAAATATTCAGCATGTGATCCCGAACAGGGATGCAAAGGTATAGAATAATGTGTATGTATTCTGTGATTGTCATTAGTTTTGAAATAGTTTGGTTCTCTTTATTACACCTCTGCAGGTGTGTCATAGGCGTCGGACACGGGGGGGGGGGGGGGGGGGGCTTAGCCCCTATTTTTTTTATTGCAGTGATCAACATGATATAGGCATTGAGAATTGGGACGTAGGCAGAGAGTTAGCTCAATTCTGTGATTTCATTTTGTATTGATGACATTGATCACTGTTCGTTAAATTAGCCATTTCATTTATACTGTATGAAAATAAAGTTGATAATATTGCTGTTATTAATCAATTTCTTATACCCAGTTTGTAACTTTTAAATTACACGGTCCGTGGGGATACGGGTTAGAGTAGGTCCTCGGCATCCCTTGGCGTGTCGTAACTAAGAGGCGACTTAATGGGGCCCGTGGGAATCAGGGATAGATTAAGTTTTCGGCATCCCCTTGCGTGTTGTAAGAGGCGACTTAATGATCACGAGACCGCAAAAACTGAAGTACCGTGTCACAGCAGGTGTGGCACGATAAAGATCCCTCCCTGTTCAAAGGCCCTGAGCGACGAGCATAGGCCTAAATTTTGGAGCCCTTCACCGGCAATAGTGACGTCTTCATATCAGTGAAAGATTCGATAGTATCACGCAAAACTATAAATAATCAATCAATCAATCATTTAAAATAATCAATCAATCAATCATTTAAATTGCACCATTAAGCCGTTTAATCCGGAAAAAAAATTAACCTAAGCAGTAGCATTCCAAAACCACCTTTAAATTTTACGTTGCTACCGCTTATACATTATTCGTCCTGTCATATTGGTTGTTCACATTATCAGAATAAGTTTTATTTGTCTATATTACCATCTTGTCACTGATAGAATTTCGTTTAGACCTTTTTGATTATTTTTAATTACCTATAGTGATTGATACTGAACTGAGAGATAACGGTTCACAATGGATGGTAATTCCAGAGCATCATTTTTCGAGAAAATACTATGTGAAGCTCTAAATGCATCAACGAAAGGGTGGGCAGCACTGAAATTCCTAGTCATGTTGAAAAAGAAAAGCATAGAGGATATAGGATGTATGTCTACCATCTGTATCCAAGAGCGATTTTGAGAGCAAGATTTTCAAGGACGATCAATCTTTGACATTGTATCCTTCTGACACTCCTCAAGTTCAAACTCCAGTGAAAGTGTTATGTGATGGTAATTGTTTAACCACTTAATTTCCCTTTCAGTATTTGGATATGAAAAGCATCATGTTGAAATGCGAGTCAGAGCTTTTTTTTGAACTGGTTCATAATGATATGGTATGTGAACGCTGAAATTTTAAGCAAAATGTCGGGAAGTACATTCTTGATGTCATATATTTATTGCTGCACATTTATGCTGTTTGCAATGCAATTTATAGGCCTATCCGACGTATTTTCTATGAGATAATAAATGCTGCTATCTGAAGAGACTGCCATAATCAGCTAATAAAGCCGTTCAAGGACTACAATGCGTCTTCGACTGAATTATGTGTGATGTGGACTCGTACATCCAATGTGATACGACAGAATTGGTCTTCTAACCACTTTGTTCTCTATGTTCCATCGGATGTGCTTACGGAAGTTTAAAAAAACCCTAGCAGCTCTGATTTTGGAAAGGTTTATGAATCGAAGCTTCAGTATACGCTCGAAAATCCTTCTACATTCAGTATGAGTGATGGAGATCTAAAAAGTGAAAACTCTGAGCTTGAAGATAATCCAAGTAATACTCGAACGCTCATAAAAGCAAAAACTGGGCAAGGACGGAACAGAAACTTAGTACATTGTGTCAGATGGACTATACCTGATATAAAAGAGTCTTCTTTCCAACCCACCAATTTCAAATTTCCTTTATCAAGTTTAGGAGGTCAGAAATGGTCTTTTCAGGGATGTTGGTATGAGAAATGGAAAGGGCTCCACTACGATGTGTCCTTACATGCAACATTTTGTTTCTGCTGTATAACAGCATACAAGGGTGCTTTGTTGTCCAGTCATAATAAGGAGAAGGCATTTTTGTCAACGGGATTCCTCCCCGTGGGAATCCGGGTTGTTAGAATAGATCCTCAGTACCCCTTGCTTGTCATACGAGGCGACTAAATGGGGCCGTCTTTCGGATTAGATCACATCAACCAAGGCCCTGTGTCACAGCAGGTGTGGCACGTTAAAGGTCCCTCCCTGATCAAAGGCCATAAGCGTCGAACATAGGCCTAAATTTTGAAGCCCTTCACCGGCAATAGTGACGTCTCCATATGAGTGAAAAGTTCTCGAGCGGGACGTTAAACAATATAATAATCAATCAACGGGATTCCGTAATTGGAAGAAAGCCATAATATACAAGTGGTAAAACAAAGACCAAATTCAAGATAAGTTATCTCAAGATTATGAAGCCCGATTAACAGAAAATTCGATTTAATAAGGTCATGTTTGGGGGATTTAATAATTCTTTTTTTTTTTTTTTTTTTTTTTAATAATTTTCAATTTTGTTTTCCTGGGTGGTGAGGATATTATTCATTGGTTGGGTTTATAAAATCATTTCCTTTGCTGGCACTCGACGTTTTAAATACAGGTTAATCTAAAATATCTGATACTATTTTGACTTTCAATAATATTGTCAATAATCATTCTACATATTTCATTTATATATCATTTTAAACTGCTGTACCTATCATTTTAATAAATAAGTACCCCGTGGGGATCCGAGTTGTTAGAATAGATCCTCAGTACCCCTTGCTTGTCGTAAGAGGCGACTAAACGGGGCGGTCCTTCGGATGAAACCGCAAAAACCGAGGTCCCATGTCACAGCAGGTGTGGCACGTAAAAGATCCCTCCCTGTTCAAAGGCCATAAGCGCCGAGCATAGGCCTAAATTTGCAGTCCTTCACCGGCAATGGTGACGTCTCCATATGAGAGAAAAATTCTAGAGCTGGACGTTAAACAATATTTAATCAATCAATCAATAAGTAAATACGGGAAAACGTTGACATTGTAATGACGTTATGACGTCATATAACTGCTATTGTTTATTCAACATGGATATATCAAATCAGAGAGCTGCAGAAGTTGTCCAATTATATTTCGAGACACATTCACCTGTAACAGTGATTCGTATTATGAGAAAAAGACATCCATCAGATACTAAGCATACAAAACTACAGCTTCATAAGTTAGTGAAGAGATTCACAGGTTCATAGGTTAGTGAAGAGATTCACAGGTTCACAGGTTAGTGAAGAGATTCACAGGTTCACAGGTTAGTGAGGAGATTTCAACAGACAGAGATTTCAGTAGAAGATGCTCGTTTGAAAAACACTGGAAGGCCTCGGAAAATCAGAAGCGTTGAATCGGTTACAATTCTTAAAGAACTAATCATGGAAACGCCATGAAAGTCAGTGAGGGTAGTTCTGAGGGATCTAGGAAATACGCCCAGCTATGGAAGTGTGTACAGAACTTTACATTAAAGCTTTAATCTTTTTTCTTGTACAGTGCTTATGATGCAACACTAGAAAAAATCTGACATAGCCACCACACATGTGTTTGGCCACCACATTCTCCTGATTTGGGTCCACTGGGTTTTTTCTATGGAAATTTTTGAAAGACAAAGTTTGTTTGTTTGTTTCTTTATTCTTTATGCTAGTTGGCATATCAGATTTGATACATATAACATTCAAACAATTCATAGAGAGTGAACAGCAAATATATATATATCGAAATGTATGAACAAAAACAACAATTATGACACAACGATTATCGCTTAAACACTTAAAAATACATGATGATATGAAACCAACCATTGACATATATTACAAAACATAATCATGACTCACTTAATCTACACCTTTGACAAACCAATATACTCGTATATGTTATTTGTGATGATAAATGATGTAAATATCATTGTATTCATTATGATTATGTACTTGCATCATCATTTCTGATCTTTAATGCAAAGTGTATATATTTACCACGATTTCTTAGTTCCTTAATATCTGGGCTACTCAACATTTAAAATAAGTATAAAAACACTAGATTTTATGTAGAAGTACTTTTTGATATACAAATATTTCAGATCATGACATTTACTTCATTTTGAAATAAAGTGAAATTCATCGTCATTTAGATTACACATTTTACACTTTTTTATTGTAGGGTTATCCGACTTTTTTTATATTTTGCAGTTTCTGTGTTCAAATTATGTGCCGATCGTCTAAATTTAATCATACATTTCAAATAAATATTATCTATTGGTTTTCGCAAATAACTGCAAAGTAAAATGATCAGTCAAATGTTGATAAAATACTACCTCTACTACAGTTTTGAATTGATGTATAAAGGTTCTGTTTATAGACATCATTCGGTCTTTCAATTATTTTATACATATATTTTATGGTATACTGCTCATTATCAAATAAATATTCAAGGCCCAATTCACACAGTTCATCTTTGATATTGCATATCCATGTATCGTTGTTTTGTAATCTTTCGTCGTAACAAGATTTCATAATACAGTTATCGGAATATTTTACTTTCAGCCAATATTTGAAAATTCTTAACTTTCTTCGTTCTAACATAGGCAATCTACCTAATTGATAATATATCATATTGTTATTTTGAATACACCAACGCCAAACACCCTGAAGGATCTTAAATTGGCAATACACCGAGAAATTTGGAAAGTTACTCCAGACGTGTGCAGAAATGTGATTAATAACTTTAAGAAAAGACTTAAGAAAAGAATTTTTCACTCATATTGAGACGTCACCAGCTATAGGTGAAATACCACAAATTTAGAATTGGACGCGTGATTGAACAAAAAAGACGTCATGTAGAGCATGTGCTGTAAATAACAGCATTATTTTGAGGCAAGATTATTCTTTTAATAAATATGTATGAAATATGTGACATGTACTATATAAAATGTTTTAGCATATATTAAAATTTGAAATATTTCATTAAAGAGTTGTATGCTATTTGGACAATTACCCTAAAGCGCTTTGCATGTAAGACAATATAACAAATAACAACAAATGCAGAAGAAGGGAGATAATTTAATACTAAATTGAATTTAAAATAGAAACTAAGAGTAGGCAAAACTATAGAAATGCGTATAAGCTTTTTTTCCCTGAATTTCTGCTTCCTTTGTTTATAATAAGCCTTTTGATTTCACAAAATGCTGACTTCCTCGTAATATTATTGCATGCAATATTTTCCGTTCCACATTTTAGCAACACCCTATAGAGGGATGCTAAATTAATCTATATACAGATTAGTGCCAGTTACTGAGATACACAGGAAATACAGCGGGCCTCTAATTAGACAACAGGGATATTTGTAGCATTAGATAATCAAAATGAATATTGAGATCGCAATGTAGTTTTGATACGTTGCGAAATTAATACATCTGATTTTGATTTCGTAATTTTGTTGACTTCCTCGAAAATAAGTAGTTTTGAAATAGTAGGCTTGATGTTCTGTTTAAATCCTCTTCGGAACCTACGGGATTTTGTATGAGTTACACTGTATTCGATAGTTCCGAAGATCAGTGCAGAGTAATGGAGAGAAAAACTGGGTTCCAATGATGGTTTGCAGAACGCATCAAATGAAATAATCTGGAAGGGTTCACTCTGACTACCCGTGCATAAGTTGGATATAAATGTGCAAAAACACATTTGAACTTTTTGTAAGTTGATAAGCTCTTGTTTTGTGTATGTATATGTGCGAATGATGGTATGTGGATGGGCGTGGGTATGTGTATAGGAGGAAGTGTATCTCTCTCCCAGGCAACGGGATTCTGTATCTGTCGCTGCTTTCTCTCTCTCTGTCTCTCATCAAGAATGTCGTTGTGTGCTAACCTCGCACAAGAATATATCCATTTATAAATAACAAATTTCCATACCTTGTTTAATGTAAATACAGACATAACAAACAAAAAATTCATAATGTAATACGTTTTGTCTTTTTAAAAGTACTCGACCCTCGATGCTACTTTAAAATAATCATCTTCTATACAATCAGTAATATTTTGAAATAGATGAATTAACAATACATAATCAAAGAAATCAATCAAAACAAAACAGGATAAATAAATCCATAAAATGATCAAAAAGCCTATCTAGTATTCAATCGGGGGAGATAACTCGCATTTGTTTACGGTAAAAACCGATCAAAATGTTCACAAACGTCACCGCAACGAGATCTGACCCCACAGAGAATGCACACAGATAGTGTTCCTGCGATAAGAACGCTGTTTACGTGAGTTCTCTCTAGAAAACCGCGCGTTAGATTTTTCCCGCCGCGGGATCGCGGTACAGAAGATATCCGCTTTGGCTGTACCGTAGTCTGAAATTACCGTTATGAGAAAGTCTGCGTGTACTATTACCGTGGAAAACGTTTTCAAGTAGGGCACTATTTCTCGCTTTTACCTTATTGATATATATAACGTACTTTGCAATCCAAAAATATATCTCGAGACGCACTGCGTTTTTAAGCACTTGCCAGTATAACTTTAGAAAAGTGCATTCTTCTTCAGTGCTCCGATTTTGTAGTGTGTTACAGATTATTATCATGAACAGACCCCGGGTAATATGAATAAATTAACATTGTTCTTTATCTTTACTGTAGACATCGAGAAGGAATGGTATATAACAGACCAATCTACGTTGCCACCATCTAATATTCCGTTCAGGGTTGATTTCACGTCAGAGTCTGTAACTTCAAATGACCTACATGTGTCTTCAGAGACAGGTGTGAAGAACTTAACCGCGGCATCTTCAGAAAGAGGCGTGAAAAATTCGACCACGGCATCTGTTTTTTCAACCAAAATTGGTGCCATTAGCAATACACCGACTGAGAATTCGGAGAATGAGAGGACCGCCATCCTCTTTCCTACAAATGCATTATTAGTAATTGTTTTAACTAATGTTATGATCATCGTTATCTTCTGCAGCTTGTTTTTATTTTGTTTCTGTTGCAGAAGAAAATGGAACGTACAAAATACGTCGTCTGACTTTCAAGAAAATATGTCTTTCTGTTCGAGGAAAATCCTTTATCCTTCACAAAGTCAGCCTCGTAGTACGGACAATTCTCGAGACAGTCCCGACTCAGAAACGACTGGCAGACTCAGATTCCCAACAGAGAGAAAGTCGTCAACAGACAATACAAATTTTGTCACAGTACAAGAAAAACGATATGAAATTCACTTGTATGAAAACGACTATGATATATGTCAAGAGCAACCCCATACAGGAAATGAAACTGAAACTTATCTCACAGCTGTATAGCATAAGACATATGCATAGGAAAAGCTACTCTCGTTAGTCGCTAAGGAAATCTGTTCCTTATATTCATATCGTAAATTTTAACTTTTTTTTTTGGTTTTGTTTTTTTCTTTTAATAAATTTGTTAATTTTATATGAAGTTAATAGCTTTCATAGACAAATTAAATCCACTATCAGGTCGAATGCTATTTGATACCAATTGTTTTGCTGCTCTTTATTTGGTATCGCGTTCGCTTCGTAACCGGGAGGTCGTGAGTTCGAGCGCCCGCTCATGCCATGGCTGCGTCAAACCTAAGATGTAAACATAGGTAGTAAGTGCTCCTTCGCCAAACGTTCGGCAATTAGAAATGAGAATCACGGGTCTTTCCGATATGACCTTAAAACGGAGGTCTCGTGTCGTAGCAGGTGTTAGCACGTTAAAGAACCCTCACTGCTAAAGCCCTGAACGCTAAGCATAGGTCTAAATTTGTGGTTCTTCACCAACAGCTGGTGACATCTCAATATGAGGAACAAATTCTTGATGGGACGTAAAACAAATAAACAACCAACCATACGACATATTGATATGACTATGGACTACACCTTTACCTGATCAAACTGTGGGATTCACTGCGGGTGTGACCTGTCAACAAGAGCTGCTTCCTCCTCTTAGGCACTTGATCCCACCTCAGGTGTTTCCAGGGATCCATGTTTGTTCTCGTCAAATTCGTATTTTTTTTTTATCGATTTATGCGATTGATCTTTACGTTTCTTTCAAAAGGGTTTTTTGCTGATGTGAATGTTAAATGTATATTTGATATTAAATTTAATGTGTAACTCTAAATGTTAGAAAGTGACATATAATTGATATCAATCACAGTCTATGATATCATTATCAAGTACAGATAGGTTTACTGATATTTAGACACTGAGAAAATAAAGTGAGGATTAACACTGTCTCTATGACATAGTGATGAGCGGGTCATCATTGAGATACGTCTTCTGAAAAATGGAATCTTCTACTGTTTTCATATCAAAGACTGGATCTCAATGATCAGTGTTCGAAATGGAAATATTTTATCAGTGTAGATATGGTACATAGGTTGTTTATTTTACATCCCGTCTGAAAATTTCTCGCTCATATTGAGATCTCAACAGGTGTAGGTGAAGCACCACAAATTTAGAGTTATGCGCAGGGCCGTAGCAGTGAGTGTTCTTTAACGTGCCAACGTCTGCCGCGATACGGACCCTTCCTTTTTGAGATCATATCTAAAAGACTCGTTATTGTCATTTCTGAATGCCGAGCGTTCGGCAAAGGAGCAATCACTGTCTATATTTCCGTAGATAGGTTTGGAATGAGGAGGGCTGGAACTCACGACCTTCCGGTTACCAAATAAACGCAACGTAACTAAGTTACCGTAACCGGTAGATATGGTATAAAGTTTCCAATATATAGAATCGGTTATTCGTTGTATATTGTTTAAGTGAATCCATCGCCATGCCTGAATAGTTTAAACACAATGTCTTATAGAGGTCCTCACCTTAATTTTGTAGAATTGTCATTTTTTTATGAAGTGTATGTTTGATTTCTACATCGAAGTAGAATTAAGAAATTAAATAGAAAAACTGGGGATATAGTGCTTGTTATTGAACTAAAGTGTTTTAAGATCGACCTTTTTGCTTAAAAGTTACTCAAAATTTATTATGTTAAACTTTATTTCTCTGTTGGTATTAACACAACATAAACAACAGAAGTAAATACATAATCATGTCCTGTAACAAGATAGGCATAAAAATACTAGTACACAGGAAATAGATAATGACCCTTTTGCAATTTATATACAGAAAAAATCATGACATAAAACTTGAGATTTTAAAAGAACATTTTAGGAGTAATGGCAATTTCTAAAATTGCTCATGAATTACAAAGCTGTGTCCTCGAACTTAAAATGGAACTTTAAAAGGTGGGGGTTATAGATCAAAGTTTTGATTTATTGGCCAAAATACTGAATTTTGATACAAATTTCCAAAAAAACCCCCAACTTAATGTAGACTTTTTTAAAGAACCGGTGTTTTGTTTTAAAAAATACATCAAGCAAATTAATGAATAACAAGATTTGAATTAGTTTACTGTTACAGTATATCACCGGAAATACAAATAATTGATGATATTTATGTTCCTTAGTCGTAGAAAACCCTTGCCAAGTTAACTGAGCTAGTTTTTTGGCAAGACAGGCAGAACCAGTAACAAAGGTTGAATTGAAAAAATGTCATTTAATCAGAAAATGACGAAAGTGGAACATGACAAAATAATGGGGGTCAGAAAAGACTAGTAAAACATTGACAAACAAAGAATATCTTTGAAAAAGTATTGCGTAATCTGACCCCCAGCACACGTAACATAAACCATATGGGGGGCCAGATAAGACTAGCAAAACATTGGCAAATCAAGAGTATCTTTTGACAAGAAATATGCACTCTGACCCCCAACCAACACACATAACAAAAAACAACATAATATAATCATGATAATACGAGAATCATCTAATCTAATATGTACAAGACACAACCTGCCTGTCCACAAAAAAGGTGGGTAATCTAAAAAATACAGGCCAAAAACAACATAATATAATCATGATAATACGAGAATCATCTAATCTAATATGTACAAGACACAACCTGCCTGTCCACAAAAAAGGTGGGTAATCTAAACAGGAAGGTCATCAAAATACATAACCAAAATAATAAGGAGGTTGTAAGGGGTCGGATGGAGGGAAATCGATATAATTTCATGATGAAAAATAGCATGCCTTCTCCTTGGAACAGAACAAAGAAAGATGATCACGTGATGCGAAGCAAGCACGCCGATTGGTTTTAAAATACCAAACCGCGATTACGGTAAAACTAGACGTAGAAAAAGGTGAACCGGTTTTAGCTGAACGGTGTAACGTTAGAACTAGAAATCAAGAGAATTCCAAAATACTAGACTTGTCACATAAAAATTATTATTTTTTTTGTAATAAATAATAACGTATTTATGTTCCTTAGTCGTAGAAAACCCTTGCCAAGTTAACTGAGCTAGTTTTTTGGCAAGACAGGCAGAACCAGTAACAAAGGTTGAATTGAAAAAATGTCATTTAATCAGAAAATGACGAAAGTGGAACATGACAAAATAATGGGGGTCAGAAAAGACTAGTAAAACATTGACAAACAAAGAATATCTTTGAAAAAGTATTGCGTAATCTGACCCCCAGCACACGTAACATAAACCATATGGGGGGCCAGATAAGACTAGCAAAACATTGGCAAATCAAGAGTATCTTTTGACAAGAAATATGCACTCTGACCCCCAACCAACACACATAACAAAAAACAACATAATATAATCATGATAATACGAGAATCATCTAATCTAATATGTACAAGACACAACCTGCCTGTCCACAAAAAAGGTGGGTAATCTAAAAAATACAGGCCACAAATCCAATAGTATATTGGATCCACCCACCCAAAGGCGACTTGGCAATAAAAAGATCTCCAAGTTGATAGAAAAACAAAACATATATATATATATATATATCTATATACAAAAGAACAGCATGAAGAGTCATAAACATCATTACAATAACTGTGTAGCAAAATAATCCAGCTTTCAAAGTTCAAAACATAACATGGTGCAATAAGGCAACCAGCAGGACAAACCACATAACATCAGAACAGAAATCTAATTTCAAAACCCTAGATCATATTATGTAAAATTATATAGGCAACAGACCACTTCTGACATGCTTTGTGATTGGGGATCCCTGGGAACATAATTACTTAGGACTAGGGTATCTCGAATTGCAGACGACTTCTGACCAGTAGGTAATAGAGATATAAAATTTGACCTGTCTAGTAATTAGAGATAGCCGAGGACAAGCTAACCTTGGGCAATAATGTCTCAAATTGCAGACTACTTCTGACCTGAGACAACAAAAAATTTTTTGGGGGATAAGCTTTGCATCAAAGTAGGGGTGTGTGTGTGAGTATTATACAGTAGACTACTTCTAGACTGTAAGGGAGTACTTGATAAACCGCTCATTTTCACCCAAAGGTAGAGTTCATACACAGCAACTGACTTACATATCCTAAAGGAATGTATGCGAATATACCGACGGAAAGCATCAGAATTCCATCTACCTAATTTTTTAATCATATTCTCCGAGTAACCTAATGAAGCAGCTTGTGTGCCTGCGCCGATCCTAAAGCTATGCCCCTTAAAATTTGCTGGGTCAAGACCAATGAAAATGATAGCAGTTTTCAGATGTGCAGTAACCTTGGAGTATGAAATGGGTAAGCCATCCATAGTTTGGAATAATGGGCCTGTTTTGTGTTTGTAGAACTGCAAGTAAGTGAACAGGGCCTGAACTGGGCAATATTTAGAATCTGAACTAGACTGAAGGGAAATAACCAAAGGTTGATGATGTTTGTTTGTCTTGTAATCCCTCATAATAATCTGAACACCTGACAGAATTGTACCCTGGAATTCAAAGCTTACGTCAGAGCGTTGTAGGAGATACTTGTCATATTTAACTGATTTTGCCGTAATTTCTCCTAGATGCAAGAAAGCATGGAAAGCAAACAAGAATAGTGCACGCAGTAAAATCCTAACAGAATATTGGGTTACAGTGTGATCGAGAGCACTTAACAAACGCTGTAGAATGTCAGCAGTTATTGGTAGACGAGTATCTTTGGTTGTACCTAATGACTGGCAGCCTTTGAGAATCTTTTTTTTCTTTTTTTTTTTTTTTTTTTTTTTTTCACAAAGGCCTGTGTAGGGTCTGACACATTCATAACTTTGTGAACGTAACTTACAGCCGATATGTGTGAAGCTATACTACTGGAGGAATTGTTGCTGGCAAACAGATAGCCAATGAAATTGCAAATGTCAATAACAGAAACTGGAAGATTTATATCAGCACGCCATGACAGCAGGAGTTCCCAGCTGCGGCGGTATGCAGCAACTGTAGATGTAGAAAGGGCAGCAACCAATAACTTCCTACATGTTGGAGTCAAATGCTCAAAAAGGTCCTTTGGAACTAGTGTCTGTTGTTGGTTCAGATGTGGAGCTACATTGAATGCTTCCTAACCTAGGAAATAGACTATTCATTATCAGGTAAGCCCATCTGTGTAAGACATGAACAAGGCTGTCTCATGTTAAATAAGCAACAATTAAACCGGTATAACATGATATAAAGTGATATACTATCCAAGACATGCATGGTCCTAACACGTATGGTCCCGTGTTAGATAACCAACAACTAAACCGGTATAGCATGATAGAAAGTGCTGCCATATCCAAAACATGTATGGTCCCATGTTAAATAAGCAACAATTAAACCAGTATAACATGATATAAAGTGATATACTATCCAAGACATGTATGGTCCTAACACGTATGGTCCCGTGTTAGATAACCAACAACTAAACCGGTATCGCCTGATAGAAAGTGCTGCCATATCCAAAACATGTATGGTCCCATGTTAAGTAAGCAACAATTAAACCGGTATAACATGATATAAAGTGATATACTATCCAAGACATGTATGGTCCTAACACGTATGGTCCCGTGTTAGATAACCAACAAATAAACCGGTATAGCATGATAGAAAGTGCTGCAATATCCAAAACATGTATGGTCCCATGTTAAATAAGCAACAATTAAACCGGTATAACATGATATAAAATGATATACTATCCAAGACATGTATGGTCCTAACACGTATGGTCCCGTGTTAGATAACCAACAAATAAACCGGTATAGCATGATAGAAAGTGCTGCCATATCCAAAACATGTATGGTCCCATGTTAAATAAGCAACAATTAAACCGGTATAACATGATATAAAGTGATATACTATCCAAGACATGTATGGTCCTAACACGTATGGTCCCGTGTTAGATAACCAACAAATCAACCGGTATAGCATGATAGAAAGTGCTGCAATATCCAAAACATGTATGGTCCCATGTTAAATAAGCAACAATTAAACCGGTATAACATGATATAAAGTGATATACTATCCAAGACATGTATGGTCCTAACACGTATGGTCCCGTGTTAGATAACTAATTTTTAAAGAACCGGTGTTTTGTTTTAAAAAATACATCAAGCAAATTAATGAATAACAAGATTTGAATTAGTTTACTGTTACAGTATATCACCGGAAATACAAATAATTGATGATATATTAGATAAAACAGAAACTGTAAAACTTTGATGAAACAATTCTTCAACCACAAAATGTAGTCTCTGTCAAACCCTTTCAAAATTTGAATTCACACACTTTTTACAACTGAGTAGGGTTAAGTAAAAGATGTGTAATATATTAGGGGCAATGGATCAGTATTGAAGCAGTGAACAAAAAGTTACAACATCCTGCGCTGTCGTGCTCAAAAGCAGAGGAACTAACTTCCTTAAGGGTGAATTTACAAAACTTGGATAATCACAGTTTAACAGGCTTCGTTATATATCACATCATATATCGATCAAGATGGAACTCTCATTACACATCAAAGTTCCTCTTCTTCCTTTAATTCTGTCTCCTCTTCTTTTGTACGAGCAATATTTCCGTTTACACCTCGCTTCTCTGCCAAAATAATTGTTATTTTGTTGTTTATGCAGAAAGTCGAACATATAAACAAGTTACTTTAGTAGATTTTCTTGGGCAAGCATTCTTCTGTATAAGTAATATTTGGGAGATTTATTCGGGATTTCCTTCTTGACGAATCATAAATTTGCAGACATTCTAATATCCAATCAAATTATGCGTTTTAATGCATATATCGGTGTATGTAAGACAAATTAAATACCATCAATTAACTTTACTAATTCTTGTCAAATCACTATCAACTAAATCTAAAAAATTAAGAATATATTTTATCACTTGTATTTTGACTGCTGAAATATTATTACAATGATATGCACCTTTTTTGTTTAAGGAATAAAAAATTTTTTAAAAGGTTGTAAAATTACTGATTTATTTAATAAATATTATTGATTTTTGAATCGGTATATTCTTGACTATATGGATTTGATCATGTATTCGATGATCTCGGTCAACCATAACTGACCAAATCCGTATATATATATATATATATATATATATATATATATATATATATGATTTTTAATCTTCAAAAGTTATGACAAAATTGGAACGATGACGTCAAAAGAGCCAAATTAGATTTACGCTTTGTGTAATATAATTCATTTTGATGTCATAAATATTAAGAAATAAAGTTCAAGTTTTAGGATAACCTCCGAGTTGAGAAATGTTGTTTTGCAATATAACAGCCGAGGAGGACTTAATTTCTACTCCTTTACGACAGCTGATCGGTTACCTATATAGCTAGGAATTAGGTCACTTTGTGACGTCATGGCAGTTTCCTAAACGGACTAGTCCTACATGTTTGATAGTAAGGTATACTAGATCTATTTTAAAAAAATATTTTAAAATCTTCTAAAAACAAGTATATCATTTGATGATGACAGATACAATAAGCACAAAAGTAATAGTAGGTTACATATGACTGATAATGATTGTTCACAGCAGTTTACTTCAAGCCTATGGGTTAACAAGCAAATAAAACAGTTTTATGTATGGGAAAATGTTTTAGCATAATAACAAGAGAACTGAAAACGGTATTTACGCCCGTGAAAAGCTTATACGATGTTTTTATTAAGCCATGATTTGTAAACTTTTGCTTCAGGTATAGTATCAGCTATCATTAGGCTGTGACGTACTTTCTTTGACTCGTATGAATAAATGTACCCAGCTTAAAAACTTTGACAGGAGGTAGATAGACAAAACCAAGAGTTCTGCATGCAATATATTTCCCCAAATTTGACCAAATTCAACAACGTATAAATATTTTTAACATCAAAGAAAATTAATTTTTTTTTTTGAAAAATCAAAATTCTATCATTATGTACATCTTCAAATTATTTACAAAGGCCCTATCTTCAAAACTTGAGTGGAGTTAACAGGACAAATGATGTCCTACATCTAATATAACATTTCCTCAAAATGGATCAAGTTTAACAAGCTGTAATTATCTAAACAATGAAAGGAAATCAAAATCCTATTCACAGGCACACCTTCCGTACTCCTACAAAATACTCTGTAAAATAAGAAGGTCCTCACTAGAAAAACTGTGGGAGGAGAGACAGACAAATCATGTACTATCTACATAATTATATTTCCTCAAAACCGACCAAGTTCAAAAACCTATAATTTTCTCAAATATTGACGAAAATCAAAATCTTTTTCACATGCACACCTTCCATTCCATTCCTATATAAATATTCCATAAAACAAGAAGGTCCTCACTGGGATATTGCAGGAGGAGTTCGCCGGACAAATTATGCACTGTCTGTGATTGTTTAGGATTTCAATATTGAAAATAATTGTGCAGAGGCGTCTTGTTAAATTGTATGGAATATTGTTTCTAATATATTTAGAGTGACATGAATCAAACATAAGATGCTGTTTGGTGTCTGTTAATTTGTAAAACACGTCTGTAAATATGCGGGCGTCTCTTTATCAGATTACATAGTGATTTTGATGGCTTAGTGTTTAGAATATTGAAAAATTCCGTTAACTGATCTTCTCCTCTGTCCCTTACATCAAAATAATCGTCGAAGAAGGTTTTCATGACTTTCTTAGAAAACTTTCATAATTTTGTTCAAATATTTCCTGGACTGTATAACATAATTTCTCTTTTAAAAATCCTAGAATTAGTTTTGCAAAAGTTAGGAGAACTTTGGTCCCCATCAAAGTACCCAATTTCTGTTCGTAAATAGTTTCATTAAAATATAAGAAATAATTGTTTTCAAGATTAAATGCTGACTTGATATAAGAAATTCTTTGGGGAATGTCTCGTTTCAAATATCAGGAAATTGGTCTATCCAATATCCTAGATCATGAGGAATATCAAAATAGAGATTTGTCAAATCAAATGAAACTAAAATTGATTCCGAGTTATTTTTTTTCTGGATTGATTCATTGATTGTATATTGTGGATACGTTACTATTGCCGGTGAATTGCTCGGCGCTCATGGCCTTTGAGCAGGGAGGTATCTTTATCGTGCCACACTTGCTGTGACACGAGACTCGGTTTATGCGATCTCATTCGAAAGACCGCCCCATTTAGTCGCCTCTAACTACAAGGAAGGCGTACTGAGGATCTATTCTAATCCGGGTCCCCAAGGGCCTTTTTTTCTGGAAGAGAATAATGTAAAAAGATCTACGGGGCCTCTTTGATGTTCTAGACTAATTGTTGATAACAGGTGCAACTAAGCAATTGCCATGAATAACTCATGTAGATTGAAAATGAAATGCGCACGCGTGCGTGCGTGTTCTGACCTCAATGAGAGAAACCGAAATGTTCTAAAATCGGGGCTTTAAGCCGCAACAGACTTTCTCTTGTTACTACTGCCCTTTTCATGGATCGATATTTTTGGAAAATAATAGATGGTATTTAATACTCACTTTTTGAAAGACATGGTCTTAGAAGATAAATACGAATTGCAAAAAGAATCAACACAGCAGCTAGGATAGCACATATCACATATATTCCATTCGTTAGTGCTGGATGGCTGTCTAACACTTCACTACAAAAAAAAAAAATTCAAGTTTTATCAAAAAGACTATGTATCGTATTGATATATATGCTGTTCCTAGGAACTATATTGTGTTATATCTGGTAAAGTTGTGCATTAATGACATCATATTAAAAAATAATATATATTACATATTAGTGTTATTCATATCCCAATGTTTTGTGCATAATTCGTGAAACCACTACCTGAAAGCCTCTCAACAAAAAGCACATTAGTGATTACATATTTTTTGCTCATTGAATTTGTCGCATGTACCACTGATATATTAGGGTTGTAGGAATAAATAGATGCAAGTCCAATGATTGCCATGTTATTATTTGTGATTTCTCAATTTCGGGGGGGGGGGGGGGGGGGGGGGGGGTGTTCCGTGGTTAGAGCATCGCGCTCAAAATCACAAGGCCTCTCACCTCTAGTCGGGCGGGTTCATTTCTCGCTCGCGGCGATATATGTGAGAAAGTTTGCCAGATTACTTTAGGAAGGTCGGTGGTCTCTTTCCCGGTACATTGTATCTGAGTACTCTTTCCACCAATAAACAAAAAATGGACACCACCAGATAAATGAAAAATTGTGTAGTCACGATATCAACAGTCATTTTCTTTAAAGGTTCTGACAACAGGTGATATATTACGCTCTTTTCATAGCCCCTGGCACTTTAATAATCACATCTTCGTGATTTAGCTGTTTGTTTCTTATTTTCCAAGTTTTATCGTATGTTTACAGCATTTTTTTTTCCAATTTTCGATATAATGTTTACATTAAATCGCCACCACGTGAATGTCTTACATTCATACGCGTATTGCAACTTAGTTCCAAATTCAGGACCCCCCCCCCCCCCCCCCCCCAATAATTTTAAAGTGCCCGTGAAGTCAAGCTCAAAGTTTGGTTTAATTAGTGTGGATTAACATAAAAGTCATTATCCCAAAATTTTACATTCAAATTAGCGGCGATACGGAAGTTATTCCCTTTCAAAGTTGGCCATTTTTGCACCTGCTTAAAACCAATCAAGGCTACTTCCGGTTTGAAGTATTTATAGCAAAATCCTTTCGTGACGTCACGTAACATCTGTTTTGAAATGGCGACCGTAAGCAAGAATGATGATCACAGTTCTTCGTCCGATATTGACTTAAATATGTCATCCTTCGAAGAGGAACACGAGGAACATCAGCGGAATATTATTCCATATCGCTTTGAACCTGAAGCAACTGATTCTAGCGAATCAGATCTATCTAGGGAAGAGGCCGACGATCAGCACCGTCTAGGAAATACAGATTGGTATGACTTTCACTTTTTTTTATTTGTAACACGTGTAAAATGTAATTAATTATTGAAATACATACGAAAACTTTATTATAACGTGTAACGAAACATTGAAACCTGCAGCTTAAACGTGTAGGGGAAAAAAGTAATACTAAGTAATCATAGTATACTCCTTTCTCCTTATATCGCGGGTTCCATTGTATCGCGGTATATTCCAAAATAAGTCATTCAGCGATTTTTAGGCCACCTTCTGTAAACAGACTGAAGATTGGGTACATGAAAGTTAGTAAATATGTCAGAAGATGAGATGATTGAATGTTTTTTTTGTTAAAATTACATGTATTTATATGAAAATCTCAAAATATGTTTCATTCCAAAAATATGGACATACCATAATTTCAAATGTGGTAAGGAAAATAAATTATCATGAATTGTCAGTCTGTTGCCTGATTGTTGACAGTAGGTACGTGATGTAATGTCACATCAATAGAAAAAATAAAAGACGTGCTGTTTAACTGCACCAGACTCCCATGAAAATTGAATACCGCGATACAATGGAAGTCTCCATTTTTGAAGCTAAGTTAGACTACTGGTTTTAAAAACAGCGAGCATAACAAGCGAAACATGGTCAGAAAATTATATTGGAATGAAAAGCTAGTCAATTTTAAACTCTATGAATATAACACTTGATAGTGTTGACATGACAACCTGGAATTCTCTTTTAAAACAAAATAATTATGTACCGCGATATTATGAGACACCAGTATACCCATGCTAAAAAACGGCCATTCTTTTTTAATTTCTATTTATTTATTTTGAAGAGTGATACTCGTGACTAGAGTTCTGTTCATGTTGGCTTTATTTCTCAATAATTGATACAAAAAAAAAAAACAACAACAAAAAACAAAAACAAAACAATGCTTTTTGAAGTAGAAAAAGAAAGCAGGTTGGCTAAAATACGGGTATTTATTCATTGGGCTGAAGGTCAGTAGTGGTTAAAATCTGTAACTGTCATTACTGCTTTATTTAAAATCTTGTCTTCATAGATCTTATAATTTGATTAAATTTTATTCAGTCAGTGCAAAATACTAAAGCTACATAGTATGACACTAAGAAAGTAATCTAATATGAAGTTTTATATATATATATATATATATATATATATATATATATATATACAATTAAATACATGGAGATCCTATAAAGTTCTGTTCATCACACATCTCTATACTGGTGTTTCTTCCTAAAACGAGATCTGAAATGCAACACTGCCTCATTTTTTTCAGGATGGATAAAATTACTGCAAAGTGGTGGTGGCTCTTTTTCTGGCAAGCAGGAGACAGGAGGTGGTTTACGTGGTGCTGTAGTCTTCACTAAAACTTCCATCGACGTGAAGGTCTCCGTCATCAAAGAAGTGACATACCCTGAAATAAAATTGACAATAAATATTTTATATCTAGGATGCTTTAATATTGTATTTTGGTTTCCATATCAATAAAATTTGAAAATTTGTTATACTAGTTTTTATTTATTATTTCCCCTATAAATTTAATTTAGGCATATACAATAGTTGAGAGAAGGATTATTGTACATACCATACGTTAAATCTACAGTTTGCTTTCGCACACTGTATTCTCCGTGCTTAAATTTTGGAAAGCTTATTTTATACTGCATGTCCCCCTCCTTTGTGGTAGTCTGAACCCTTGAAGCATTTTCATTATAATGGAGGGCAGCAACCAATAACCTTAAATATATATATATATATATATACATGTATTTTAAATATTGTCAAAAATGAAATAAATATTGTACATGTCATGAAATTTCTGAAGCATAAACATACCTGTAGTACATGCCATAGTAGGAGAAAGACACCATTTTGGGGGCAAAGTGGTTGATGGTACTGTGAAATGCCTCTATTTGTGATGTCTGGTATAATGGCGATAGCCATTTGTTTACTGGAATGCCGAAGTCTTTCATCAACAACAATCGGGCCTCGTAGCAATCCTCATTAAAATGGTCACTGCAAATCACTGTGTACTGCGATGGTCCAGTCCAGTGTGCCCTTGTTAGCTTCACAAAGCGAATTCAGGCCGCTCGCTGATGCTGGTCTTTCGGGAAAACATGCACTGAAACTCCGTCTGCTTGTCTTTTACTGCAGCCTGCCACAACACACATCCGTCCCTTATTTTTACTAGCCATTTCCGATGATTCAACAAGCTAATACTGCATCGAGAATGGCGCCTGATGTAAGCTGACGTCACATCCGGTTGAGGCTATTTTCATCATATCGTAAAGGTGTGAATTCGCAATATTTTTATATTTCGTGCAATAACTCGCTCATTAAACAACACTCGGTGCTCAGACTTGGGTTTTTACGTTTTTTATTATGGAAACTATATTTAGAGAAGCACTTTGTCACCTGCTTCACGGACACTTTAAACAATCTACAGTAAACTGCACCATCAGCACTTCATAATATGACTAAATTACTCAGTCTGAATCAGAGATGATGGATATCAAATGTATTACAAGATTTCTGTAAAAAGCCGTTGACAGAGGTGTAACGCATGGAGCCCTGGGTACAGAATGGTGACATAGGACAATCTCTACCCAGTGTTATCGTTCCTTATATTTGAGAGTAAGGAACGATAACCCTAGGAAGAAATTGGACAGAAAGTTTCGAACCAAGTACATTGTCATGAACGTGAGATCTAGTGTGCTTGAACTTGTTTTGACAGAGAAGGATTTTATGTTAAAGAAGATACGTAATGTCGAAGTATCTAGTATGGTAATGTATATGGGGATAAAAGTTAAATGCTAACTGTGCAAGTAAATTAAATTTGTGAAACAGAAATGTGGAATAGGTATAAAAAAGAAATTGACGAAAGATGTTGACATGTTCTTCTGTTGATCGACATTGATTCTCATAGAGGGGTCCAGATTCTCAGAACTCACTGGGACAGTGTATTTACTTGTGTTTCCCCTGGCTTAACTTTAATAATAGTCATTTACAATCTCTAAGGAGTTATTCAAAGATAACCACCGAAATGAAAACAAAGAAATTCGATAAATCAAGGTTCAAAATGACACTAATCTTTGGCATAATTAATGCTTGGCATAAAATCATCTACATACTGCCATCTCATTAAACGTAAGAGGTATATTGATAATGTACGCATCAGTGTCTGAAGCCTTGTCCAAAGGTGTCGTCCTTGCTCCTCTGTAAATGTCTCGTACAAAGCTGGATTACTGAACTCACTCAGGACGCATCATAGGCAGACTATATCGTTTATATCTTTTATAGTTTGAACTGTTACTTGTTGAGTTATGCTGAACCGTGACCGATACACAATCAGACACTAACACAAGTGAAAAGTTAGGACTGTTTCAGACTTCACATGCCGTAAATCTTGAGACTCCAGTGAGGTACTAACACTGTGCAGAGAATATCTAAACTCAGTGCATTTCCCCCTCTTGCATGAAGGAATCTAGCATAATGCTTTCGTTTTCATTGTAGCAATAATTAGGTTACTTTTGCGCAATGCATTTTGGTACATCTTGGAATACGGCAAGGTTGTAAATGTCATCATTTCTTTGAGGAATGTAGTATATACAATATACTTACTGTGGGTTTCTATGACAACCTTTGGGGGCTCGTACCTGCCACGAATATATTTACCTTACATGATATTCTAGGTTTTACCAATTACATTTGCTGTTGTGGGAAAATGATAATAATGGAATTGAAAAACCAAATATAACAAAGTTAAAATAAATTGTAAAAGATATATTCATTAATTTAAGATGAACAAATTACCACTCACCTACCCCCAATTATAAAAAAAACCACAACCTAAATAAGCCCTGAAAGCTGCAGATAACAAAAGAAACATTTTTGATTGAGATATTCTGAAAATGATAGGCAGTTTCTATTATCCAAAAGAATATAAAGGTTAAATAAAATTATCCTCCAAATACATATGATGGGTAGATACATAATGATATTGTATAATTTAAAATCACAAAAAAGCCTTACAAAAATATGCGTTTTTCAGGATCATCAGCTGCATTTTGTTGCATTTCTTCATAGCACTCTTGATCTGCAATAGATTACAATACCAATGGATAACTGAATCCCATATATATGCAGAACATACACGTATTCAAAAGTGTCGTAACTGTACTGTCTGTTCACACTCTTTGGAGATAAATTTACCTACATTTGTACACCGAGTTTGAGGTGTATACATCGGCGCATTTCTTGACATGGCCTTTACAAGGTTGATTGAAATTTGGTCCAATAGTATTCCGACGCAAGTCATAAAATGGACAGTAATTACCTGTAATAAATCACTCCTGGATTTGTTACATGATAATAATTTTATACGTTGAAATTCATGGATAAATTAAAACTGACCCTTTCAATGTGCTTTTAAGCGTATCTTGTATTCTTACCAACTATTATTTTTGTTGGTGCACAAACTTCAATTAAGGCGTCAAGGATTTTGTTAGGTAGACAATGATATACGAATTCCTGTAGCAGTTTCGTGCAGTTCTGTACTACAAAATGACACCGTTTTCTCTCGTTTGCTTTGATCCATTCGGTACTATCTTTTGGACAACTTTTGACGACATTTAAAGTTGGTATGGATTGTGGACATCCATTTTCCTCCTTAATGAATATTAGATTCAATTACTTTGTAATAACATTGGTAGATGTATAAAAAGTCGTTCTGAATTATAGTTAGTGAATTGACAGTTGAGTAATTGCAATGCTTTGGGTACATTTTCAGTTTTATTTTGAACTACGACCCATTTGGAGAAAAATTGTAACTCAAGTGGAAGTGTCACGAAAGATTAATTGTGTTCGCCGCGTCGTGGTCAATGTCTTCCAGTAGAAGTTTGATGTGGTCATAAACACTCGAATGAGCTTGATTTTCTTAACTTTGTTAACTTGCATGAATATTGAGCCCAATCAAAAGTTCGAGGAATGCCTTTTCGAAGTCAACAAACTAATGATATTTTGTATCTTTTAGCTATTCTATTTAATATATATATATATATATATATATATATATATATATATATATATATATTAAAACAGTACAAGCTATAACTGAAGGTAAATAAATTGAAAAATAAAAGACCAGAATAACATATTTCCAATTGAAAGTACCCCGTGTTTGACTTTCAGTAACTAAATTACTGAAACTTCAAACACACTTTCAATTAATTTTGTCAGTTTAAGTATTTAGAATAGATCCTCAGTATCCCTTGCTTGTCGTAAGAGGCGACTAAATGGGGCGGTCCTTCGGATGAGACCGCAAAAACCGAGGTCCCGTGTCACAGCAGGTGTGGCATGTAAAAGATCCCTCCCTGCTCAAAGGCCACAAGCGCCGAGCATAGGCCTAAATTTGCAGCCCTTCACCTGCAATGGTGACGTCTCCATATGAGTGAAAAATTCTCGAGCGGCACGTTAAACAATACATGTATCTATTCAATCAATCAACCAATTGAATAGAAATATAATCTCATTGAATCAAAGTGAATCTGAATCAATAAATCCGTCAAATCAGCAGAAAATGTCGATTCATGAAATATTATCTTCCTGACGTAATTCTGTTCATAATCTCTGATGTGTATTGACCTCGAAGGTCACCAGTCCGGAAAAATACGGAAGAAAGACACCGCACAAATGTCAGATTTGTATACAATTCAATTGCCAATTTTATCCAACAAATTCGTTATCAAAATTTCATTTGAGTGGTACATTTGCGTAATTAAATTACTTTCTCACACTTATAAAGTTACTCGTGACATGGTGTACGATTTTAAAACAAACAAATCGTGGAGTTACTCACGTCAGTTTTCGTCTTTCTACATATATGTTCGGCAATCATTGCTACCCTGTACGTGTATACGAGGCTATGACTGTTTATGTACGAAACGCTCAACGTCCGTATGCTCACAAACATTTTGCTAAATAATTGGATATTTGAAAAATGTCGTCAGTTGCAGCTTGTATTGCTTTAAAATTTCATGTGGTAATACACAATAGATGTAATTTAAAGTAAATATCTTTCAAGTACTGCTGTTACCAATATATGTGTTATGTTTTCTTCTGACATCAGATTATAATATCTAAAGTCACACGTGACATGATGTAATATCTTAAAACAAACGAAATGTGTAGTTACTCGCGTCAATTTCCATACTTGTATGACCTCGGTCTCAGTGCAACCCAAATACGAGGGCTGTTCGATATGTAATGTGTATTGTACCACAGCGCGATATTTCGTGGATGATGATACTTGTGAATAGCTCTATTCAATACCTTTCCAATGGTATAAACACGAATATTCAACTCCACATAGTTTTAAACTGATAATTATTTCAACTATATTGACTATTGATGTAAAAATGGTTGGGAAACGGGTTGAGAATATTGATGAAATTAGAGCTTATATAAAAGTTCGCACAAAACTCGATCATTCTATAATGTAGATTTTTACTGAATTGGGGGAAGTTTATGGGTCTGATAAGGTATCTTATGAGACAGTTCGTGGGTGGAGAGAGAAATTCCTGACTGGCACAGAGTCCGTCAAAGATGTAGCAAAATCTGACCGACCTGTAAGGCAAATGTCTCAAACGTCAGGGAAATAAGTGAAAGTGATGACAGGTTCACGATACGTGATAATGCCAAAGCTGTTGGCATATACTATCGCGGGTGCATTTCATTTTGAAGCGTATTTTGAAAGTACGAAAGATTTCTGCCAAATAAATTCCGCATATATTGACAGATGACCACAAACGGTTACGAGTATAAACCACTAAACAATTCCCCAAACTGTACATGTTTCCCAAATTCAATCCAAGAAAATTTGCAAACATTGTTACTGGTGACGAAACATGGGTTCACTATTTCCAACTAGTAAGAAAAATTGGAAACAAAATATGGCTGACTAAAAACACGCAAAAGACCTGAAGTTGCCAAAAGAACCATAAGAACAAAGAAGGTTCTTTATTGCATATTCTTCTCATGTGATGGTATAGCCGTACAAATTCCGGTGCCGAAGGGCAAAAATGTTACAGGTCGGTATTACCGAGATGTTATACTAAATAAGCTCAAGAAATATAATCATAAACGACACCCTTTGTCAGGATTTAGGCATGTTCGTCTAAATCATGATAATGCTCCATTACATACGTCTGAGCTTGTGAAGTAATTTTTGAAATTGGAGAAGGTTACCGTCTTGCCACACCCACCATACTCTCCAGATCTAGCCCGATGTGATTTTTTTCCTTTTTCCAAAACTTAAAAAATTCTTCTCTGGTCGTCGTTACAAGTCCTGACAAGCCCTTGACTCAGCCATTAGTCAGTGCCTCAGAGGTGTACCTAACGTAATGCATTTCGTAAAATGATTCAGAGATTGAAATTGTGTATTTGAAACCGCAGATAATACTTTGAAGGGTTGTAATGTTCATTTCGCTATTTGAGTCGAATGCTTTTGAGATATCGTACAATACACATTACATATTCAACAACCCTCGTATGTTCGGCAATCGTCGTTCTCCAGTTCTTGTATACGACGCTACAGCGTCAATATTCCCTTGCTTATTTTGATGAATGTTTGCATTAAGTCTTGGGGATTATATTAGTTATACCGAGAGGTGTTAACTGGTGCATACTTGGATAGTTGAAAAAAAAACCCGTCAGTTACAGCTTGTACTGCTTTAAATGTTTACATTTCATTGAGAAATGCTAGGATACCAACAGTGATTTCCACTTTAAATATATAAATAAACTATAGGTCCTCCCAGTGTTTTATTGTAACCATCCGTCAGACTTTTATCAATTACTATGTACATATTTTATACTCAAATTGTTAATATATATTTTTTTTCAATTACTATGTACATATTTTATACTCAAATTGTTAATATATATATTTTTTCAAAATGTAAACCTTAACTACTCTCGCCTGGGGCCCACTTAAAGCCAAGCCCACCCCCCTCCCTTCTTCAACATAACTGCTCATTGCTCAAAATGAAATATCAAATCGAGACTGTGCAAATAAGACCCTGGTACTTGATATATTTTTGAGGGTGTGATACCATTTCAGAAAAACTGGTAAGTATCTGCGCTATATGAGAAAGAATTTAAATCATACATTGACGTTAGAAATAAATCTATGTTCTGACCCCACCATCATGTGTGACTTCTGGCGAAATATTTAGCCCAAAAGCAACGATAGATTTTCCTCAGGAATACAACTAGCGTAATAAAATGTTCAACTGTAGTAAGATATAGTACATTTGGTTTGTATTAAATACATTTCGTTCGTATTACTTTTTTCGTTTTTGGTTTAATTAAATAATCAAAAAATTTTTTTTTTATTTTAATGTTTTGTTAGCTTTGTAGTTAAAATGGAGTATCTTAAATATAGAAAATATGGATGATAAAATGTATTGATACTTTCAAGTACGTTAAATATAGATACTACTGAACTGGAAATTAGTTTAACGTAAAAGCTGAGAATCACATGACCTTGACTCGTCTCCTTATTTGGTAGGGAATTTTTTTTACGTCCCGTTGAGAAGCTGCAGATTATAATATATAACACAAATTATGCTTAGTACTCAGAGCCGTAGCAGTGAGGGTTCTTTAACGTCCCAATGTTTACCGCGGACCTTCGTTTTTTTAGGCCACATCGGAAAGGCTCGTGATTTTCATTGAACTAAATGCTAAGCTTTTGGTGAAGGAGCAATCAGTCTTAGGTTGGACGCGTCCAAGGCAAGAGTGGGACTGAACTCACAACCTCCCGGTTATGATTGAAAGAATGTTTGTTGTTTCCCGCCACACTCAACGTTTTTAGGTTATCTAGTGACGTCAAGTTTCTTACTGGTGGAGAAAAGAACCCAGATACAATGTACCCGGGAAGAGACCACCGACCTTCCGAAAGTCCCGCTCTTCCACTATGTAAAATGGCCGCATAGAAACGATTGTCACGGCAGACTAGTGCTGAGGGTGTTAGCTTAGCAACCGGAAGTCCAGGACTCTATTCCAAGATGTTTAAAATCCTGTGAGGATCCGGACTAGAATAGGTCCTCATGTACCCCTTGTTTGTCGTAAGAGGCGACTAAATGGAGCGGTCATTCCCCGTGTCACAACAGGTGTGGCACGATAAAGATCCCTCCCGGCTCAAAGACCGTAATAGCCGAGTATATGCCTAAATTTATCGGCCCTTCACTGGCAATGGTGACGTCTCCACTGGGTGAAAAATTCTCGAGTAGGATGTTAAACAATATACACCCAACCAAGACGTTTAAAATAGGTAGTGTCTGTTGATTTTTCGACTGCCCGGCAATTGAAATGAAAATTACGGATATATCCGATTGACCTTAGCAGGCGTTGGCACAGTAAAGAGCCCTTGCTGACACGACCCTAAGCGCCATTCATAGGTATGAATTTATTTTACGTCATCTTATCTCTATATTAGTGAAAAATTATCTAACAGGTCGTAAAACAACAAACAAAACAAAATTGTTTTATTTTCATAAAATTGTTCTATTTTTTTGATCAAGTAATGTATACGTACGCGGATTAAAACTTGCATTTTCCAAAATCATTATTAGTATTGTTAGAAATTACAATATCAACAATGTAGGAGATTTAGACAAATACGTGTGGATGAATACACTCTCTTATTTCAAACCCAATGAAATGTAGATTCTACTCACCGCATATACATGTATGACCAACAAAACAGAGGACATTGCCCATGTAATCAAAGAATACATATTATCCTGTAATTGCAAAAATATATCGATATCAACACATGAAGATATGTCCAGTTTTAAATTCACAGATAAATGGTCACGTCCTTTGATTCCGTGAGCCCAGAGACAACCCAGATCAATTTTTGTGTAGACATTCCTATGATGTTACTGTGAAGTCGCAACACTTACAACTCCAAAGTCAATTTCAAGGTTAAGTTGCAGACAAGTAAACAAAAAGAACCACAAACAATTCACCTCAGGTAACCGCCCATAACTGAGCTCCTGGCATGAAAAATAATAAATATCGTAATTTACTCTAGCTCCTTAAAATCAATCATTTCAAAAATGAAGGGGGAGGGGGTGACATTTTTTTGAGTAAAACTGTTCTCAGTTCATCAAAGCATATAAAAACTAAATATAGGTTGGAACAAATAATTTCGTTTGCATCAAAAAGCGCACAAAAAGCCAATGACTACGGATACAATTTCAGTGATCAAGCTATAATAGGACTGCCCCCGATGTAGACACCTGCACAAATTCCATATAGTATCCGTATAGCGAAAATGATCGCAATAAGAACATAAATAAAGCATTACATAGCTACATATACCGGTGATTTGTGACAATGGCACCCTGCCCGACGGACTTGCTCGTGATTTATAATAGCTATTTTATGTACATGTTATTTAAATTTGAAGTACACACAAAGATTTTAAGCGGACTTAAATGATATATGCATGTATATACGTGCAGTAATAATGCAGCATTTAACTGTACCATCGCATTGTCAAATTGTTCAATGCGAGGTGAAAAATTCACCCTTCGTGAGTGTAGCTTTCCTCACTTTTTTCAGGACGACGCAGGAAACGCACACACACACACACACACACACACATATATATATATATAGTTTATTCTATGCCTACATATTTAGTTATATCATCATAGGTATGTTCCTCATGTACCATTATATGCTTTGTGTGAATAAACTGAAATGAACTATATCTCCTGTTGAATTTACTATTTACCTGGTGTTCGCAGTTATCTTTCCTACTTAACTTGTATCATGCAAATTTCGGAATCGTTTCCCTCTCTTTGCAGAGCATGGGTGGCATTGGACAATTTATATGCCAAGTATTGTGCCGAAGAAACGTGTCACTTTGATAGAAGTTTTACCGAATATTAATCGTTTCTCCTTTAAATCACTCCTCTAAACCATACATATAAATGGTACATATATATCTTTTAAAACAACATTATGCAGGAGTATAGACACTCGTACACCCTGTCTCGGTTTTATGAAGATAGATAAATGATGCAACTGATAATTGTGAACATATTCATAAAGAAAATATCACCCTTAACTAAATATGTGATTGACAAGTCCAGTTTGTCGTGCATATCTAAATTATGTATAACGTTGTCGTAATTCTATATTTGGAGTGCGGCCAATGCAATAATGAATGTTAATAGCATTTCAATAGTAGTCTATATTAAATCTATTTAGGACCCCCCCCCCCTCTCGGACTGTAAGAAACCTTGTGTTAACCTCTCTGTTATTTTTACACTGTCTATTCTACAATACAGTGATCATTAAGTTCCTCCTTTAACAATGTATTTTTTGATCTCCTGTAAATGATATAATTATTATGTGTTGAAGTGTTATTTCGATTTGTTTGGTGACTTTACTTCCAAAACCGAAACAAAGATATATCAAATAATACACTGTGTATAACCAGTCCAGCTACGGATGAATATAAAAAATGATTATATATATACTGTTCATCAGTTGTGCTGATTACTACCATTAATCAATCTTTGTATTTAAACATTTCTCACTAACGAGAGAACATTTAGCCTTACCTGTTGTTGTTGTTGTTTAAAAGGTAATTAAATATAGGCAAATTTAAAACGACCGATGAGCGGATTCTATCTTTTTCACAGTGACAATACTAGAATACTACATCCGTGTATATGACATTTTTTTCTATCAGCAAGACACATCGACCGTAAAATGCTTTAAATCATAAAACTATTATGAGGAAGAAAATACCCGTTTATGAAAGATATCAACCCGAGGTACGTATCCAGAAGTGTTATTTCGCATCTAGATAATGAAAAATGACACACCTATTCAAATTAAATGAAAACCTAAAAGGTATAAAGTACAGACCTTCAGTTATAGAGTTAAGATATATACACCCGCACATCATCAATCAGATACAACTATCTGATACTATTTTTTCCAGAAGAACTACATATATACATGAATGAATCAGACAGACTTTATACGCTATCTGTAATTTAGAACATGTTTAAAGTATTCTAAGCAATTTTCAAACACGTAGAATAAGTTCTAAGTTCATCAAGCAAACGTTGAATACATCCGTACATGTTATGCTAACGTCCAATAAGTTATACCTTCACTACACAAATTCCCAGTGGGTTGCCGCATTGTATGAACATATAAGGAACGTTAGTGTAACGTGAACTTGTGCAGTACCTTCCTATTGCGTACACCCAACTTATGCCTAACTTACAAGCAATACGTTGGCATACGTGAAAATTGTATGCATACACCAAAGTTTGGTTTACATTCAGAGTACGATAACTCGTGCCACCAAAGTGGTTTGCAAATCAGAGTACGATAACTCGTGTCACCAAAGTGGTTTGCAAATCAGAGTACGATAGCTCGTGTCACCAAAGTTTGGTTTGCAATCAGAGTACGATAACTCGTGTTACCAAAGATTGGTTTGCAATCAGAGTACGATAACTCGTGCCACCTTATTTCACTGCTCGTTCATCGGCATACGTTATTGCTATACAACGTTGTGCGAGTCGTATAAGAGATCTTATACAACAGTTTTACGTAGATTATTTCGGATATTTACTTTTCTCTGGAGTACAGGACATAAATATTGCTTTTGATGATGAAGGAATTCTCGCCATTTCATACGGTTACATAGGAAATAGTCTTTTGACGTATATTTAAGAGAATCAAACAAGATGCACACTGCATTTAAAATATTTTTATAAAATAACATTGTTGTATTTCCTGGTATCTGCATTGTTCTCCTCAACTTCAGATTCCAACAATTCGTTTAGTGTATTTGAAATATTATGATCCGGTCATAAAATGGTTCGGGGCATACAAAATTATCCCTTTCCGTCCGTCTTTGAGTTTCATGTCAATTGACTCATTTTTTACAAAGTTTATTGGCCTTGGACTTTGAAAATTTCTCATTACTTACAATATTTCCAGACTATTTAAGGCACCTGAGGGAACTATTGCAATTGGTCTGCGTCCGTCGTCGTTCATCGTACGTTAACAACTTCCTGATAACTTCTATTCCAGTTCTTTTCGATATTTAGAATGAAGCATTTTTGGAACAAGGGGGCATAAATTGTAAATTTCAGGACTCCTGCACCCCTGGGTCCTTGGGGACGGGGCAAAATCTGTCAAAAATTGGCCAATTTCAAAAATCTTCCTCTCTACAACTGCACGTGTGAAAGAAAACTAAATGCATAGTGATGTAGAGCAGGAAGGCCCGTTTCAAAATTATAAATTTTGTGATCTCCGTGGTAGAGGTTCTGACTCCAGGGAAGGGCCAAATTTGGTATATATAGCACATCTGTATAAAATATTTAAATGATATCTTCTTTAATGCTGTTAATTCTAAATTGAACTAAATATATATTTGAAGGAGTACATGTAGGTAGTCCTTTACCAAAATTCTAAATTTCATGATCTTAGGGGGGTAAGGGTTTGGTTCCAGTGTGGAGCCAAAATTATTATGGTTACTGTCTTTATTATTTGAAAGACGTACGTTTGCTGATACGGTTTAAAACTAAATGCATTTCTAGGAAAAGCAAAATGGGATATACCAATATTGTGAATTTCGCAGTCCCAGGGTCCAAAATTAGCTATATCGTGTTACTATTACATGTATTATATTATGTAAAGCTTCTCATGAGTATAAGCACTTTCGAGTATTTGAATATTAAGAAAACATCTTTTTTTATACTGTTGCTGAATATTAGAATTTAGCTGAGATATTTAGAACATAATTTTTTTTCTAGATTTTGTAGCCCTTGTGACTAGTGATATTTTTAATTAATACTCAGGAACCGGTCGCGATAATTCATTGGTTTGAACGTTCGCTTTGTAACAGGGAAATCGTGAGCTAGAACCCCACTCCTGCCATGGCCAAAGACGTAAAAATGGGTAGTGATTGCTTCTTCACCAAGCACTCGGCATTTAGAAATGAGAATCAGGGGTCTTTTGGACATGATCTTAAAAACGGAGGTCCCGTGCCGCAGCAGGCGTTGGCACGTTAAAGAACCCTCACTGCTGAGCGCTAAGCATAGGTCTAAATTTGTGGCACTTCACCAACAGCTGGTGGCGTCTCATTATGAGTGCAAAATTGTCGACGGGGCGTAAAACAAACAAATAAACACACACACAAAAACTAATACTCAGACTCAGGTGACCGATAAGTCATTTGGACCACTTGTTTGGCTGTGCTTGTAGATAATAAGCTGATTTTTTGGTAGGGTACAATGTAATTTTATTTACAATACATTGTATAACGTTTTACTAAATAAATTTAAAATTGATCGAGAATGTATGTGTCATTTTAACTTAGGCGATATTTGAAAATAACTTAATCGGCAATATCTGATTTTTTCGGTTTATCGAAAATACCTTCAAGATCAAAACGTATTTAAGTGTTCAACAACGAGAGTATCCCAACTTATGATCTGTATACTGACAGCCAGTCACGTGTGCATCATACTTTGGTTTTAGGTATATGTGACGACATTTTATTCTTCTTTCATGGTAATAATGAAATTTATCGGAGCTAATAAGTATTCTGAAGTCATCAGTTCGGTTTATATTGTTGACAAAATGAATAAGAATAAAACGCATGTCCATAATTGACATCAATGATGTGAAAAAACGTCTGGAATTAGTAACGAAAATTTACAGGTCTTTCGGATGTGAATTTAAAATCAGAAGTCATGTGTCATAGTATAAGCGTTCGAACAACCTCTTTGTTACGGCCCTGAGCGGCTATATTCATAAAACATGATACGACAGTACTTTCACTTTCATTGTGATTGTAGCTTCTGAAATTTGGTATCTGTTTTTTTCCAAACGCATACACATAGGAGGAAGGACACAATCGGCAAAATTCATGAATGTATGAAAGGTTAACATAACCCTAAAGATCCTAATACATACGATTATATTTTCATTCCCCTACCGACTTTGCCGAACTATTAGTTTACCCTCGGTCTGTCCGTCTGTCTGTCATTTCTCTTGAGGCCTTCCGAACTTTTCTCCGCATTGGATGAAGATATTCAATTGAAATTTCATATTTTACTTTGTCTTGGATAGTTACAGATTAAGTTTGAGTTTTGTTATGCTTGGCCTACAATCGACTGAACTATGTCCCTTGATGAATTGCAAGAATGAGTTTTCGGACGTTTCTCTGCATTGGATGAAGGTCTTCAGTTGAAATTTGAGATGTGGCTTGGTCTTGGATATAAACTGATCTAGTTTTGATTTCGTTACGCTTGATCGACTCTTGACTGAATTATAATACCGGTAGTGGGCTTTGTATTGCCAGCAATACACTCAGAATACTTGTTAAGTTAAAGATTCAAATTCCAAATCAGTACATGAATCGCTGTACTAGCTGAGGCAGTACTTATTGTAACTCGCACTCCATGTTTATCCCATATTCGGAATTAACAATTACTTCCTTGTTCCGTTTTATTTTGATTCATATTTTATTTCCGATGTGTGAATGATAGCAGCATCATTGAACATGCTTACAAAATTGTTTCACATCTTTTTATACTTTGGAATGTTATATATTTCCAATATGGATTATACTGACGTTAAAGGTACAGAATGTTTTTGTAACATTTACGTATATGCCAATTCGCTGGGTTTTCCCCCCTGAAAACCTGTTATTCGTTTTGGTAAAAAAAGTGGTTTAAAAGATACCACTATAGATTCACTAATTAGATTTGCAAAACAGTAAGTTAATATCAAGGCATGTCAAAGTATTTTTAACCAGTATTAGATGTATAATACTTGATTGTTTTATTTGAAGTAGAATAGAACATCCTGAATAAATAGTTATACGCATATTTTCGGTGTAATTTATTTCGTCTATGAATTCGATCGTATTTATAAAAATACCGAATTGATATTTATACATTTAAATACATGTAATCTTTCAAAATGAATTCTGTTAAATCCTAATCCATTGAATTATTACTAATCACGTACTACGTGTAGCAGCTAGTCAAACGAATATGAGAATGATTTCTAGTCTGGCTACGATAATTTTATTGTAACATATGATTAAAGAAAATGAATGTAACATAAGAACTCTTGATGAGTATAGAATTCCTATTAAAACTGAAATAAATTTTTCAATACGTTAAATTTTATCCTGAGCGTCATATGCGTGTATATTGTTCCATTACGTCTCCCAAACGAAATTTGCCGTGGATCCGGGTTAAAACAGGTCCTCGGTACCCCCTTGCTTGTCGGAAGAGGTGACTAAATGAGGCAGTCTTTCGGATGAGACCGCAAAAACCGACCAACCAAACGTAATTGTTTTACTTGAGTAATGTCTAAGCTTGTTCTGACCAGTACACATGTCCAATAATAAGGTCTGAGGAATGAGAAGTACATTATATCGCTTTTCATAAACACCAGTTACCGCTCAAAATTGCAATAAACCCATTGTAAATAATTAATAATGCATTCTAAATAAAATTATGCAGTAAACGCGATTTCTCCTTATGATGGAATGATGGAACAGCTCTGAGGCCATGTATGTGTCTATATTTTTACACGTCAGCTACAGTAAGTGATATTTCTGTAAGAGTACGTTTTCGAATATTATATATACAAACCTTAAATGTTACTGTCGGGGATATGAAGCTGTCGAGTCTGTCCGCGAATGTAGTTGTAAACGCAAATGTGAAGTGAAGCATAGTATTTATACCTATCATGCATATCCGATGCCTTCTACAGTAATGTATACAAACGGATTAATGACGGACACTGAGAATTCTCGTTTATTTACATGAATTATGAATTAACTTCAGCTTTAACCACCCATACTGATTATCTACAATAATCATGCATGTGTGTAGCTTTTAAATTTGTCTAGTTTGAAGTGACCCGATTTTTCATGCAGAGTGCTTGAAGGGTTATTCTGGACTCTTCTGTGAAGAAAAATGCCCTTATCCATCATACGGAATGGGATGTCAATCTACATGTGAATGTACTCAAGAAAGCTGCAGCTTTGAAAATGGATGTTTCAAACCTATCTCTAGATCACGTGTGTATGATTAGTTTCCTTGCAGTGAAATTTTACACATCAGATAAGTTTTAATGATTCTTTAGGACTTTTGACTCGCAATCTTTATGATATGAAACTCTATAACAGTCGGTCCTTGACAAATTAGTTCACTTTAATGTAATTTTAAGTTGTGTCCTAGGAAATGATACAACAAAATTGGAAAGTGCACCAGAGACACCAAATTCCTTTACAGTCGGGGTGAAAAAATATATCCAAAGCAGGAATCCGGTCTTGTCAGAGGTCAATTCAGCTTCCGATCTCCGCCGAACAACCAGTCCACATACAAGTAACGGTAAGTTAGGGATTCCAGTTTCCGGACTCTGCCAAATGACCAGTTCACAATTTAGGAAACCCATCAGGACTAATAGTATTGTTTTTAAAAGTAGAATACTATTGCAAGCACTGACTGCAAACTCTAATGTTTTTGCGCATAACTAACCCATTATCTTTACAAATTGCTAATTCAAAATATAGTGCTCACGGCAGGTGTGAACGGTCTACAGGAGATGCTTACCTCTCATCACGTGATCTCGCCTCTGACGTTTCTGGTGATCCCTTAATTTTGTATTCTGTATAGGATTTATGAGACTGATTGCTGTTCGTTGTCTTCACCTTTTCATGTTTTCAAAAAATATTTAAGAGGACTAATAATTACTTTAAAAATTATGACACTTACAACTGTTGATAGGTATAATACATCATTGGACTATTTGATGCAAATTTGTTTCGAAATGGAGAAATTTGATGATTTTTAAAGGCACTGATCCGTTCCTAAAATGAATTATAACTCTGGTAAGAAATGGTTCTTCCTTTTCAAATGTACACGCAGTTTTGAAGCATGTAAACTTGTGCATACGCATATCAGTCACCGAATATAAATCTTGTTTAAATTTAATAAAAGGTGTGATTATTAGAGCAAAATAGTCTTTTGTGGGCCTCTGTCCATTTAACGCTATCTCGCACGGACATAACTGAAACTTGCCTCTTTGTTGTAGTATGGATCATCCTGAGGTTGTCTATACTCCTTATAAACGTTTCGACGCTGTTTATTTCCAAGCTAAGCTTTGTGAAATCTAATAAAGACGCTGATAGAAGATACTATAGAAAGTTGAAACATACATTTTCTAAGAAAAAATTCAGTGTTAAGAACATATTTCTTTCGGAATAAAATGTGTTTGGACTTTTTTTTATATATAACTATTATTAAAAATGAATGTGCTGTCAAGGATGATCCTGGTTCTAAAAAAATGCTTTCAATTAAATCTGCAAGGGATTTACAAATTTATAAGGCGATATCATTAACACATTTTTTTTTCAGTAACGTTCTGGATATTTAGGTCACCTGAGTTACTCAGGTGACCTATTGCAATTGACCTACGTCCGTCGTCGACCTGTGTGCGTTAACAATTGATTTTTGAGTTCTTGATAATTACCATTCCATTTCTTTTCAAATTTTGTTTGAAACATCTTTTGGAAAGGGGGGGGGGGCATAAATTGTAAATTTCTGGACTCTAGCATCCCTAATCCTTAGGGATAGGACAAAATTTTCCCAAAATTGACCAATTTTCAAAAACTCTTCTCTACAACTAAATGTCTCTAAGAAAAACTAAATGCATAGTGATGTAGAGCAGGAAGGTCTATACCAAAATTGTAAATTGTACGACCCCGGGATAGAGATTATAACTCCAGAGTATATAGTTTTAATGATATATTCATTAACAGTAAAAACCGAATCATTGAAGTCTGTTAGGCGTATGAATTACACTTTCGAGCATGGCGTCTGCATCTCCACCCTGCGTGTGCGGAATGAAAACAAAGCGTTGTTGCCCATTCCCGCCTCATACAACTTAAATGCACCTCATTCGATACCTAGAGAAGTTAATCCTACCTGCAAGATTTTTCAATAATTCTTCATTCAGTGATATACTTTCAATTTCTCAAAGTGACAACATGGCCATCTGGCACCGGCTCACTACGTTAGAATGATTATACCTACTGTTTACCATTAAGTAAATTTGAAAAGACTGTTTTAATCTCACATTATACAATGTAAGTCATAATTTGGAAGTGATGTTTTTATTATTTAATTGGATTTTTTTCAGCATTGCACATCTTTTCTTGTACGATGTTACATCATGTGTGTTTGTTAAAGGGCTGTTCCGTTAATCGCTGTTTACTCAATTGCAAAGGATTGGCTGGACATTTTAAAATAGAGAATAAGAAATGCCACCCATTAAAAGGGTTATAAAAATGTAAATATAATGCAATAAATCATCACTTTTTTGAACGTGGGTTATTCCGTGTGTATGGACATCACGTTGCAGTTATGAGACTACATCTTTCAAAATATAATAATTCATTGCTTAAATAAATATCAGTAGCAAATCGTGAAAAACTGTATTGGACATGATCTCGCTTATGAAATAAAAGAAAATTTAGTCCTCCTTTAAAATTTTAACCTTAAAGGGCCCTGATCGACTGTTATCTTGCATGACCTTCGAAATTATCGATAGACATTTAATTATCATTAGTAATTTGTCAATCACATATTTGGTTAAGGGTGATATTTTCTTTATGAATATGTTCACAATTATCCGTTGCATCATTTATCTATCTTCATAAAACCGAGACAGGGTGTACGAGTGTCTATACTCCCGTATAATGTTGTTTTAAAAGATATATATGTACCATTTATATGTATGGTTTAGAGGAGTGATTTAAAGGAGAAACGATTAATATTCGGTAAAACTTCTATCAAAGTGACACGTTTCTTCGGCATAATACTTGGCATATAAATTGTCCAATGCCACCCATGCTCTGCAAAGAGAGGGAAACGATTCCGAAAATTTGCATGATACAAGTTAAGTAGGAAAGATAACTGCGAACACCAGGTAAATAGTAAATTCAACAGGAGATATAGTTCATTTCAGTTTATTCACACAAAGCATATAATGGTACATGAGGAACACACATATGATGATATAACTAAATATGTAGGCATAGAATAAACTATATATACATATATATATATATATATATATATATATATATATATATATATATATGTGTGTGTGTGTGTGTGTGTGTGTGTACAAAATATGTTAAAACGCATAAATATACAATATATACAAAATATGTTACAATGAATAAATATACAAAATATGATTGTAATGAATAAATATATAATATATATATGTAATAATGCATAAATATGCAAAATATGGTATTATAGATGGAACGCATGGAGATCAGACTATCTGACTATATCGTATATTTTAGAAATAAGCATACATAGATTCTTTAATGTTGTAGGGTTAGTAGTGATACTAGTTCGCAAACTTGATGACATTTGGTGATATGCAGTATCTAGCATTTAAATATTTCTTTACATTCAATAATATAATGAAATTCATCAGCAGTATATCCCATGTTATATGATTTACAAACTCTTACACTGAGAGGGATATTGTACCATCTCCCAGTCTCCGCTGAGAGGGATATTGTACCATCTCCTAGTCTCCACTGAGAGGGATATTGTACCATCTCCTAGTCTCCACTGAGAGGGATATTGTACCATCTCCCAGTCTCCACTGAGAGGGATATTGTACCATCTCCCAGTCTCCGCTGAGAGGGATATTGTACCATCTCCCAGTCTCCACTGAGAGGGATATTGTACCATCTCCCAGTCTCCGCTGAGAGGGATATTGTACCATCTCCCAGTCTCCATTGAGAGGGATATTGTACCATCTCCCAGTCTCCGCTGAGAGGGATATTGTACCATCTCCCAGTCTCCATTGAGAGGGATATTGTACCATCTCCCAGTCTCCACTGAGAGGGATATTGTACCATCTCCCAGTCTCCATTGAGAGGGATATTGTACCATCTCCCAGTCTCCGCTGAGGGATGGTGGTTTGATTTTTTTGAATTTATAATTTATAACATTCTGTAGTAAGGTATATATGCATTGTAAAGCACCTTTGAGCGTACATAATGCATTAAAAGGGTACTGTATAAATATGGTATTATTATTATTATTACATAAAAATCTTTCTAAGTTTAAGTGGCAATATTTTGATATAATTTTCATACCTGAAGCTGATCATAAATATTCTGTATATCTGGCCTTTTGATGAGTCTTTCAATAAATTGGTCTTGTAACCTTTGTTTCACAACGGCTGAATTCAATTTTACATTTACAATATTTTGTACACACACACACACACACACACACACACACACACACACACACACACACACACACACATATATATATATATATGTATGTGTGTATGTATATGTATATAGTGTATGTGTGTGTGTTATTTAAGAATTGAACAGTACTTCTGAGCTGTTCATAGTGAATATGAACGAATTTGGATTTGAGGCTTATTTGTGAATCACTAGCGCAATTGTACAGTTCAAAAGTGCTGTTCAATTGTTACAATTATATTCATTTACTGAATCACCAGTGCATTAATAAATAAAAAGCGAGAGGAATGTTATTATTACGCTCTCAATGTTAGTGCCGCGTGCTTCAGCAGTTCATGATCCGTTCATGGTCAATAGAAACGGATTGCGTCGTGTGTTAAAATTGGTTGGTTTATGGAGAGGTATGCGATTTGTAATATAAATATAGATATATAAATTATATTATGTATGATAATTACATTGTTGACATCGGCGGGTTTCCTGACATCTGTGTACTTCATTTCTGCAGTGTTCTCGGGAATGTTATCTTGAATGCAAACACCAATACGTAACTTTCGGGATGTGCCGGAACGACCGATTACAACTGACGTTATACACCGCCGTAACACGATAGTAACTTAATGTAGGGCAAAGTTAACACCGATACAAGTGTTTCGCTTACAGACAGTCCGTTAAGAATAATGCGCAGTGCTAAAAAGAGGAAGAACGCTGACAATATAAGCCATTTTTGGTGCTCAGTACCTGGGTGTAAAGCAGATGGAAAGAAAAGGATGCATTTAAACAAGTTAGTGACGTATCTTTGGATGCAAGGCGTGAAGTTTTACCGATATTCTTATACTTGTCGGCATAATTGTCTTTCATTTCTATGTCCTCGAAATTTATTTCCCTCGACAACTCGCATAATTTAACCTAATGCGTTTTCCTATGAGTGGTTAATGTAGTGATCCCTTTCTTGGAAAGACAGCGTCTTCCAGTTTTGTTTACGTACCTCTTATACTATAAGATTTCCGGAAGTGACTTGTCCTACAGTCATGTTCAACGCGCGATAAAAGTCAGAGTGGATCCATGTCTCGAAAGTCCCTTATTCAATCATAGGTTTCTTGATTATAAATAAGGAAACTATAGATTTCAGCAGCCTGGCAGACATGTTGGTACTTATGCAATTAACAATCGCAGAAAGTAACGTTTTAGGCATGTTAACTTTTAAAAAAAAACCAAAAAAAAACCAAAAAACAAAAAAAACAACAACAAAAATAAAAAAAAAAACAAAACCAAAAAACCCCACAAAAACAAATAAACAAACAACAACAACAAAAAACAAACAAAAAAACCCCCCAAACAAACAAACAAAAGAGACGACAAAAAATCAGATGTATATTTAATAGATGTATGTCATTCGTTATATGTTTTTTTTATCTAACGTTTGTTAGTGAATCGGATTCAAGTGTTAATAATAAAACAGACAGTACATGTAATTTAGGGTAACATTGAAATTCTTTATCTTATTCCTGGAAAATCATTCAATATTCTCAACCTAGGCTGGTTGACAATGGATTTCTGGGGGTTTACCCTGAATGTCACGCACTAGTATATGATACACAATATAATAGTATATGATACACAGTATCATAGTATATGATACACAATATAATAGTATATGATACATAATATAATAGTATATGATACACAATATAATAGTATATGATACATAATATAATAGTATATGATACACAATATGATAGTATATGATACACAATATAATAGTATATGATACACAATATGATAGTATATGATACACAATATGATAGTATATGATACACAATATGATAGTATATGATACACAATATGATAGTATATGATACACAATATGATAGTATATGATACACAATATAATAGTATATGATACACAATATAATAGTATATGATACACAATATCATAGTATATGATACACAATATCATAGTATATGATACACAATATCATAGTATATGATACAATTTTCGCAAATCGTGATATACTACTACAATTTGAGTAAAACTCTTCATAATTGAGAATTATTTGCAACATTTCTTTAAAGGTAAAAATGAGCGGAATCTAAAGGTGTACAATCTTTTTCAGTTGAAAATACAATGTCTATAATATAGTCCTGAACCTAGGGAAATTTTACCCTCTATACAGGTACTCATGGTGCTGGTACAGAAGCTGCGGATTTGTCCTCATTGTGAGGCTGCATTATTATTGACGATGAAATTAAGGTGGCATATGACGTCGTCGAATTTAGATAACGTAACAGTTCAAGGATTAAAATAGAAACAGAAAGAAAAAAAAATTACGGATAATGCATTAGAGCAAACTATATCATTAATAGGTATGAAAAGTAGTGTATATATTCATATTGCATTCGAATTCCCTGGTATTTTGTATTTGCATTCATCCTGCTATAAACATTACTTTATGATGTATCATGATACACGGTGCGCTTAATGTCTTCTCAGATTCTAGATTCAGTTCAATATGAGTTGTGAAGTACTTTTAAAAACCATTCATGTTCTATATAGATTTCTCAATTTTCCTTTCTTTTATATAGAATGCAAAATCGGTTACTCTGGACTCTTCTGTGAAGAAAAATGTCCGTATCCCTCATACGGATTGGGATGTCAATTTATATGTAACTGTATGCAAGAAATGTGTAATTTTGCAAATGGATGTTTTCAGACCACTTTCCGATCAGGTACATGTATATGTGATCAAATCTTTTTTCCTGTTAGTCCTATTCGCACGTCGACTAGATTTGTGATTATAGGTATAGGTTTCCATGAGTACCCTACTTTTATGTTATTCCAATGTTTATTGTAGAAAACATTGAAACGCCGAAAAGAGAAAGGACATCAGAGGTCCTCAATTCCTCTATATCCGAGATGAAAACATATTTCAATGGAAAACCTACAGTAGTAGAGTCGGAGAACTATGGAGCTTCGCACACCTGTAGCGCTACTGCCATTTTCAATAAAAATGTGCTAGATAATTCCGCGGAACTGATAATATCAGTTGCAGTGATTTTCTTTGTCGGTGTATTATTGTTTGTTATATACCTCAGGTTAGTACTGAAAGATTGCTCGTACCGTGCAATCACAGCATAATGTAGTTATTTCGGATAAAATTATTCCACTTTTTTTTTACTCGATTAATCATACCTTGAAATCCAACAGTGTAATGAAGTAAAACTGGCTCGTATCTAACTTCTCTTATATATCAATTAAATATTATTTTCGATTATCATATATAATATGACGTCTCCATATGAGTGAACAATTCTCGAGCGGGATGTTAAACAATATATAATCAATTAATCATACATAATATGCATATAATATGGAATATCTTATCGACTGTATCATTTCCGACCACATCCAAATTGCACTGCCGATGGAATTGGTTTGCAATGTACTACAATATAACTGCCCCAAAATCAAGATGTATCGTAAGCATAAAAAGTATCTTGCAAGCAAGATATACCGCACTGTTTACAAAACGCTTATTGGTACGTCCTCGGGCGATAGCATATACCTTAGTGTTTTTGTAGCTAATGCGCATACCTGTGTGCCATAGTGCGGTATTCTGGGAGATATATAGAACTGAATTTACATATTGAAAATTTTTACACGAGTAATAAAAATGTGTTAGAAACAAGAATTTGCAGGTTTTAATTTTGCGAGCTAATTATATGGCACACACAGAGTCGGATCCAGTGATTTGGGTGGTGGGGTCCAGAAAGATGATCTAAAAATTGCACTAGATCATATCCAATGAGTCGTAAAAATAAATACGTGTATCATTCATATAGAAGCGAAATGCCGCCGTAATTATATGTATCCTTCTTGTATTCTTAATTCTAACTTTGATTTTAGTACATGACATTTATTATTCCATGTTACCTTATAACATTTCAATTTCTATTCTTAATTCTAAATTTTATTTCGCTACTTGACATCCTTAATTCCATGTCACATTATTGTATTTCAATTTTCCATTTTCTTTCGCCTTGCTTCACTCTTACATCTTTGGTTATAATATAAATGGCATCCTTAATTTCAGCTTACCTCTTTGCATTCTTGTTTTTGTAACATTTCAAATTCTAACTTAGATTTTGCGATCTGAGATTCTTAATTGCATCGATATTCAATCTGTTGTTTCTCTTTCCTTGTTAATCCTATTCTATGTTTTCATCATTGAAAATGTGTTCACTAAAGCTACCTCAAAACAGTGGGTGTTAATATACAAGAAGTTTACTTTGCCAGGTCCAGTTTTCTTAGATTGCGATATTGTTTCCTCAATACTCTCACTATCAATTTTTAGCAATATTTTTTTCTACTGAAATGTTCCAATTAGTGCAGTAAAGAGAAGCCACGAGGCTGGTTTTATATATATTTTCTCAAACCAAATAATAAGAATCGATATAGTCTTTGTCAGAAAAATAGGGGTGAGACTCCTCATCTCCCATATAACATGCTTAATACAAACATTCTTACCCTGCGAAGAAGAATATCTATAACGTATGCAATACTATGATGTCTACATTGCATTTGTTTATATTTTTATTCATAAATACCCTTAAATGTATCAAAATAGTCATAAACAAGTATGCGTTGAATTATTTATTTTATTTGAAAATGAATACATTGTATTACAGTGTAATTATATACACTATCCCGACTCCTTAAATTATAATTTTTAAATATATTGGATATTTTATTTTTCTATTAGGTATTGCAATGTAAACCAACTATCCAAAATATTGCCTGCTGACAATAAAGATCTTTTAGATCGGTCGCGGTAGCTCAGTGGTTAGAGCGTTCGCTTCGTAACCGGAAGGGACCTCCGTGGTCGAGTGGTTAGAGCATCGCGCTCAAAATCGCAAGGCCTCTTACCTCTAGTCGGCGCGGGTTTGAATCTCGCTCACGCCGATAAATGTGAGAAAGTTTGCCAGTTTACTTTCGGAAAGTCGATGGTCTCTTCCCGGGTACATTGTATCAGGGTTCTCTCCTCCACCAATAAAAACTGGACGCCACCAGATAACTGAAAAATTGTTGAGTGTTGCGGAATCAATCGTAACCGGGAGGTCATGAGTTCGAGCCCAGCTCGTGCCATGGCTGCGTCAAACCTAAGACGCAAAAATAGGTAGTGATTGCTCCTTCGCCAAACGCTCGGCATTCAGAAGTGAGAATCACGGGTCTTTCGGATATGACCTTAAAAATGAAGGGGACTCAGTCACGGTGGGAGTTGGCATGTTAAAGAACCCTCACTGCTACGGCCCTGATTGATTGATATTGTTTAACGTCCCGCTCAAGAATTTTTCACTCATATGGAGACGTCACCATTGCCGGTGAAGAGCTGCAAAATTTAGGCCTATGCTCGGCGCTTATGGCATTTGAGCAGGGAGGGATCTTTAACGTGTCACACCTGCTGTCACACGGGGCCTCGGATTTTGCGGTCTCATCCGAAGGACCGCCCCATTTAGTCGCCTCTTATGACAAGCAAGGGGTACTGAGGATCTATTCTAACAACCCGGATCCTCACGGGGCGCTACGGCCCTGAGCGCTAAGCATAGGTCTAAATTTGTGGTACTTCACCTACAACTGGTGACGTTTCAATATGAGTGAAAAATTCTCGACTGGACGTAAAACAAAGAAACAATCAATCAATCTTTTAGAAATCTACAGTATAGAATTCATTTAATATAATAGAAATTTCATAATCAATTAAACATTTCTTATAACCTCTACTTTCATAGCAGATAATAGATATGGCGTTAGTACTCTAATTTTATCTTAAAAATAAGCTTGTATACATTATATACTTCTGTGTTAGTAAATCAGGAGTGATGAAAGAATTAGATAGGGATATGTATCGGTTCTTGTTGACAAACCTTGTGACAACATTGCTGCTTTTTTTTTTTTTTTTTTTGTGAAAGACTTATTTTAAATGAATCTGGCTTTAATTCCATATTTTTGTAATCCCAACTTATGTACTTCAAGTTCCCTTTCCAAAGACAAATTTCTATAAACATATTTCAGTTTTCCCACACCCTTGATACTACAGTTAATGGGGCGAAGTGATATGAGTTAACGAACCTGTATTAGATTTCAAAACTTCACAACATCCATTACAAACAGAGATGCATTGCAGGATCCCGTTGATGTTCTCCAATCTTTGCTCCTCACGAAAATATTGACTGCCGTGAAGGAGAAACTCCAAACATGTTGGTGTAATTACCTGTCACTACAAAGGGGATTATACTGAAGCTTATACTTTCCAGCATTAGTCTTTCACTACTGTGTACAGGACTTCCGGTGTATCGAAGAATTTTGATCCGGGTTGAAAATTGACCCGGGGGTCATTTTACAACATTGAATATAAAGACCAAAGGTGTTGAATTTAGACCATAGTCCATTGAAAATTGAAAAATAGTCCATTGAAAATTGTCGTGAAATTTTGATCATTAAACCGGTTCAAAATATAACAACATAAAACACATGTAAATGAATTGATATTTACAACTATGATTTATTCAATTAAAAATTTACAATTAATTAATATTTATGAATATTATTTATATTAATATCTTCAATTTCAAATGGACAGTCTATTCAAAACATGAACCATTTAAAGATGAAGGTCTCGAATTATCCGAAGAACCCTTACAATATATGCAAGTGATTTATTTATAGTGGACTTTTCGCATGTAATCGCAATGCATAGTGTGATATTTATATTTTTTAAAAAATCATGTCAAAATTAGAATGTTATACTATTTACAGTAGTTCAGAAATGCGTTTGTTTATATTTGCCATAAGCTAACAGCACTCCGCCCTTAAATTGGTAATTTTAGTATTTGGGGTAATGTTTGACGCATGACGCATATACATTATGATGCATACTAAGTCATGTACAATGCTATTTATGTCACAGACAGGACCGCAATGTAATAATTGTATACCTAATTGTGCAATCCTGTATAAATAAAGGATATTGTTGTTAGTAACTATATATATCTTGAAACACCCCTCCCCCTTATATATATATATATATATATATATATATATATATATATATATAACACAGCCGAAAGTGATCTGTGTAGGACTTTCACTCCCTCGTTCACCAACTAATCAAACAACGAACTCCGTGACACTTGCCTATTTTGTTAAGTAGAGGATCATCATAATACGGGGGGGGGGGGGGGGGGGGGTGCTCCCTTTTGGGATTTTCAAAGTTTAAAATTTATAGTAAATGAAAAAATATCCTCCAAAGTCACACGAATCCCATGTAAGTTTTTAAGATTATGCATCTGCAGGAAATCGGCTGGTGCTTCAGAAGTATTCAATCCCCAACCTGAAAAAGTTTCTGTTTTGCTTTTGTTTCTTTCTTTTTTGTTGTTGGTTTGTTTCGAGTGTTTTGTTCCTGTTTGTTTTTTTTTTTTTTTGGGGGGGGGGGGGGGTTGGATGGGGATGGGGTGGGGGTTAATAAAAAAATGATGTCATAAAATTGTCATGGACAACTGTGGCCTCAAATATGAAAATAAGATAATCGTGTACCAATGAACCATACTGGGATGATCTCGGACCAATTTTTATCATTCTGGAATATTGAATATTTTTAAATGGAAATTTTAATAAGTAGATACGGATAAATCATGTAGAATAACTCCCAATTGAAAGACAGTTTAAAACTCTGTAGTTGGAGTCAGAATTCAACAGGGTCAATTTTGAACGTGTTGTAGGTCATCGAAGATTAGAAGGAAAAAAAACCAAGCCGTTGAAAAATTAGTCTGGGTTTAAATTCACGACTTTTGGTCTCAATTTTCAAAGGAGAAAAGGCACTCCCAGTTCAATATTTAGCATTGAAAAATGAACCCCGGGTCAATTTTCAACCCGGGTCAGTATTCCTCGTTATACCGGTCCTCCTCCCCCGCCTTGTATTTTTGAATGGTATTTCAGGTGTATTTTTTTAAAATAAAATATTAAATTTCATCATGTTTTTATTTAAATAGAATACACATTCTCGTATAGAAATCGTTTTTAAATGCCATATCATCGATCATAATAGATGAACAAGCCGGCGACAATTTGAAAAAGTTCTGCACTTCCCCACTGAAGACTATCGAGAGAGCAACACTAATGCACCTACCAACTAAAATGAACGGTCATTTTAAATCTACTGATGATTCTTGGATTAAATGCATCGCTATTTGATGCGTAGTAATTTCGTCACGCTGCGGAAAGAGACCACCGACCTTCCAAAAGTAAACTGGCAAACTTTCTCACAGAATCGAGCTTGCGCCGACTAGTGGTGAGAGGCCTTGTAATTTTGAGCGCAATGCTCTAACCACTCGGTCACGGAGGCCCCTAGATTTTTCTGTAGCAGCCAAATATTTTTAGAAAAACAAACGAACAAACAAAAACATACGCAAAAATAGCGGCAGAGGTCTTCCGAATACCATTACTTACACGAAAACGTATGAGAATACTGATAATAGTAAAAAGACGCTAGTTTATCGTGTACAAACGGCCGGGTAAGTTTAGGCCTATAGCATGGAGGATAGGGGGAATTTTTCTTTGATGTCATGGTTGTCAGGAAATACCAAGGGAAGTGAAAATGATAAAATTGTTTGCTTGTTTTGCGTCCCGCTCAGAATTTTTCACTCATATTGAAAACGTCACCAGTTGCAAGTGAAGTACTGCAAATTTAGACCTAATGCTTAGCACTTATGGCTTTTAGCAGTGAAGATTCTCAATTCAAATACCAAGGGTTTGGCGAAGGAGCAATCACTATCACTACCTATTTTAACGTTTTAGGTTTGACGTGGCCTTGGCATGAGCGGGGTTTGAACTCATAACTACCCAGCTACGAAACGAACAGTGAGCTACCGCTACCGTTGAAAATAGTCAAATAGATTTAGTGAATATAACAAACAAATTTCTAATGTCTGGAAAAATTAATGGAAACAACAATACTATGCATATACTAGTAATCCAAATATCTTATCATTGAAGACTTTTAATTTTGATTTCGAGTATTAGGGTATTGACAAACTGTATACTTCAAGGTTAGATCAAAACAGATCAATGTTTGATTATAATCAAATATCTTATTGGGGTTGGGGATTGGAAGAGGGTATACTTACATTTTATTACTATTATTATTTTATTATTATTATAGATATGTTTGCGATGCATGTACATAGCATACTAAAGTTGAAACTCTTTTCACCAATTACCCAAAAAGATAATAGTATTTGATTTTTATGATCAAATTTGGATCTCAACACATGGAGGGGGTTTGATGAAATATTTTGTCTATGTAGCGCCACACCTTTTTGAAAATTAATGTTGGCCAATACTATATATAGTTAAAATGTGGATCATTGTCACTGTCACATTAAATCTCCTTTATTTTACCATTCCTTGTAAATAGATATGTTGTTTCATTTTGTACACATCGAACACTCCCAACTCCTGTGAGGAGCCTCATTTTTACTGTTCCCTAAATGAAGCCTCAGCTGAGTGGACATTTAAACCGCCAGTCCTAGTCCGTGCAATATTCACTCTGGACACGGCGGTCAAGCAAGAAGAATGCTTTAATACTTTTATGCATATTTATCAGCAAATTTACGCTACATGACAGAGGCATGGAGACAATGATCCAACTTTTCTGAGGTAAGGTGTTTTATTTACTTCTCAATAGTTTGTCAGTTTTATTCTACTTTAACCGTCCTAAAACATCCAAATAATGGAGTTTCTCAATGTTTTAGTTTCATGTATTGACAGAAACTAGTGTTCATTGTATGGTGAAGTATTTCAGTCTTGAGTTATACTTCCTACGTTGTACGTAAATGCATAGCAATGCATTTATCTTTGTATATTTGTGTAGTCTTTTCAATAGACAGTGTAGTAATGTCTTATATATATGGCATGTGCAAAGTATTGTCTGCAAATATGATAATATTGTGTATTTGTGTAGTGTAACGCTGTACACGAGTGAAAACATAATCAAATTATGTATGTGTTCAAAACAGGTCCTCTACCCCTGTGGTTCTGCAGTTGGTGTGATGCAGAGCGTGTAGTGCGTGTTGGCCAGGAACGGGAATTACATGCAACGTATGGATGGCCAGGCACGTGTGGCGGGAACACCCCAGCCTACAAGGGAACACCAGTTATTGTCTATGATATTTTTCCATTAAAGATCCTGACTATCATTCTTTTGTCTGGTTGAAATTGAATTCCCAAAGTTATCAGACTGCCAGCTCGTACATCCGTGACAGTCAGGTTCAACGTCTTTATTTGGTTTTCTTCCATTGTTTAAGATTAACGGTATCCTCTTAAACCAAGATGGCGGCGTGACATACCTTGTGTCTACAGGGAGGACAATTTTTTTTATCAGGAATATTTAAAACGTCGAGCACCTGTGGGATAATTGTATGAAATACGTCACACAGACTTGAAGCCGATGCACGTTTTGAAACTTCATTATTAATACCCTCATTAAACCAACCAACAAATAAATAAACGAACAATGGCAATAATACATGCATTATTCCAGTCTCTATACCGGCATTTCACACTCGCCCACATGTATGTATATAAGAAGAAAAAGAAAGAAACTCAATCTTTTAGTTTGTTCTCAATTACTCAATTTGTGTCCAATAATCATGAAAATAAAATTCCTAATCTTAAAATAGGTTCAGAATCAGATATAGTTTTTAACAATGTATCCCAAAGCAGATACGAAGAATTTCTTGGCAATGAGCATTTTTTATTTTATAATGCATATAAATATATTAGGACGCCCACCCCCAGTATTTTAACAGTATTACAGTAAATGAGAAGAATGTAACCTTGAAAGTTATTAATAAAAATATTTAGCGAAGTATGGTCACTTATATTATTGAAAGACTTTTAACACCCTCTCCAACAGCCAATCATATTACTTGGATGAGAGAGAGAGAACGAACATGTATCTAAGGAAATAAATGATCAGTGGACATCATTTCAATACATAAAGGTGTTGTTTCTTACGTTATTCCGTCGGGGTCCGTGCTAGAATGGGTCCTTAGTACTCCTTGCTTGTCTTAAGAGAAGACAAAATGGCTGCAATAGCCGAGTATAGGCCTAAATTTTGTAACCCTTCACCGGAAATGGTGACGTCTCCATATGTGTAAAAAAAAAAAATTAAGACGGACATTAAATAGCATACAACTTTATTACATGTACATGACCTTTAAGTGCAAAAGGTCAAACTTTTTTTTATTTTTTTTAAATTTTCATATCTTTTATTTCCCAGAACTTACTCTATAACAATCATCCGTATCTAACTAACATAATAGGGCAGCTGCAAGGGATGGGGCCCTGACTAAGCTCCCTCAAAATACATAAATAGTTCTCCCTAAGGTACCACGCAGGGTCCAACTTTTATTTCAATGACATAACATATATAAAGCAACATACACATGGTGTTTATAATATATAAATAAGGTATAGATACACATATATATAGCATATTGATAGCGTTATATAAATCATATATGTAAATTGTTTGATTATTTGTTCATCCGGTATTTATAAATACCACGCTGCCACAATGAGTCCACACATATCACAACAGTTCATAACCGACTCATTGGGCAGTTCTATTCAGGGACAGTTTCCCCTGAATAGTGGATTTATAGATTCATAATAATGACTTGTATGAAAAAATCAGAGAATAATTATAGCTTGGATATAAAATTTTGAAAAAAAGAGTGTTCTTTGTTTTTACGCAAAAGCTTTAGAACTTGACAATGTTGTCGCAAGTATTCCTTGACAGAGCGAATAACAAAATCATTTGTTTCATCAACCTGTACAACTCTACAATACATTTTGCATTTGTAAATTCTAAATGCAATGAAAGATATAAAATAATTATATATCTTAGACAGTTCGTTATTATCAAAATAAAACCCGATAACATGTTTCCAAATAATCGTGAAATTAATGCAGATGCTTGCAATCTTCCAAATATGTTGTACATTACTACAATCAAAAATTAGGTGTTTTGCGTTTTCGATTTCATCTCGACACTGTTTACATTTATTAGTAATATTTTTATCCCATTTGCTGATAAGGAGATTGTTACTCAATAAGTTGTGTATTAGCTTGTAATTAAACTCTGCTAAGGATTTGTCTTTAATGCATTTAACTTTACATAAAAATATTGATTCCCATTTCTTTTTATCTGTTATTTGGAACTCTCTACTCTGCTTTGTAAGAGAGGGTATTTGGAATTTGTGTTTTATCAAGGCAGAGTATAAGTTTTTTGTTGTAAAAAGAATTTTTTCTCAATTTGTTTTACCAAGACGTAGGGGATTTTTGCAAAATCATATCGGTGTTCAAATTTTTTGAAAATGTGTCGTAATATCTTATATTCGCATAGCCAGTTTGTTTTCTTCTTAAGATTATCACAGATTTGTTTACCTGATTTTAATAGCCCATCCTCATTAAAAATATCTTTAACATATAATATCCCGCTTTTAATCCAATCATCAAAACAAATTGATTTGCCTTGAAAAAGGAAATTCCTGTTAGACCATATTGGTTGTAAAAGGAATTTTTCAGTGCATTTAAAAGTTTGGTTTGTCTTATCCTGACAGAGATTGAAACAGGAAAATACTTGTTTATAAAATACCGGAAATTTTTTTAGAATGCCGTAATCGTCAGCTGATGTTTCAGAAGTCTTAACTAGATAATTAATGTCAATATCCAATGGTTTGCAAAAGCTTTCTACATATTTCATTAGGATGTGATTATTTATAATAAGGCGTGAAACCCATGTTGATTTTAATGCTTTGAGTTTAGACTCTGTATCGACTATACCTATCCCTCCATCTTTTATATCCCCTATTAATGTATTTCTTTTAATTCTATCTTTTTTATTCCATAGAAAATTAAATAACAACTTATTAATGTCTTTTATATACTTAGGATCGGGTAATTCTAGGATACTCGCGACATAAGTCATTTTTGATAAAGCCAAAGTGTTAATAATTGTACATTTACCAAATAGTGATAATTTTCTTCTTTTCCATGATTCGAATAACATTTCAATTTCGTGATATATTTTCATCCAGTTTTTGTTATAACATTCAATTCTATCTTGACCAATATAAATACCTAAACATTTTACAGCTTTCTTGGTTGCCTTTATTCCCTCTATTGATTCGAACTGGTTTTTTAGGTTTCCGAATAAAATACATTCTGTTTTTGTGAAGTTTATTTTTGATCCTGCTAATTCACAGAATTTATTAATAGTTTTTAATGCATGTGTTAGTGATTCAGTATCACTTAAAGCCAGTGTCATGTCGTCTGCATGTTGGATATTTTTTATTTCATTTTCTAAATTTTTTTGGTGAAGCCATGAATTGAATTGTTAGATTTTATTTTATCTGATAGAATTTCTGCCACAAAGAGGTATAAAATCGCTGAAATAGGACAGCCCTGCCTAATTCCCCGATGCATCTGACATGTTCTAGATAACCATCCATTATTTTTTAAACGGAAGATAGGGTTTGTGTAAAGTATTTTAATCCATTTAATAAAATTTGTACCAAAATGGAATGTTTCTAAAGTTTTAAATAGAAAATTCCACTCGACTGAATCAAAAGCTTTCTCAAAGTCGAGAAATAATAATAATCCCTCTTTATTATTGTTTTTCCAATATTCAAAAATATCTAATATTAACCGTGCATTACTTCCTATAAATCTTCCTTTGATATATGCTGTCTGTTCTTTGCTTATGTAATCATCAATAACTTTTTGTAAACGGCGAGCAAATATGAATGCAATTATCTTATAATCTGTATTGGTTAGGCTGATAGGTCTGTAGTTTTTTAATAGGGATTTTTCCCCCTTTTTGTAAATTAATGATATTATAGCTAGTCTTTGGGAAAAAGTCATTTCATTTGATTCAAAAATTTCTTTCAGCATTTCACAGAAGAGTTCCGATAACTGATCCCAAAAACATTGATAAAATTCAGTCGGTAAACCGTCTAAACCTGGGGATTTATTGTGTTTCATGCTCATAACAGTTTCGCGACATTCTTCCAAAGTTGGAAATAGGTCACAACTGTCTTTCGCACTTTTAGATACACATTTGATATTGCTATTTTTTAAATAATTTTCAATGTCGGAAGAATTTATATTTTTAGTGTCATATAGTTTTTCGTAAAAGCAACACATTTCACCTAAAATTTCTTCATCAGTCGTTAAAGTTTCACTTTGTTCATTCTGTAATTCATTAATAACATTATAAGATTGATGTTTTTTTTCTAGATTTAAAAAGTACTTGGTATTTTTTTCTCCCTCGTCAATCCATTTAGCACGTGATCTAATTTGAGCTCCCTTTGCGTTTTTGTCATACAAGTCATTTAATTGTGATTCCTTTTTTTATTCATGTCGATTTGGAGATGCGGTAGAGATTCTATTTCATTTATTTCTTTTTCAATGTTTGAGATTTTATTTTTAAACTTTCTATGTGCCTTGATTGAAAAATGTATTGAGAATAGTTTAATTTTGTTCTTTAAGTCTTCCCATTTATGTATGCTTGTTCCTCTTGAGCTTTTTATATTTTGAATAATATTTACGATTTCATTTTTATATTCACTACTTTGTAAGTGGGAGATATTTAATTTCCAGTACCCTGTTCCTCTAGAGTTTTCACTCATATTTATAACAATTTTAATTGCTTTGTGATCAGACATTCTAGTTCCTTTTGAATGAGTTCCTGGTATTTTCCGTAATATAGGAGATTTGCTTTTATTAAGCAAAATTTTACTAATGAAGATAAAATCAATTCTACTCTTGGGTGTATCATAAGCATCACACCACGTGAAACCATCTATTTTCTCATATTTACTTGTCCATAAATCGACTAGATTTAATTGAGTGATTACGTCTTTTAATATTTTAGAGCTCTTATCCGTACAATTATCTATTTTACAATTGAAATCCCCACATAAAATGATTTTAGATGAAATATTTGAATAGTTATTAATAAAAGATCTTAATCTTTTGAAAAATTGGATTCTATGTTTTTCATTATTTGGTGCATATATATATTAACTAAAGTAAATTCCATATCATTAAACTCTACATTGAGTAATAGTTTTCGTCCGTCATTTGACCTGTGAGTATTTAGTATATTTATGTCTAATCCTTTTGTAGTTAGTGTTGAAACTCCTTTGCTAAATGTTGAATCCGAGAAACAGTGTATAGTTTTTCCATACCATGAAAAATTATATAATGATTCGTTTTCTTCAGTGAAATGCGTTTCTTGTAAGAAGGCGATATCTATTTTCGAATATTTTATCCAATTAAAAAGTTTTAAGCGTTTTTCTTTGGTATTTAAACCCCTTGCATTTACAGACACAAATTTGAGGTTATCCATGTCTCAAACAATTGAGAAGATGTATATGAAAAAACATAAACATAAAACATAAACAAAGACATTGTCCATTGGAAGTCCGAGTCAAGGGTTCTAGATTGTGCGCAAGTGCGAGAGATAGTGATTAAATTAGCCTTTGCCAGTACGACTTTTACTTTCAAGTGCATTGATTTTAGGAGATGATTTGGTACCTGGGGCGTCACTTTTCATCTGTGTGAGAGTCACTTGTTGCGATCTGGTTTTCTCTCTTGTGGTAATCTGTGATAACGTTGTTTGGTGAGATTTGGTTCTCTCTTTCGGGGTAGTCTGTGTGTGAGTCGATAGCTGTGATCTGCTTCGCTCTTTAGGGTTAGACTGAACGAAAGTCGGTCGTTGAGATCTAGTTTTCTGTACTGGAGTTGCTGGAGATGACTGTGGAGACTGAGGTTGAGGAGACTGCAGAGAGTTAGGAGGTTGGTGTAGGCATGCGGCGGTTTCTGAGAGAATGCAGCCTAGTTTGTTTGCTCCTGGCCAAGCGTCAGCATGCGTGTGTATGGTACCATCCCTGTCGAGTCCGGAGCCCCAGAAGTTATCAAATGTAGTCTCCACAAAAAGATGATTTTCATGGTTTTTTAAGGCGTCGGCAAAAACCGGAACCTGTTCAGCCTTGGCTTTGATAATTTCTGTCATAATCTGCGTTTGGTTTGTCGAGAAACAGGGGGATGGAATGACTTGTTTCCCAATTTTTTCGCATCTAAAGCCGATTTAGCGACTTGGATTGACGAGGCTCTCGGTAAATCACCGCTACGCATCGCTTTAACATACTGAAACGCATGCTCTGCTGATTTGTGGTTAACACCATATAATTTCAAGTCGCATGGAAAGAAGTTTGACAGACAGTTGTCATGGCCTACGAAAGGAATGATATTTGGTGTAGCTTCGGTGTAGTATTCGCATTGGCAATCTCCAGGTTCGTGACCTTCAGATTTGCAAACTTTGCAGCGTTTTTCATTAGGACATTCCTTAGTGAAGTGGTTTTCTTCCCAACAATTCATACATTGCGGGGTACGTTTGGTGGAAGGTTGCCCGTAATGGTAGATTGAACATCTTAAACCGTCACAAACTGATGTGCGAGGGAGAAATACGCCTTCGTCTAGTGGTTTGATGTAAATGAACCTATTTCCGTTAAGGATGCTGGTCATTCTCCTAGTAACTGGATGGCGAATTTTTTCGTACTTGAGGTCGCTAGTGAAAGAAACATTGAATTCTTGCAGCATTTTTGTTACCTCGTTGTCATCGACCGATAATGGTACGCCTTTGATTGTTACTTTCAGTATATTTTCATCAGGACTGGATATTCCAGCTGAATAAGGATTTGTGTCGTACACTTTCACATTTATATTTCTGAGATCTATTCCTTCCGTAAGAAGTTGCGCTCTATTTTCTTTCGAGCCTACGTATATTCTCCAAAGATCTCTGTCTTTTTGAACACATTTCAGGTCATTTATTTTGTTACCAACGGCAATCGATAAGTCGAAGTCTGAATAGCGTGTAGAGCTAATTTGAAACTCGCTGTCCTTTAAATAAACCGGTTTAAGCAATTCCATTGTTCTGGAGTAACGGCTTTGAATTCGATTGGATGACTATCGTTCACAGAACAGCACAAACACATACAAAAAAAAGCATCAAAATCCAAATCCAAAAGTTCTTGAAACACACAAAAAAATCCACAGAAACAGACATGAACATATATACACTGATGAGTCCCAAGGAATTTTCGAAGAATTTTCTGAATTCCTTGAAAATTGTCAAAAACCACGGAGCAGACTTAAACGTGTCAAGCCTAATCCGAGTCACGTGACATCTTTTCAAAAGGTCAAACTTTAAAAACATTCATACAATTCATCAATATTATTGATATCATTGTCAAATCGGCTAAAAACTATCATATATCTGACATAGTACATGCAAGAAGGTTGAAGTCACTGACTGAGTGGAATCACTTGTCAAGAATAAATATACTGTACAAGTGGACATCTTAATGCATAACTTCAAGGACACCTACGTCAAAATGTTCATCACTTCATATTTCTACAGGAAGTTACGTGTATCGATACCTTTGCAATATATATATATATATTTCGTCTCCATATGAGTGAAAAAATCTCGAGCGGAACGTTAAACAATATATAATCAATCAACACACACACGCACACACACAGATATATATATATATATACATTGTATATATCTTGACAGGTTTTAGAGCAGTGTTTTATTTAATATCTGGACTATCCTGTTTTTAATTGCCAATTTTCACCCCAAAGTCTTAAAATTTCCGTATTTCTTATTATGCAGTTTTGTAAATGCATGTTATTGTTATTTTATATTCTGCATATATTCCGAACATTATTGTATATAAAAAAAAATTGCAAAAATTCCATCAAATTACTTTTTTTTTTCATTGAAATTTTCCCCTTAAAAATCAGAATGATTTTGGAAAATTCATGATTTTCGACCAAAAAAAAAAGAAAAAAAAAAGAGAGAGGGGATTTAACGCTTATTACCTCCCATGCATACTTTGAAAGTAGTAGCTATGAAAGTATAAGACATCCCGATGTTGTTTCATGAAAAAAAATCTATTTACTGGCGCTTCTTTTGTTTATTTATTTATTAATTATTATTTTTGACCGCATTGTCAGGTTCATAAGATGTGAATCCATTGTTATTTCATGTATCATAACAATATAATGCATAATATATAAATAACATTTTGATCATGTAGAAACACATATACCCTATACACGGGAAATAATACTTCGTTCACAATGGGCTATTTCCCGCATTATCATATGTATTCGGAATTTCCTATAAGTATCATCACACGATCTGGTGCAGAATTCTCTGACATTACGTAGCATTGGTAATATTGTCACGTGACAAAATCTTCAACAGATTGCTTCGTTGTTGTCTTTTTGACTTACACGTACATTAACGGAAGGAGTAGTATGCTTTGTGTGAGTGTATGTCTGACACAATCATTCAAATCTATGAAAAAGATTAGTGATTTTTGCGCGTCTTTTGCTAATTGATAAGCTGTGTGAATTTCTAATGGTGTATTGCTGAATATTTTGCACCAACTTTGATACGAATATTACGTGTACTTTAGGGTACATAATCAGAACTAACATCTGTAGCAATATATTCAGCAGAAATCCCATCACTTATCCCTGAACTGATTCACTGATCCCTACATCTACTTCTGATCACAATATTGGATTTTCCATTCAATTTAATTGCCAAAAACTTTCCATGTCATTATTTTTTCTTTCACTAGTATCAATCACATTGTGTGCTGTGTGTCTGTACATCTAGGCATATTCTGCTTGCCATTCATTTAAGTACTGTACATATATCTGCTAAGTATGTAAAGAAAGTGCCGTCCAATTTTTAACGTGTAGTGTGGTAATTTTCGACAATGTTATTATATAGTACACTCAGATAAATTCAATATTTATTTCGAAATGTCATCAAACTGTGTTTTTTTTTTCACCTCCATTACAACACTAAACTTACGATATCTTTGACTACTATATCATGGCTATACTATGGAGAAAGGAACATCCCAACATTCTCTTTACAGGTCCTGCGGTCTCTCTATAATTTATGTTGCTTGGAATTTGATTACTCCTAGTCATATACTAGTTACAGTATATACATTATACATAAAAAGAAATTGATGCAAATCTGCCAATAACTTTCAACTTTAATCAACTATCGGTTTTCAATTAGTTTTATTGTTTTCTATATTTATGTCACTTTCTTGCGATGTTACAATTCCCACACAACATTAAGTCTAGTTGGCGATGTTACAATTCCCACACAACATTAAGTCTAGTTGGCGATGTTACAATTAGCACACAACATTAAGTCTAGTTGGCGATGTTACAATTCCCACACAACATTAAGTCTAGTTGGCGATGTTACAATTCCCACACAACATTAAGTCTAGTTGGCGATGTTACAATTCCCACACAACATTAAGTCTAGTTGGCGATGTTACAATTAGCACACAACATTAACTCTAGTTGGCGATGCTACAATTCCCACACAACATTAAGTCTAGTTGGCGATGTTTACAATTAGCACACAAAATTAAGTCTAGTGGAAGGAGGTAGATACGTCGACAAATACCACGATTATCCCAGTATTAATGAAATATTCTAATATTTTCCATAAAAGAATCTTATATTTTAATATTCATTTTTGACGACTTTTAACCCATTACTGAACGATGGAAATAACATCATCAGAAGCCTCGCTTACCTCGATAGGTTGGTCATATTTTATACATAATAATATCGGTTCTTTAACATTTAAAAAAAAATCTCTGTTGTTATATTGCATTGCTATGATTCATTTGTTTACAGATGTAGAGTGTTTAGGTTTATGTTGAATAACTTCTGAGTGTCATTTCATAAACACTTCGGTGTACAATTTATTCAGTTTCTACTGTACATAGTTTATCTCACAAAAACACCAATACTATAATGCATTTCAAATATAACAAACATTCTGACTGTATTGCAGGCAATACAAGGTCCCCTACCGGTAGGATAATTAGTCAAAAGTAGGTCAAGCGTAATGAAACTCAAACTTGATCTGTAACTATCCAAGACAAAGCCATGTAAAAATTTCAGTTGAATATCTTCATCCAATGCAGAGAAAACCTTAAACGGTATGACTGACAGACGGACGGACAGACAGGAAGAGGGTAAACTAATAGTCCCCTCTGGCAAAGCCGATAGGATACTAACAATTTTATTTGTCCATTGAATACAATTAAGCTTGATATCCACAAAAATCTAGATTGAAGTTTGCAATATTTACATGTTAATTTCTTGCCATCGAAATTCCGATGAGAATATTAATATCTTTTTTATTTTAAAGAAAGAAATATACTTAATTAAGACTGTGTAGAAGTACTGAACAGATTTAAAGAAATGACATGTATTGTTTTCTTGTGTATGGCGATCTGAAATAAACAAAGTTTATCGTCACTTTTAAGCAGTACTGTAAACAAAATATGAAAAAAACTCAGTCGCAGTTTCTTAGTTAAAAGTAGGTATTGTATTTTATTCTCACATTTCATATTTTCTTATTCTCCGAGACTAATATTCAAAAAACAAAATCATTAAAAGATACATATTTTAGTAGTTACTAGATATGTGAGCTGCTCCAAAACTTTAACCTGCTTAAAAGGAAAAGATAAAGATAACGAACAGCGATCAATCTCTTAGTCATAACTGCCATGAGGAATATAAAATAAAGAGTTGGACAAAACCACAGGAAGAAATGAGACCTTTCAGTTAAAACTGAAAGGTACCATTCAGTGGCATTTCAGTGATATTTCAGTCGACTGAATGGCAGGCACATTTCAGCGACCATTCAGTCAGTATAATGCGCGGGAACATCAAAGCCCTCTGATTGGACGCCTTTCGGTAAACGGACTCTACGGGTCATTTGTCGAATAAAGGCCAAAGGACTATGTCGTGTAAGTACTACTTATCACTATGTAAAAGAATTTCATATCTTAGAGAAGTTTTGATATCAAAATAAAAGAGGTGTTCATAAAATGATATATTTATTTCAAGTATAACTGTATATTAATAAATATGCAAAATATGTTTTTCTAACTTAATGAGAATTTCCTTTATATCACAAAATTAAGACATGACATTGCAATTTTCAATATAGCCGGTAGTAGATAACGGGGAATATAGATGGAAAACAAATCCGCCCCCTCCCAAATTTCCTTTCGTTTTATGACCACCAGAGATTGCTATTGCCGTTCTCATGTTAATAACATTTAGAACCCCTGTATCAATCTATTGTTGAAAATATCATTATCTATGGTATCATTTAATAGATCTCACTTGTTATGCGGAGCAATATTTACATTTACTTGTGTTTTTTTTTTAACAAAAAGCACTAGATACTTGTAGGATTTATCAGGCTATAAATCCAATAGTATTGATACGCCTTCAACTTACAGAAATAAACATGGCGGTAATAGACCGTATGCGCCTAAGCCAATTGTGTTTTGTTGTAGTTTAACTGTTTGAATTGTTTTAAATGCTTAATCATCATTAAAACTCTTAAGTTTGATCATTTTTAATCTTTTATTTTAAAGAAATGAAACAATAGGGAAGTTACAATATTTTACATTGTGGACTATTTTCTTATGCAAATGGATGACTGTTCCAATACTTGCGCTTTTACCTCCGTGATGAGCGGGAAATTTGAAATTCATAATGAAAATCAGGACAGAATGAAAAATTTTACCATGTAAATATAAGCAATAAATTGTTACTTTTTGTGAAATATGGTGTGATAAATCAGACGGCGAGTACATAGATACGCGTGTTATTCAATTTATTGCTCACACCGTATGATTTAATCACACTATATTTCACAAAAAGTAACAATGTATTGCTTAATTGTAAGCAAGTAAATAATTGCGTACAACGAATTTCATCAAATTGATTTAATGCATGTATCAATATTGAATAATATGATGAAACAATTATATAAAGTGTGAGTTGTTTTTTTTGTTTTTGTTGTTGTTTTTTTTTTTTTGTTTTTTGTTTTTGTTTGTTTTTTAGCAAAAAAAGGCAACAATTTCAACCGGGTTTGCTAATGGCTGGGTAGTGGTTTTATAAAGGGGCGAAAGAAATTCAAAAAATATTGATTGATTGTTGTTTTCCGCCACACAATTTTTCAATTATCTGGTGACGTCCAGTTTTTATTGGCGGAGGAGAAAACCCTGATACAATATACCCGGGAAGAGACCACCGACCTTCCGAAAGTAAACTGGCAAACTTTCTCACATATATCGGCGCGAGCAAGATTCGAACCCGCGCCGACTAGAGGTGAGAGGCCTTGTGATTTTGAGTGCAGTGCTCTAACCACTCGGCCACGGAGGCTCCTAATTCAAAAATAGCAAAACTTATATTTTGATTGTTATATATTGCACCTTTATTTGTTTCTTCAATCAGACTCGGTCTTCATTTGATGTTTATTTGTTTATTCAGTTAGACTCTGTTTTCTCTTGATGTTTATTTGTTTATTCCCTTAGGCTTTGCTTTTTCTTTGATGTTGACGGAGTCGGACTTTATTCAGTCAGCGAGTGCGACCGGACATCTCCTGCCGCTACTGTTCATTATACACGTCGGTGGGTCACTATTGATCTTTTCGAACAAGCAGAAGAAAGAAAAAAAAATACCTACTTTATCAGAGAGATTATATTTCTGACCTTTGGTTGGATTTCAATCTAATTTCACCCATTCAGATACAGAAGGAATGGGGAGGGGGTCTAAACATGTCGCAAATTTTTCGCTACTCGAGCATGTTGAAATTTTAATCTTTAAATTTGTCGAAGATTGGGGTTCTCTACAATAATGGTATTGAATGGAATTGAAGCTGTATGGGGATTACGGGGATTATTTATTTAAATATTTTTATGGAAATCACCTTGCTATCAAATATTGTACGATACGATTCTCATTATTACACTACAAGTTCTTTTAAGTAAACATTGAAAATAGAGGCTATATATATATATATATATATATATATATATATATATATATATATAAGACGTGCGTAGGAGGAGGAAGGGCATTCCAAACTTCCCTCGGAGTTTGATAGAAATAAATATGTAAAATTATATGTACTTGTATTCATTTTCAGTTGTAAAAATATCATGTGTTAGACTATAACATAAGTATATAAAGCATGCCATTGTCTTCCAAAATAGTGAACTCTACATGATCAGGCTTTCAGGTGGGGCTCTCATGGATATAAAGTGAAAATGTATTAAAATTAAATAATCTTTTAAATCGTCTACATTGTGTGCACCATCCTTAGGAGGTCATTATCCCCCCCCCCATTTTTATCATTATTATTATTATTATCAGTGTGTGTGTGTGTGTGTGTGTGTGTGTGTGTGTGTGTGTGTGTGTGAATCATCTGTTTGTTGGTGTTATATAGTTATACAGATATTCATTTTATATTCTTTTTTATAGAAAAATTCAAGATTTACTGAAGATGACTCGGCAAACAATGAATGATGGCTGATTACTGGGCATGTCAAAAAAGAATTGATTCCTACCTGACTGAATGGTCACTGAACTCGACTGAAAGGTCACCAAAGCCTGACTGAATGGTGACTGAAAACTGAATGAATAGTCACTGAACCTGACTGAATAGTCACTGAAACTTGACTGAATGGTCACTGAAACTTGACTGAAAGGTCACTGATAACTGACTGAATAGTCACTGAACCTGACTGAATGGTCACTGAAATGTTCCTGCCGTGAGCTGAATGATAACGGAATTTTAACTGAAAGGTGACTGAAAAGTACTTTATCAGTGATGATTCAGTTATCATTGAGTTACCATTCAGTCACCTTCCAGTTCACCGAAAGGGAAGATTTCATCCTGTGAAACCCCGTGGGGATCCGGGTTGTTAGAATAGATCCTCAGTACCCCTTGCTTGTCGTTAGAGGCGACTAAATGGGGCGGTCCTTCGGATGAGACCGCAAAAACTGAGGTCCCGTGTCACGGCAGCCTCCCTGCTCAAAGGCCATAAGCGCCGAGCATAGGCCTAAATTTTACAGACCCCTTCACCGGGAATGGTGACGTCTCCAAACGAGCGGGGCATTAAACTGCATATAATCAATCATCCTGTGAACGAACCCCTGGATATACCAGAGGTGGGATCAGGTGCTTAGTAGGAGTAATCATCCACTGTCGACCGGTCACACCTGACGTGAGCCCTATATATTGTTCAGTTAAACGAAGCAATCCATAGTCAACATTAGTGTGCCAAGAATGGCCTAACAATTGGTATGAAACTTGTCACAAAGTATTCGACCCAATGACAGATCGTACTGGCAAACCAGATCGTTATAACGACCATAGAATTTGCGAAATGTTGACTTTAAACGAGAGTGTTGAAAGCCCTCTACAACAACTTGTTTGTCAAGGCATGTAAAAATCGTGACTGTTATCTTTTGAATAAATGTTTTGTAAATTGAAAAACAAACTCAGTAGCTTGCCTCGAGTCAAAAACTGATCATACGCAGAACAAGCTCTTGCGTATCATAATCAGTTGAGAGATATAAACACATGTGCAGGTTATAATATTATGGGTCGTTGACGATGGAGAAGTTGAAATCATCCCGTTTGTCATAAAGTTGAGTTGTTATTTTGCCGTTAATTTCTGTTTTCAATAGAAAATCTAAGTACGAAACAGATGTGGAAGACTCTGTGGTGTTAATTACTTATAGTTCACCGGGTATATCTATTCGATATATGAATGAACATGAATATTATTTATAGATAAAACTGAATGTCGAGTTGGAGGCCACAGCAAAACATTTTTTCTTCTCATGTAGAAGGTTTTGAATAAATTCTTCTTCTTTTTGATTGTGTGATCTTTCTGTCCTATATTTAATTTATCTGTTGCTGTTGATTTAAATTCTGTGCCTCAAGTTTATGTATCTCAGAAATTACAAAATCTAACATGTCCTCATAAATTTTCACTAAACGAATTTTTAGTACACTTGTATTTACATATACATTGTAGCATAAGCAACCACTGATTACGTAATCTGGACTTTTTTTTAAATACTTGATGCATTTTGATTACACAAAATGCATTTCCATAAATACTATTAAAATTTTCATAACGATATTCAATTATGATGATTTTCATCAACAACAAACTAGAAACTGTAATATTTGTTTGTCACCAACAAACTAGAAACTGTAATATTTGTATTTGTTTATATTTATTTGAAATAGTTAAATTAATTAATGAATAATGCCAATCATAAATAACAAAGTACAATCACTAGCATGTTATGTAATGGATAGTGTTAAAATTTTCAATAGCAATGACTTAAATCTATTTGCGACTCAAAGACATGAATAATACTTTTAAAAAAGAAATTCATAAAATAGTACGTTCTTATGTTATTATGTTCGTCGTAAAAATATTTAAATCCATCGTTATCTATAGCAGTATAGCTTAGTATACTTTTAATGCAGCACTGAGAGGTTTAAAATCAGCGGTGTGATGTAATCTACTTTCAGTTTGAAGATGCGTGTACAGGTATTTACCTTATCTAAGTAAAAACCAAAAATTTTCTTCAGGTGAACAAAGTGTCACAAAAAGATCGCTTATCAATAGTTAAAGGTAGAGGTGCAAAGCAGATCAATAGCAGGTCAATATCTATAACATTTTTATTCAATTAGTCTTTCTGATTTTTTTAAAAATTTTTAATGAATGATCATTGTCTCATATATATATATATATATATATATATATATATATATATATATATATATACTCAAGTGTTAGATTGACCAATTAAACAATTCACTATCCACCCCACCAGAAAACACTGTATTTGTGTCACCTATATAAACACCTAATCGATACACTGCTGAGATAGCCCCTGGCGTTAACCTGGTAAGGTCCAGGCTGAAAATATTATACGTTTGAGTGCTGATGGGTATAGACAACCACCACTTCGAGAGATCGAGAGTAAAAAACATGAAATATATGTTTGGGACCCAAATTTCACTTTGAGAGATCGAGAGAGTAAATTTACTATGTTATATAGAGAAAAAAATCGGGACCGTGATTTCATTTCGAGAGATCGGGAACTTAGAGTCTCTCTCTCTCTCTCTCTCTCTCTCTCTCTCTCTCTCTCTCTCTCTCTGTGTGTGTGTGTGTGTGTGTATGTGTTTGAAAGTTCTTCCCCACGTCTTATTTGATGAATTGAAACATTCTTTGCATTTGTTTTAATATATTAAATTATGTAAAGAGATTTATATAACATTCATTTCTTTTGAATAATAATAATTATCTCGCTTCAAAACTTTATACAATCACTTACAGGGACATAGATACGATTTGAGCTGAATTGTTTGTTTGTTGAACTTGTAAATTAAAAAATCTGCTTTAAACGAAACCTTTACTAGTAAATTTAACCTCTGTAAACAAAACATGACATGAACCTGGTTTACATAACCAACAATTGTGAGCTCTGTATCTCTCATGTAACTCGACAACTGGCATTCAAATTTTTGCTGACCATTAGAAAATACCTTATTTCAGCATTTTAAACATTAAAAATGGAAAAATAAAATTTGAAAATTTTCAGCTCGAATCTTGTCCATGTATCTTTAATATCACATAAACATCTTCTAATTTCTACTACTTATGTATTGTATTCATCTTCGCATTCCAAAACGCATTCCATAAAATTCAGGTAGGTTCCTTGGATCAACCAGTCCACACATGCTGTTGAGACCAAAATTATCCCTGACCCCCACAAGTCCCTATTCCACTTTGATATTATCGGTGTGAAATGTGATATGTACTGCGGTTTCTTAATTAGCGTTTGTTGGCACTTAGCTGTTGTTTTATTCAATACTACAGGTAAAGAATGTTCAGAAACAGCTTGATCCCCCACCAGGTAACAGTCTTTCAGCTTTAGTCAGTGGTATCATTTCTATAGTTTTTCGATGCCCCTATGATAAAGAGAATATTTACTTTGATAAGATTCAATATTATTTCAAGATGAAAGAAAATACATAAAAACATTTCTTCATAGACATGTAAATGAGGTTGGTATAAATATAGAGAAAAGACAATCAACTTTCAATTTGTCTTTTATGGTAATTACTGGGTACATTCTAGTGACGTCATCGAAAATTTTCGAAACACATCTTTTAATTTTTTTCCCCTTCAAACCACCCGCTTGCTAAAAACGATGTGGATGTCTTGAATATACACATACAACATTAAGGTAATATAAAAAGTGAAATTCATAGCCATTTACAATACTTATACATCAGGGTATGATCGAGACACCATTGAGGTTTCTTGAATATTGTATGTCAAGACGACTGTACTGAACATATAGATGTATAGAGACTGATTATTATTGCTATATTACAACCATTTTTTAATTAATTAAATCGAATTTGAAGTAATAAGAGAATTTTACTACGAGTTTTCAATTTGATCGTGTTAATTCATATTCGTTTTCAGATCAAATTGTCAATAATGTAACACGAAGAGATGCCGTCCATTACACTCAAGTGTCATTTATTTTTGCCATTATTCATAATCGCAATACTTACATGTATTAATGTTTCCAACGCCAATAAGGTATGTAAACAATGACATGCTAGACGTATATGTAATCTGTATTTGTTTACACACGCACATATGTCAAGTATCTCGTTACTGTGATCTCCTGTTTCCACTTTTTTATACAGCCGTTGATGAGTTGTGAGGCTTCACGACATACTTTAAAATATGTACAAAAGTGTCCATTGAACGAGGGTGAATGGCGTAAAGCCGAATTTAAGAAGAAGTGTCATGAAGTTGTGCAGAAGTGTTCAAGCCGTGATGACTTTGTTTATCATTGTCTCATCAATTCATGGGAAAATGAAACCGTAGAAGTGTGTGCACCTAGAGTCAATATCATAGGTAATTCAAAATATCAACAGGGTTCCCAGACTGAAATACTTGAAATTAAAAATTTATTTAATTTATGATTGAATACATATCAGCATTTTAGTGATATTGATTTTTAAGGAAATTGTGCGGAGTATAACGTGCTGGGCGCTGTGGTCCAGGATCACTACAATACGGATTGTACACAATGTCCAGCCATGTATCCTTCGGACAAAGCGTTTTTATGTAAGTATATCTCATCTTCCTAGAACAGGGGTGATAAATGGCGGTTCCCAGTCAGGATCACCAACTCCTGGCAAAACAAAGCAAGGCGCCACGCGGACTCTAAAGTTCCAAACTGTGGCATATGCAGTTTTTTCTCGCCGAAATAATGATAAATCTGCGTAATACAACACATACACATGTAAAAGAACTGGATGCATAATGACTTTGTATCACCAACACAAAACGTCCTGTATGGATGCCAATAAATGAAACGGTCCTTTTGGATAAGACAGCAAAACTCGGTGCCCACCGTGACAGCAGGTGTGGTACGATAAAGCTCAAAGCTGTGAGATTTTGTAGTCCTTCACCAGTAATGGTGATGTCTTCATATAAATGAAAGGTTCTCAATTGGAACGTTAAACAATATGCAAACAACCAACTAACACTTACCGTAGAGCGGACAAACAAGCTGTCGACCGATATGTACACACAATTTCGAATGTCTGGTACTTTTATAGTATTGTAAACAATGATTATTAAACCATTTTCATGGTACTTATATTGTTTCTTTTTTAGACCAGGAATGTTACAAACTCGTCAAGACAGAAACACACCCCGTCACAAGCGGGTAAATTTGCATGTATTAATAGTAACATATTACATGTATATTTTATAATAGTAAATATGCAGGTAGTAGATCCTTCCAGATTTATATTAAACAATATGTACATACATATAATTGACGTGCATGTATCATGTTTTTTCCATTATTACAGAACAGACCACATTTCATATGCAAAAAGAAACGTGAGGAATACTGGTGTTTATCATGTGCTGTCATTTACACTTGGACGTTTCATTGTATCTTTATTACAATAAAGAAGTACGAACTTTCAAAGTAAATTTTCTATTTTCTAAAACGATGATGGATCAACGTCGGCAGAAGTTGAATAAGATATAATGTAGTACAATTATGCGTAGTTTTATAAATGTAGTTGCGAGATCAGTATCAACGAAATTGTTGCAAAGACTAGTTACATGAAAGATATTAGTAAAGTGTCATATTGCCTCAAAGATATTAGTAAAGTGTCATATTGCCTCAAAGATATTATATTTTATGAAGATAAGGTCGGCTTGTAACTGTGAAAGTTACCAAAAAGGATTAAGGTTATTTATTTCTTCATACAATCAAAGTATACCGTATGCGAAAGTCTATCAATGTCATGTAAAAATAAATATATTCATTTCCCTATCTCATAATTACAAGATGTTTAACTCGAAATTACGATATAATTCTTCTGTAATTATTAGATCTTATCTCGTAATTACGAGATAGAGAAATACGAATTTATTTTGTACATGATAAAGTTAGGCTATTATAAAAGTAAGATCAATGGATAATATCGTAGAAAAATGTATAAAACACCTGAAAGTATCAAAATACTTTTTTCTGCATTGATGCGGGTTGGATGAAAAAGAATGCAAACGACCGTAGAATTATGTTTGCATTACGACAATACTTTTAAAGGCCAAGTAGAGGACATGACAAGGCCTAAAATATTGGTTTAATGCAATATCCAGAAGTTTGAATTCAACGTATTCCATTCAACGTTTAGATATACATGTTTGAAAGTGTTGTAGCTCATGGAAATAAAATCTGGTGGATTTTGTAAACCACCTGAAATTTTCATTCTGTATTAAAAAAATATATGTTCTTTTAGTTATATGATACAATGCACGTTATTGTGTGTACATCGTTTATAGGTAGTAGGTAGATACACACTTATTTCATAGAGAAAATGGAAATTGTCACATATTAGTACTACTGAAGACGGAAAATATATTTTTAAATGCTCATGAATACTTTCGATCAAAAGAGAATGGGACAAGTTCGAGTATAAATCATATACGCGATATAGATCTTTGTTAGTCTCTTTTCGGCGAATTTCGCCAAAGGTGTGCACTCCTTCCGTCTGTTCGTCGCTTGCAGATATTCATTTGATATTTGGTACATTGCTTTACCATACCATGGGAAGTTACAGATCAAGTTCGATTGTTCCGGCTCTTTTGTTTTTGGCAGAATTATATGGCCCTTGGAATTAGAATTTTCTGTCGGTAGGGGACAATGTATTGCCATGCAATACTCTTAGAATGCTTGTTTATTTAGATAAGATGTCGGTGTTTAGTAATGTGTACAATTCTAAATATGTTTCTACGATTCTAAATATGTTTAGTCAAGAGTGTAATGCATATAAATAAAATTCTCAAAATGTCATCTATAAAAGTACTATAATGTACTTTACAACTTTTGTAAAATTCATTCATACATGTACTCAATAAAACCAATTCAGTGTGCATCAAAGAAATACATTTCCCAGGCTCTCGTCGCATTGTTTGAATATTGAATATAGTAATAAAGCGCAATCCACTGTCTTTTCTTGGCCATAGATCTATAAATCATAAAGATGTAGACGACATGTTGTATGACCAACAAATTGCAATGGATTTTATAAAGTATTTTGTCAAAAACATGATATTCTACGTGTTAATGACCTATTAACGGTATCATGGCCTTTTCGATTTTATTTGATCCGACGCACAAATCGATCATAAAATACGAGGGCGAGTTCAGGGCTGGGATTTATAAACAGTCTTAGAATGTACTTAAGTATAAGAAAATTCTTAAACCAATAAAAAAAACTTAAGTAATTCTAAGAATTTGAGTTTTTATAATTAGTTTTATTCATAAAACTACTTAAGTGTAAGAAAATTCTTAAACAGTTCTTAACTTTAAGTGTAGTCTATAGCAGTCTGAAATTGTTTAGAAAAACTTAAGTCAAGAATCATGATGGCCGCCAATGGAGCACACAGGCGATATTTTCGAGAAAGAAAGGATTATTAAACTCAGTATAGTGACATACAACTCGTACAAAGGTTTAGATTGGATTCAGCCGGTATTTATTTCATGGAAAGTTTGATTGGTTATGAAATTATCAGTAGTTCACAGAGAAACCATGCTGTATCCCCACTTCAGAAAATCTTGTTGACTGCGATTCCTTGCCATTGGTAAGATGCAGCTGTGTAATGGAGACGATGTGGGAGATTCCCAGTCCACCGTGTCCAGGGCTACAACTACAACCGTTAAAAGTCTGTCCTCTCCAACAATCATTGCACAATTCATTAAATTCCCACAGAATAATCATGATATTCGTAAAATGCAAGAGGAATTTTACCCTATCGCTGGGTTTCCGAGATTTGTTGGGGACATTGACGGCACTCACATTCAAATTATTGCCCTAAGTGAATATGAAAATGAGTGTGTAAATAGACAAAATTACCACAGCATCAACACACATGTGATCTTTGATCTATTCTACACAATCGTTGATGTAGTAGCAAAATGGTCGGTTCCACGCATGACGCCAGGATTCTCAATGAAAGTGGTCTCAAAGTACTGTTGACTCCATTTTTGCGCCCCAGTCAAGGTTGTCAGACAAATTATAACAGGTGAAAATCATTACTTTTTGCACCGCGTTCATCATGCTAAACATATTTTCTCTTTGCTCTTAAAGCGCCCTCTACACTCAGTAATGTGGCGGATCCAAATTGACATTCAAAAATATATTTTTATCCATCAGCAATCATTAACTAGCAATACGTTTACAAGATTTTTTTTAACAACGCAAATCTACTTTGATTGTTATATTTACCTGATATGTAAAGGGTACATGATTAATTAATTTGTAAATATCACAAAATGAGGTAACCTGTACCAGAATATACAATAATGTCCATTATATGTTTTAATCAGAAAATAAATTCAAAGTGAAATTTGATAAATTAACACATTTAGTGTAAAGAGATTTTTTTCTCCCACAAAATAGATCTACATGCATGTGCATTGATTGAGATCGGTGGAGGATTTTTTTCCATTAAAACATGATGTTTTAACTGAAGTTTTGTCATTCTCCATTTCAGTGGTTTTTCATCAGATTTTCATATTACCCCATCCCATTTTTCACTATCCCATTTCTGAATGACCGAGACGATCACGATTTCCATGCCTTGTTTCAATACATGTTTTATACCTGGGTACAAAATTGCACGCGTATCGAGTCATTCTTTAACAAGATATTGAATATCAAACATGGCTAGTGATGCAAAAGCATGCTTTTCATCTAAAGTTGAATACCGTGCTGTAATTCGGTACTTGTGTTTAAAAGGTAAAACAGACAAGGAAATACACGGCGAGTTAGCCGATGTTTATGGGTCTTCTGCACCATCTTATGCTCAGGTTAAATTCTGGGTAGGGGAATTCAAACGCGGTAGAGCGTCTTTAGAAGATGAAGCCAGGTCTGGACCTCCACTGGATGCCACCGAGGAAGAAATGTGTAACAAAGTTCGGGATCTGGTATACTATATATGAAATAGTGCAGGCATTAGATATTTCACATGGTAGCGTTTCAACAATCTTACATGATACTTAGGTATGCGGAAGCTACATGTAACAGGCCGTTAGGTCCCCAAATCCCCAAGTGATGAGCAAATGGCAGCCAGATCATCAATATGCAGCACCTTGTTTAAGCGTATTATGTCAAAAGATGATTTTCCTTTGCGTCTGGTGACTGTAGATGAGACTTGGGTTCATTATTATGAGCCAGAGAGTAAAGCCCATAGTCGTCAGTGGGTAGGGCTGGGGTCCCCGAGGCCAAAGAAGTTCAAGACGCAACTGGCAAGGTGATGGCCACAGTATTTTGGGACGCAAAATGCATTATTATGTTGGACTTCTTACCCAAGAAAAATAAAATAACTGGAGTGCACTATGCAAAGTTGCTAGACCAGCTGAGAACCGCCATCCGTGAAAAACGCCAATGTAAACTCACTAATAGTGTTTTGCTGCAACAGGACAACGCGAGAGTCCACACTTGCAAGTTGCATTGGATGCTGTAGAGCGAAATGGGTATGAATTAACACTACATCCTGCCTATTCGCCTGACCTAGCTCCTAGCGACTTTTTCCTATTTTTTCCTATTCTCAAACTTGAAAAAAATTTCTCTTTAATTTCTTATTCTTACTTATTTTCATATTTTCTAGCCACGCAAAAATTCTTAATTGTCTATGAAATGGCACAAGTATACACTGTAATTCCATATACCCGCCATAGAAAGGACCGTGTTATAGCAAATGAAACAATGAAATATTTCCTTGTCTAGCGTAGAACAGGGATATAGAAAACACGTTTTATTAAAGCAGAAAAAAACAAAATCCACATTCCCCATTAGTGTATACTTGACCTATATTTTAATACCTTTAAATTGGGGAAATTCCAAAGTTTAAAAATAGCTACTTTGTTTTTATAGCAATATAAGCAAATAAGCATGTAGTGTATAAGTCTTACTTAAAAATAGCAAAATTCAAGAGTCATAATGTTGTTCTGTATTCGTTAATAAGTATATCCATGAATAGTCGATGACTGCTACGCTTCCTCAGAGTAACCTCGACATGTAGATAACGCCGATGTAAACGTTTAAATTTCGTGATCATTGAGTAAAAGAGAAACAAAAATAAACAAATTCAACAATTCATAGGTGCTCATAGGATTTTGAAATATTCGCGTTTTTTTATTTTCTATTATAATGTGTTTTTTCTAATTTCGTTTGATGAAAATTTCCATGATCTATTTAAATCAAATGTTCACGAATGATGTATTCAAAACATAACATCCTCATAATGATTTCCATTTCAATTGGAAATTTACAGCTTTGATGTATAAACATGTACACAAAGTCGCTTTGATTTCATCTTGAGAAGTACTGAATAGATCATTGTGAGGTAGGTTTCGGCTCTCACAAATATAATTACAAGTAGGATATAGACCGTTTACAAACTTTAATTTAAAATGAAGTAGCTTAGTCTACCAACATAGATTATGTAAATTAATTAGAAAGGTAAATCAAAAAGATCTATGGCTACTTTATGGATTTCTTATTGAATTCAAAAGGAATTGATTTATGGATTTCTTTGCACAACAGATTATTTCCTGGTACCACTTAGCTATGCTCGTCCATTTTCTTGGAGTCTTTCTTGTTTATGCATGGATAAGTCTGATGGTTTTAAATTTAACAGAAGGAAGGAGACACATAAAGGTATACACATGACAGTCAGGGTTCATACACCCTAAGCTTGATGCACTAGTGGCGTTTCCCCCACATACTTAACGTACAGAAAAAAAAATTAAAATTCAATACTCTCTCTCTCTCTCTTGCTGTATACACATATATTACAAACATCATATCATCTATTCCAAAATAATTAGGCTTATCAAACTGGAAGTGATTATAACACAGTTCTTCTATTTTATTCAGAATATTTATGGGGTCTGTCACGAGTCTCTCCAAACAGTTCAACAAGTTCCAAAATGTCCAAAATCTGAGCAGGAGTGGAAGAAGAGAGCGGGAATAATGAGATGTTCTACCGTGGAACAATCGTGTGGTAAAAGAGAGGATTTTGTTTATCACTGCCTCCACAACTCCTTTTGGAACAAAACCGTAGAGGTCTGCGCTCTACGACATCAGATTGTTCTGTGTGAGTAGAAGCTTGTTGTAGAAAGACATATATCTGTTACACGAATTGCCTGATTATAAATAGGACGGTACTTAAATCTGTAATGGACAAGTTAAGAAATGAGTCGCTATGTGTTTTCTGTTCTATACTCTACAGTGACTTTATCATGCTTAAGGGTTGTAATGTTTGACAAGGTATCGACACTGAAAATCCCCATTTGAGACAACGCGTTTAAACAAAACATACAACGTTAAAAAATGTAGCTGTTAATGACAGATAAAAATACACTATATATATATGTAATATAGACTGTTGATAAATGCACATACACTGGTTGATACACACAATTGTCGATGACTGATACGTACATACTGTCAGTTAGGTAGACAGGCAATTTGTGTGGAGTTAAGGCGAAGTACCAGAAGACAGAAATTAAATATAGATAAAATTTATACTACTATTGGCATCAGAGTATGTGAAAGGGTGCAGTGGACAATTTTATTTTATCACTTCAGGCCCAATATAAGTCAGTTCTTCATGAACGCACATGCGAGAAGGCTGGACTGCATGATTCTGCTACTCAATTTCCTACCAAGTTGTTTTATGTTCTTCCCATTTCATTAAAAAATCCATTGACATTATTAACTGTTAACAACTATCTGTACATTTTCAGCTTACTGTGCAGAATACAACGAAGAGGGACTCCGTATTCAAACAAATTTTGAACACTCGTGTTCACAAGCTGATGTTCCCTGTCCATCCCATTATTCTTCTGACGAATCTTACAGATGTAAGAACAGAAATCATTAAACCTTACAAGTAGATACTCTTCAAAATCTCGAATTCGAAATAACATACAGTATGTTTGGAATTATTAAGCTTAAAAAGTTATAATCAAGCATTCACCATTCTAGACTTTTTACCTTGTAGATCAGCATTGTTATAATTTAGACAACAAAATAAACCAAAATTTACCTGAAGAAGCAGCATCTGATACCACGTCTGACGCCAAGTTAGTCTATGTTTCTAATTACAGTGATTTTTTCTTAACATTACATTATTGTGCAAATCAATCCATAGTTGTACATCAATCTTAATTGACAATAAATCATAAGATATGTATCATAAACCCGTAAAAAGTAAAATATATATATTTTTTAAATCTGGAATATTTTTAATACTGATGTCACTTTTGCCCCTTTGTATCCAGAAAGATTTATATCTCTGCTCCTTTACACTCACTAACATGGCTAAATCTGAGTTATTATTTCAGGAGTTGTTCAGAGGGGCTGATGCTGTTTCCCTTAAAGTTCCTACTTCTGTCGCTACTTCCTTATTTATGATGTGAAATTCCCACTACTTACTGGAGGGAGACTCAAGTCCGTGTTCGCCCCAAGTTAGCTCTACAACACAGCACCAGCCAATGAAGTAAGGAGACAGGGGATCCTACATTAGCGTGTTGGACTAAAACCGGCGTGAGGAAACTTTGCAGATAAACAAAATCAATCAAAAAGTTGCAAGCAGTTGTCAATGTGATCATGTATAAGATGATGGAGAAGATGATGTCACAATTAAGATACGTAAATAAATGTTGATATAAGGTTGATTGGATAAATATTTTAAAAATATTCACTGTTTTTTCCGTCTCTTCATTTTCATAATAATGAGATGAAAAAATTTGGTAAATGTTATCAAGTTTGAAATCTCTTTCATTGCAACAATGACCGCGTATATGCACTTTTACGCAAGGTTCATTTACTGCCAAATAGTTGTGTGTATCTAAAAAAAGCAAACATTACACCGTACTCAGGACAGTTTGTTTTTAAAATGAGACCGCCGAGTGGGTTTTGTTGCTTACAAGTAATTCGAGTCTATCAGAGGAAACATTTAATTGTGAATAGGGTCTGACGTAAAGTGTAATATTATGAGTCGGCGCTAAGTTGAGATATTTAAATTTAGCACAGTGTAAATGAAACTAAAATGACTTGAAATAAGCCGCCACATTCTATTGTTCTGTATTTGCATGATTTAAATGTCTAAACAAACAACAGAGTATTTGATAATTTTCATTGATAAGGATAGGAATGAGGAATTCACACTTCCCAACAAGCAAATTAGACAAAAATGATTATAAATAATACTTCAGTGTACTTTCACTTTGTACATCAACGTGTGAAAAAGTAAACAGTATAACGAGTTGTGTCATGTGTTACTTAGACTCTGTTGCTCCCGCGTCGCTCGACGCATGAAGCAGTTTTAGCTCGGTCTTCAGCCAGTTTGCTGGTGTCGCTCCCTTGTGATCCCCACGGGGAGGAAGCTTTAATTGATACACCGATCGTAAAATCATAAATTATAATGCATTTTTAGACCAAAAGTGAAAGCTCAAATGAATATTTCTGTTTCCATTCTCTGTTGTCCTTCGATTAAAAGAGGGTATTCCAATATTTAAAAGTACAATAATGTAGTCTGTTCAAGGTCTGTCCTCGTTTTCTTTTAATTTTGTTTAATTTCTTATGAATACATAAGCATTGTCATAATCTTTGATTTCGCGTATGTTTATGTTTTTGTTAATGTCCATGCGTGCAACAGATAATATCAGTGGTTGGTAATTTTCATTGAATCAAGGGTATGGAATATCTTGCACTTAACCAAAGCAACTTGACGCAAGTGTCAAAGGTATCAGACTGCAGAAGATATGAAGAAGTGTCAAAGGTATCAGACTGCAGAAGATAGGAAGAAGTGTCAAAGGTATCAGACTGCAGAAGATAGGAAGAAGTGTCAAAGGTATCAGACTGCAGAAGATAGGAAGAAGTGTCAAAGGTATCAGACTGCAGAAGATAGGAAGAAATCATTCTTCTTCTTTTTATCATTATTACTTCTTTTTATCAGATTGGACCATACTGACAATGTGTGTTTTGTACAATCCTACAGAATGAAGAGTTAATTGTGAAGTCATACTTTAATTAAAATGTCAGCAAAATTAGTAGAGGCAGTTTTACGCAGAAGGTAAACGACTGTACAAGGCATTTACTTGTCTGCATTCGACTTCCCCCATCACCTCATGACCACTTAAATATATTATTAGATGTACGAATCCGCAAAAATTGTCTTGAATCCACAAAACATTGTTCACTCTTTTTTAATTTTTAACAAGCGAATAGTGCCAAAAATGAAATAAATTGAACCCGAAACAAAAGTAGGACATGGGTTCTCATTAAGCGCCCAAATTTGATAAGCAATATTATAAAATTTGATATTCATAATCTATTTTTGATCTGATGTTGGAGAAGTCAAATGTTATATTCACACGCACAGGTGAATGAACATCTGTAGGTAATGAACAGTGACCAATCTCATTAATCCTATTAAGAATACAAAATCAAGAGAAGGGCAAACACGGATCCCTGAACATACATACATGTACCACACACACACACACACACACAAACACACACACACACAAACACACACACACACACACACTTTGGATGTTGGATATAATTGTAGATACGAGATCAAATAAAAATAAGTAAGGTTATAAAAAACACTAAAAACTAGAGAAAACAAATGTCTCCCCAGTTCCCAAAATTGAAAGAGCTCCAAATTAAACCTCATTCCCTTAATGTATTGCATGTTATGGAGGAGAAAGCTTGAGCAGGAGCATAGACATTATGAACTCCGATAAGCCATATAGGACAAGTGTTCACAAGCTATTTTACATCCTCCACCCCTTTTGGATTCACATTAACATTTAGGAAAATAATTGCATCCTCCCGTCCCAACAGTATACACATCTACAAATAGCAATGAAGCATTGTACAAAGTTTTAAGTGCATCCGATAAGCCATATAGGAGGAAAAGCGTTCACAAGATTTTGTGACAGACAGACTGGCAGACAGAGTATAAAAACAATATGTCTTTCCCTGGAAGAGGGAAGAAATAATGACTAACGACACGAATAATATTGAATTGTCAGATTTTTGGGACTTGACCGTCTTATTGAACATAGTTTGGATTGAGTTCAGTTTTGACTCTCGTTGAGAATAGACGTGTTCTAAATCTGTGAAAAAACATGACGATTTTCAATATGTAGACACCCTGTTTTATCCCCAGGCCTCTGTACTTAGTGCTAGATTGTATCTTCTTTTTATTACATTTATATCTATTTAAATATTCTATCGTCTTGCAAAAGGGACAGGTCGTCCCGACAATTTGACAATTCAATATAATGTGTAACGTTTGCCCCTGTATTGCATAAAGTAGATAGAAATAAAACACAGTGTATTAATAGATCAGATTTATCATTTGCACTATCCACATTTCCACTGCGTATTGTTGTCTTTGCATGATACTGCCATATTGACATCTAATGTAGTTTCTATTGTAAAACGATCATACATATACATGTACAGCAGCAGTCACATTTTGCTTAGCAGTCATTATACAATGCAATTCACTGCCTCCTCAGGATTTAGCCTTCCTACAGGGTGTGGGGGAAGCAACTGATACACCAGTCAAAGGCTGAAGAGTTAAAAATCTATGTCACTGTGATTTTGGGCTATTTCCCAACATCTGCATTTTCCTTTACTGAATTTTAAGTGATGAATGAAGATTCAAATATTTTTCTTTTATTTCAAAGATGACACTTCACTGAAAACCAAATGCACCTCTCTATGATGCTGACAATCTTATGGATCGAAAAGGTTTATTCTTTTTTTTTTTTTTTTTTTTGGTCATTTGTGAGCCGATTAAGAGATAAAGAATATAAGAACAGTTATTTTATCTTTAGTTTTGTTAGTTTGTTAACATATATCCTATTGGTCATGACCCTTAACTACTTAGCTCACCGAGCTGTCTATTGATTTGTTTCCATAGATAGCCAGTACAAGACTACTTAATTTTGATAGAAATATACAGTTTATCAAAATATACAAGAAACATATACATTACCCGACTTATTACATCCAACAATGACATCATAAATAAAGAAACCTTCCAAGTTTTATTACTTTGATGCCACATTACTTTAAAAATAAACTTTGTATATTTAAGAAAAATAAAGATGTGATTTGAAAAATAAAATTGGCAGGTGCTCGCCATCACTATCCGTGACTTCTTTTGATACTAGGACAGAGTGACATTGATAAAAAAAAATATCAATTCAGCCGTCCCTTGAATCCGAAGTCCTAACTCGTGACCAGGCCATGTATATAAGCTCTGCTATGACGTGTCAGATGCTTCTCATTAAAGAATTAAAACTCGTAAATATTATTTTATTTACACTTCATCAATACTTCATAAACCTGGATCACTTTCTAATGTTGTGAAATTACGCGGTTTAAACATCCAGACATAACTAATAAATCAGATCAGTAATCGATCACTAACTGATAGTAATCGAACATTTGTCGATTGATAACTTATACTAATCGATGGAAATATCTAAGTAAACAGCAGAGTATTTGAGAATTTCATAATTAAGGTAATTACAGGATCGATGACATTTGTGGTAATAACAGCTAACTTGGCCCTTGTGGTTTACAAGCTATTGGAAATGGTGTCCATGGAATGTAAACCTAAATCTTTGATGGAAATCTTTTTGGAATAATTTATTTATGTCGTTTATTTTGTAATAGAGAGTAAAATTCGAAATTCAGATTTTAAAACCAATGAAAACATGTCAGATGGCATCGCAAATGACATTTAAAACATGTATCGCTCAAATTATCCACTATTAGGAATGATTAAATCCTAAATTATATTTCTGGAGATATACCGTTATAGTTTGATTGTCATGCATGAATATAGGAGAATGAGGACACTTATAAAATGTTTGAAGGAAAATACAATATCTTGTATTTTGAATAAATGTTCTTTAATATGAAACTTTTAACATGAATAAGTACATAAAGAAAAATATACAACAAAAAGCAATTGATACGTACATCCTAGTCATGTAATTACCTGAATACAATAGCAAATGTTTATGAACACCTGACTAAAGAAAACGTGATGATACTTGAGGAATTGTAATGATATAAATGCAGTTTGCAGAAATGATATTCTCACACATACAAAATAACCTTTTCGGTTTTACATACTAAAGCTAGGAAAATCGCAAATGTATGTATAACTCCAGCACCTGCAGAAAACATTCATATAAGAATGTCACATGTTTTTTTTCTTAAATAACATTTTTTTCTTAAATATACGAATCCTAAGTAAAATTTTAAATCTACTCTATTTAAAGTTAATATTGACACCATGCAACGAAAGCTATATAGCATAGTTTGAGATAAGCAATCTCTGTTCAAAGAAGAATGCTACTCGACGAAATGTTAGTACTGTTTAACTGACATTCGTTATAATGACCCTCTTTCTACAAAAAAAAAGCTAAACAAGAGAAACAAGGCGAAACGAATATGGCACACATAAACATTGAGCGTTGCAAAAATACAAACTCCCGCGCATAGATACGCACCGGCTCTATCAAGGACTTAGGATTTCCTGCATATATTTTTCTATTTGTAAGATCTCTTTCCTCACTTTGTCAAAGTAATAAACCTGAGTTGTGGTACTGTTTTCACTTCGTTAAGAATCGGTTTGATCATTTTTCTGAGGTGACTCATTTGGTGAGGGGACATCTCCCGCCAAAGACTGAAGACCCTGCCAGCTGATGCTTGGTCTTGTACTAATTCGTTGGAGAACACAAACCTCATGTTGCTGTTGTATTGTGTGTGTCCCGTTAGTCTCTTCGATTCTTCATCATTACCAATGATCAATATAGGCACAGCTGTAGGTAATAGTGAGTATCATTACTTGTAATGGGGAAAAATTGATCTGTTTTACAAAATTTTGGTTATTTGTCTCAGAGATGCTTTTATCCCTGTGAAGTGTTGTACTGTATAAAATAATTTAATATACAATTAAAAATATCAAAACAACAGTAAAATTCTAAAAGGGAGTGTATAACTCATGATTTCTTTATCATTTGAACATACATCTACGTACATTTAAAAGAACATTAAAATTAAAGAACTATTAAAATGCCGAAAAAAATATTCAAAATGTTCATAAATTAAAGAACTATTAAAATGCCGAAAACAATATTCAAAATGTTCATAATAAAAGCTGTTAAAAACAATACATTGCATAATGTTTTGAAATGGATAGACAAATATAGAACGTTTTGAGTAAATTACCTCCCCATGTTTTAAGCACTTTAATGGTCGCCAATCTCAAATCCTTGCTTCCGCTTCCGTAATTAATAGTGCTATCGCAAACCAGGATGAACAACTTCACGTGAGGTATTTTACTGATGTCACTAAAACTTTCAATGACGTAATATGGTGCAGATGCAATCTTAATCTCTGAGAAGTAAGACAGAAATGTCTCGATGACGGAGTTATAGATGCTTAAACATTCTTTCCGGAAGAGAACTATGCACATTTCTTTCCTGAGAACACCGTGCTTTGGCGTAGATGGTGCTGTGTGGGTTGGTGTGCCATTCTAAACAGAATGATATAGATTATCATAATATATAATAGATTATTTATAAGATGACAACGAAAATTGCTTACACTGCTGGATCAACTGATACCCATAAATGTTCCACTACAGATACATTCACATGTTACTGATAAGATGGTTGAGCAAACTTATCTGTCGAAAGACCACTGGGATTACAATCACGATCATTGAAAAATGCCTCATTTTTGATAATGAGTGACCTCCAAATAAATGTTCTGGAACTTTCTTATAAAGGTTGGCTATGGATAAACATGCTTAATTTATACAGGCATTTAAAAACACCTTTACATCTGCATTACTGTCCGAACTGTAGAATTGAAGACATTTTTTAAAAATAAGATACAATAATTATTACATAGAAAAATAAATATATTTCTAGTGCTGCCTTTTGAAAAAGTAATTCACAACCATTATAATATCAAAAGATATTGGAATATCAAGCATTCTGAGTGTATTGCTGGCAATACAAAGTCCATAACAGGTAGGATAATTCAGTCAAAAGTAGGTCAAGCATAACGAAACTCACACTTGGTCTTAACTATCCAAGACAAAGCAATATCTAAAATTTCATTTGAATATCTTCCTCCAACGTAGAGAAAAGTTCGGAAAACCTCAAGCGAAATGCCAGACAGACAAACAGATGGACAGACCGAGGGTAAACTAATAGTCCGCTTCGGCAAAGCCGGTAGGGGACTAACAAACATTCTGTAAGTATTGTATAGCAATACATGTTCCTTAACGGTCTCAAGTCAAGTCGTCTGCGGAACATTCTGCGTGAATAAATCGTACGTCGGAAGTGTATGCACAAAAGTAACCAGGTTACATAAAATAAAAGATATGATTATATGACAGATTTAAATTCAATGTTTTCTATGTACAAGGGTTATAACTCAGCAAAAAATCACTGGACCGAAACAAAATTTGAACTGGATCTGTAATTGGTCACGATACAGCAATGTACCAAATATGAAATGAATATCTGCAAGCATGACGAGAAAAGAGCGGTAAATTGATTTGCGGGACCGACAGACGGACGGACCTAAAGTCCCCTCCGGCTTCGCCGGTAGGGAATTAATTATCATGATAAGAATTTTCCCAGTACATCCCTCAAATAATGAAAGACCTGTAGATAAAATCATACATGTACGTTCTGGAGTTGCAAATGGAATAATTTTACTGATGACAGAATTTGGAGATTCTCTTCTTTATTGTTTTAAGCTACACAATAATTTTACTGATCATGGAATTTAGAGATTCTCTTCTTTATTGTTTTAAGCTACACAATAATTTTACTGATCATGGACTTTGAAGATTCTCTGTTCAATAGCATAAAGCTACACTAATAATTTGACTGATTTTGGAATTTGGAGATTCTCTGCACTATTGTATAAAGCTACACAATAATTCTATAACCTTCTTTTCTTTATCATCTTTCAGGATGCCGTTCGATAATACTTCGGACCCATTATCCAAGGCGTCCTCTTGTGTCGATGCAGTGCTGCCATTCATGGTGTCAGAAGCCATCACATTCGATTTATCCAAGTATCTCCGAATATTAACTTCAAACATTTCCTTCAAGTCCCCTGTATGGGGTCTAACCCTGGTGAAAAGCTCATACAACACTATAGTCAACAGCAAGTACAAAATCACTTCTGAAAAAAAGAGGTGTACAACTACTATATGTCAGACATGATGATTTCTTGCTTATTAACTTTGAAGTATAAAACATATTGCATTAATTTTATTATCCATCCTAAAATAGACTTAATAATTTCATTTATATTTTTATAACGGCATGGTAATGTACAACTGAATGTTTACAAATGTCGTTATCTGTATTGTGGAGGTTTCCCGGGATTACATTTCATGGAAAACTGGGTCCAGATAACATTTTCCCCATAGGAAACTATGTCTTCGTATTGCATTTCTCTCATGCACAATGTTAGTATAGCTCCCCATAACGCCCTGGTTAGTCGTTTACAGATTGTTATCACAAGTTACTGATGACCCAGTTTTGTCTTGTCATGAAATCATTTCTGAATCACCTGAACAATGTCATCAAATCAATGATATACATGTAGATTATATAATATATATTATCTCGGATACACGCATACGTAGACAAAGATCAAAGGTAGCTTATAATGAAAAGATAATGAACAGTGATCAATCTCATTATCTCAATGTGATATGGCGTTGCCCTCTTATACCAAAATATGCACTGGGATTGATGTACATGTAGTAACGTTCTCTCCATTTATATCGTAATTAGCATCTTCATTTGGGATCATTTAAAACAGTTCATTCCCGTTACATGTATAAGAAGAAAGAAAATTAATGTATTGTAGATCAATTTAGTAGAGTTAATACATCCAAAATTTTTATTAAAGAAGTTCTACTTTTGACCTATGGGTCGGATAGTACTTTTCCCTGTACATTTCGCTTCAACTCAGCTCTCATTTTACAAGCACCTCTACGTCTAAACACTTACCTGTCACTGCTTCATCTGACAAACAAGAACTATCATATTTTCTGTTGAACTTGAAAGAAAGAAATAATTTTCCTCTGTGAAACATGCCTACAAAACAGGTCTAATTATTCTTCTTAACAAGTAAATATCAGATTTAAGCCATTTTAACGTATTTGCATTCTTCGAAAGAATACACACATTTTCATGTAATGTAGCACGTAGTGTATTGCCTTATTAGGTGAACATTATCCAAGAACTACATTGTATTATTCCAGGTGTCATCCAGGCCCATCTTCACGAGAAGCAGGGAAAGGACATAGGGATTGGGCATTCTAGGCTACAATACCTAATAATAATTTTCAAACAGCAACATACCATCAAAAAATATCCTTGAGTAAATATCGGCTGCCTGAGATTCAGCTTTGCTACAGTGTAAACTAATATTATCCAATTTTTCAAAAAATATCTTCAGTTTCTCACTTAAAATGTGATTTAGTTCTGAGTGGTTCATGAAGTCACGTTCTAAACTTTCTCGCTGCAAAACTTGTTCATTGAAACTAATTTCTAGGTTCTTGAACTTGCTCTTCATTTCTGTGAAAACCATGAACCAGGGACACGATTCTTCGTCTCCTGTGCGACATTCTTTGGTTGGGTCATGTGATACTACGTTTACATTAGACCCGGAAGCGACAGCAGACCACATCCACTGGACAGAGGCGACCACTCCAATCACTGAAAACACCGCGCTGAAAGTTGAAAAAAAAATTACTCAATAAATAAAAAAGAGTTTAGATTTCCTGGAGTTATTCAGAAACAACATGTATCCAGGTATATCCTCAATGGGTTTCTTACAGAGGGAACCTGTGATAATATAGTCAAGGATATAGTATATTAAATGTAAAACATAAACGGTACCAAATTTGATGCACCAGATGCGCATTTCGACAAATAATCTCTTCAGTGATGCTCAAGTCAAAAATATTGGAAATCCGAAATAAGAACAAACTTGGAAGAGCTGAAAGAGCCAAAATGCCAAATAGTAGAGCCAAATCCGGCTAAGGATCAGAGCTATGCATGAGGGAGATAATCCTTAATTTTGAATGAATTTCTTAATTTTACCACAGCACATTTTTATCGTTATTCTCATGCTATTACCAAGGTACTTAGCAACTGGGATGGTGAAAACCCTCGGGCACTAACAGTCCATCAGCAGAGACATCGACCCCGTGATTACAATTTAAAACATAAACAGTACCAAATTTGATGCACCATTAAAACTCCTAACTTCGCGAAAGAGGAGCATGAACGTTATTGCTTTACAGCATTTGTCATTTACTGCAACTTCTAAAATTTTCTGGATTTCTAGATTGTCTCACTTGGTAAGACTTTATTATTTTAATATAAAATTATTTTTATAAATCAATTTAACTGAATGATTTTTCATTATAAAATTATATTCACATTATAAATTCGTGCGCGATTGGACGTCCATCAAAGAAGAAACTATTCTAAATTAAGGTAGCGCAGTTATGTGATTTTTTTTATATAGGAAGACTTCACATAATTTACTAGGAAGAAGTTACAGAAATTGCTTGGAAAACATCACAAATGTTTAGGAAGACGTTCCAGAAATGAATGAAATGATACATTATGCATTGTAATTAAATCACAGTATCTCTGCAAATTAGCTCACTCCCTTCTTTGAAAGTGTTTTTGAAATGCCTCTTTCTGGATTTTGCGGAGGTGAGCAACAGGAAATGTGTTTGTTTTGTGTTGTTTTACGCCGATTTGGCGATATTTCAATGATTACAACAGAGACATGTGATCATTGTTTGTTTCTACATGGTTTGTCCACAGGAAAACCAAGGAAGAGAATCAATGAGTTCTTTAATTGCTTACGTCTTCAAAGAAATACCTACCCCAGAAACAAGAGATATTGTGTAGGTTCCACTCCAGAAAGAGAAACCATGGGGGTCCCATTCCAGATATAAGAGATATTGTGGAAGTCCTACTCCAGAAAGAAGAGATATGGATGCCCACTCCAGATACAAGAAATTTGTGGCAGTGCCACTCCAGAAACAAGGGAGATCATGGGGGTCAAGAGATTTTGCGGAGGTCCAACTCCAGAAAAATACATACGGATGCCTACTGCAGGTGCAAAGGATATTGTGGAGGTTTCACGGATTTTGTGGAGATCTCACTCCAGAAACAAAAAAGAATACGAAAGTTTCGATCGAGAAATAGGAAGCATTCTGGAAGTTCCCACTCAAGAAACAAGAGATATTGTGGATATTCATAACCCAGAAACAAGAGACATTTTAGAGGTCCAAACTCCAGAAACAAGAGGTATTTAGAGGTCCCCCCTTAAGAAATAGGAGGTTCCTACTACAGAAGCAAGATACATTATATATATAATTATATGTATATATATATATATATATATATATATATATATATATATATATATATATTCGAATTATTGTGGAGGTTCCCACGTCAGATAAAAGATGACATGGGATATTGTAAGGTCTTATTGACGAAAGTTGCTGCCATTGAAAATTGATATCGTGATGTAGAATCACTAAAGTCGCCACGGGTGCTATTGAAACAGAGAGGGACTACAGGTATCTATCCATAATCTGCGTAAATACGTAACAAAAGGCCCATTGTCATTGGCGGTCACTTGAATACTACACAATGAGAAATTAAGAAAAGACATGTTAGAAACATGTATGCAGTATGAAAACTTGAAATAATCGGGGTCATTAGAAGAAAAGTCAGAATATATCCTATGATTTACTCGTCTGACTATCATCAAACAGTTTTTAAAGATAGTTCCAGTAATGCTATACCACTCCGTTTTCGTCTTATCAAGTGGCCATGCATTCTCATTTTGATAAATCTTAAAATATACTAAACATCAGCTGATTTAGTTCAGACATGAGTTTCATTATTTTTGCGGAATTGTTGGAATTGAATCTTATGGTTCAATGTAACTATATATACTTTGTAAGAATTGAGAAGACACTTATATGCTTCCTGGGCTAGTAAGCAAACATATTGCTTGTCCTTTTGTAAGAAAATAAAAAGCATCTGAAAATATACCAAACACCACTTGATTTAAGGCATGTTTTCAATATCTTACCAAATTGTCGGAATGCATGGAGATGAGTCAATATCCCTGATGGAGGTTCCTTATTTATAAGGTTGTTCTTGCAATGAATCAACTCTAATTTCAGTGATTGTACAGGGTGGTTCACAGTGAATCAATTCTGATTGCAGTGATTGTACAGGGTGGTTCACAGTGAATCAACTCTGATTTCACTGATTGTACAGGGTGGTTCACAGTGAATCAACTCTGATTTCACCGATTGTACAGGGTGGTTCACAGTGAATCAACTCTGATTTCACTGATTGTACAGGGTGGTTAACAGTGAATCAACTCTGATTTCACTGATTGTACAGGGTGGTTCACAGTGAATCAACTCTGATTTCACTGATTGTACAGGGTGGTTAACAGTGAATCAACTCCGATTTCACTGATTGTACAGGGTGTTTCACAGTGAATCAACTCTGATTGCAGTGATTGTACAGGGTGGTTCACAGTGAATCAACTCTGATTTCACTGATTGTACAGGGTGGTTAACAGTGAATCAACTCCGATTTCACTGATTGTACAGGGTGGTTAACAGTGAATCAACTCTGATTTCACTTATTGTACAGGGTGGTTCACAGTGAATCAACTCTGATTTCACTGATTGTACAGGGTGGTTCACGGTAATGACTCTTTAACTATCCACATTGCTGGTACATACCCAGTTTAATCTACACAGATGTGTTTATTTCGTATGCATAGAATTCAACTGAATATGTATGCAGTCGCAAATTATATGTACTATTATTAAAAGTTCAATTTCCCTGCTCAATACACCTTTAAAACCTACATGTATTTATGTTTAAAGGTTTATTGATTGGGACAGCCAGCATGTTACGTGTTTATGTACTTCTTAAACCTTACGATGTGGCTCTTTAGGGCTATATATTACATCATAACTTCTTTCCTACATTAATAAAATGTATCAGTTTATTTACTCCTATCTCAGAACTGCATACAATATGTATATATTATATGCAAACTCTTCTGTAAACTCTTCTGTTTGTGCTACTAATAGATAAAGCATAATTTCCTTTTTAGCAAAAAACCCAATAAATCAATTTAAAATGGTTGTAAAACCACAATTAAGTACTTAAATAATTAGTGCTGATTTACCTTTTCTCCATTGCAAATATGAATAATACAAGATATTTTTCCGGGACGGGGATGGATTCCACCAGTTCATAAGAAGGCCTCCATCAGGTCCTGATAGATCGATATAAAGAGTAATCAGACGTGGAGAAGCAGCTGTTACCGGGATGTGACAAATCAACTGTGAATTGTTGCTGACGGCTTCAGTAGTTAGTGTAACTATTTAGTACATAATTCAAGCGTATCTGTGATGCATATCGCATGCACACGTACATCTTTGATTTGTTTTACAGTTCAATCATCTATACGGGTACAAAGCTAAGACAAATCCCAATATTTTGTTTACGTGAGACGTTGATTTTCAAGCTATTAATTCAAATCACCGGAAGGCAAATGTTTCCGTAGCTGGTATAAAATCATATAGTTAATCAGCAGAAAATAAAACAGATTAGACAATTTGAATGTTTCGGTTTACAAGGAATTTTTCTTTTGATTACTTGTCCCATTGTGACTCCGTTGGATTGCATTGAATGAGTTTTCGTTATATTGAAAAAGTCTTTAGTATCTCAATGGGCGATAATCACAGAGGCTGATGCCAGTTTTTATCATATCACTATATATATATATATATATATATATATATATATATATATATATATATATTATACATGTGGATCATGAAATGTGCACGCATTTGAAACTTAAATTGTAAAACAACAATCTTCAACCTTGCTTGCGATTAATTTTGAGGCCATTGATTTTTAATTAAGGCAAAAGCACAAAAACATGGAACAGGGTTGGAAAGAGAAAGTACCTCACGATCTGCACGATGCACGTCCTACTTTCACCGTTTTCCAGGAATCTCTCTGATATCCCCCCCGCCAGTCTGTGTATCCTCCTCTGTACCGCTTTCATCCACTCCGGTAAACTCTCCTTTAATTCGGCCATTGCTCCCGTTTTTTCACGGAATCGCTCCGTCATCTTAGATTCTCCATGAGCCAAAACAGATCAATAGAATTATGCAGAATCATGACGGTGTTGAGTCGAAGCGAACCATAGGAGTCCGATATCACAACACAAATTGATTTGTCTAGCGGACTACGTAGTGTGTATCGGTCTATTACATGTAATTGTACATAGGCATAATATATTTCATTGTAATGGCTGGAATAGACCACATCTGCAGGAAAGTCTTTATTAGATTATATGTAGCATGGTATAGTAATATCAATGAGGTTTACTTGCACAAGAAAAATACACGTGCTTGGAATGAGAATCTCTGTCTCTCTTTCTCTCTCTCTCTCTCTCTTTCTCATAGAACGAATTTCGGAGATTTCATTTCAGCGGTGCATTTGGATTCAGGATTTTTCTCCATTCAGTTTTCATGCTATTAAGCGTACCAATGGTCTTAGCAATCAAGCTGCATGGCAGTGAAACATGTACATTAACATGGCCCAATGACATTCAAACTATTTTCTAAAAAGAAATTAATGTGTCGTATCCTCGTAGTTGTTTATTTAATTTTGAAAAAGGCTATTGCCAGCAAATGAATTCAGTAAAGTTAGGCAGAATTACACCCCTGAGTTGTACTCAATTTTAGATTGAATCGTTGTTTGTTTGTTTTACGTCCCGTCGAGAATATGTTTACTCATATTGAGACGTCACCAGCTGTAGGTGAACTACCACAAATTAGACCTCGGGGTCTAAATAGTCTAAACACTCTAAGCGCTCAGTGTCATAACAGTGAAGGTTCCTTAACGTGCTAACATCTGCCGCGACGCGGGACCTCCGTTCTTAAGGTCGTATCCGAAAGAACCGTGATTCTCACTTCAAAATGCAAAGGAGCAATCACTCTTAAGTTCGTAGTGAACGACTTCCCAGTTACAAAGCGTACTATACTGAATCGTAAATAATTCTAAAGCTATGATACATGTATGCAAGTACCGTGTGTTATAGTATTAAAATTTAACGTAGTATATTATCAAACATTAATTGGATCACACAGTATGTGAACGTATCGTATGGTTCTATCAACATGTAAATTGTTTTATTTAACGGTTCATTTTTGAGTCGTAACGCATTAGAGGTATCTGTTTTTCTACATGCATCTAAGTACATTGTCCGGTAATGTGAAACCATTTCATCTACACATTATTTACAAAACATTGGAAAACAATTGAGGTATTGAAACAATACTAGTATACATATGCGTAAGTAGCACTGTCTCGTTTATTTTAGAAGCATGTCGTTTGTCTATGCAAAATCAGTAGGCATTCTATCTAAGCTTTCTATTTTTCATGGTCCAGATTCACAAAAGTCACTCAAGTTTCACTGACAGTTAAATTGAAGTTAATGCTATATAAATGTTCAAGTTAATGGCAAGTTAACTGTCAGTTAAAGTTAACTAACTTTCGTGCAACTTTGTTTATAATAGAAGACAATTTTTTGGTCCAAGAAAATGCGACCACCCCTCTCGTTATGGACAGTATGACCAGTAACTGCTTATCCTAAAGTTGAGAAACTATTCTGGAAAGTAGAGCTCAAACGAGTAAACGACATCCTTAAGATTAAAATGTCTCTAAAAGATACGGTACTTTCGATAAATGTCCAGGCGCGTATCCGGATATTTTGCATGGGGCCCGACCTTTCGGCACTTATTCCAGGGGTGGGGGCTTGTTCCGTTACTACATGGCCAGTGAGGAAAAATACCAGTAATTACAAGAAAGTGTAAATGTTAACGAACCAGTAATTTCTATATATTCAATTTTCTTCGCTATGAACCTCACAAAATAACATTGATATATGTACTACCATATTGTTTTAAAGCTTTTCAGCATTGCAAATAAACGTAATTATGGCCAAACACATGCACTGGAAATTTTCTAATTCAAAACAATCTGTTTGTCCTGGGACTACTTTACGCTGTATATGTCATTATAGATACATAAAGATCCCTGGTTAAAAAATGCATACATCTCTTAATATCATAAATTTCTGTTACAATTTACTATCTCAAAAAGTGTAATACCTTGACCCTCGGATGTGAAGCATTCCAGTATTTGAGAAAGAGAGAGTAGTTGCAGCAGTAATAGTAATAGTAGTAGTATAACGTGTAAAGTGAGGACAAATTTTAACCACTTGACAAAGTTGTGAGGACAGAACTGCACTATGAGGATAAAAATCCTGTCTTCAAATTTACGCCCTCATAAAAGTGACCTACAGCATGTGAAAGATGTAGATATAAAATATTAGATTAGTGAGGACAAGTATCCTTGCTAATATTCTCTCTCAAAATCTTTTTTATCACAATTCGAAGGAGAGTATTAAATATCCCTAAATCTGTATCTAACATTATATTTTTTGTCTTTAGAATAACGTATATGTGTATTCTCTTCTAGAGATTGTGAGGACATCTTTACTTTCCAGGTTTGGTCGGTGAGAGAGAGAGAGAGAGAGAGAGAGAGAGAGAGAGAGAGAGATATCTCCAATACACTGTACATTTATATCCTTATATCAGCATTTCTATCTCATGTCTCTGTTGGTCGCCCAAAACGTTTGTGGTATTTTTCTTCTTCTATTCTTTACCAGTTCTGTTCATTGAAACCCCGTGGTCAGAACGAATGACGCTGTCTTTGATGGTTACCAATCATTAATAATTAATGGTTATAAATACAATGACCCAACCATGAAGCTTGGACCATATAGGGTGTACCAAGTGATTTGATATGGACAAATATCCTTTTTTCGAGGTGTGAAACATGTTCTAATAATTAGACAACATGCATGCCACACCATTTATTTCAAATTAAATGCAAATCAAGGCATTTTAAATACCCTTGCTAATTCGAAAACAGAAGAGAACTTGATAAATCAATTTAAAAAATTGTCACACACTTGATTTGAGTGGCATTTTAATTTTTCAATTCGTCCGAATTTCTGTTTTGACGGCAGCGAACTGCAGTACATGTGATTTCTTTGGCTGAATGACTTCAAAGTAAGACCACTGAATGCAACTCATGAAAACAGTTGTGGATCAAAGGCGTGGTTGTATTTCAGAGAGAGATATAAAGAGAATATTCAATTTCAATTCTTTGTAGTTGGATACGGATATGGAATTTATTTCACTCGTAAGACATGATTTTTTTTATGTTGTCACGATTGCGAAGCAGAAATGAAAATAATAATAATAATGATAATGATAATAATAATACTAATCAAAATTCTGTCTTACAAGTGAAATATATCCAAGTACATAGCATAGGATTTTCTGTTTATTACATTTTCTTTGTTTTTAGAATATGATTATTTAAATCGTGTATAAAGGATATATAGAGGATAACTGCATTGCGTGATTTGATATTTGCTTTATACAGCGAGTTCATATGGTGTAATTATTCGCGAGGCTTCCCGATGTTCTATTTATCTCATTCGCTCTTTCTGTCACTTTGGTTTTGAGATGATCTACAATACAACATAACAACTGATTTAAATCATTTCCGAGGCGTCATTACTGAAAGTAAGTGTTTATATCATTCAAATGATTTGATTCTGCATGTGATCAGTTTTTGAATCGAGACAAACTACTGACAAATAAGTTAATGTTACAGGCGTTTGTACATTATATGGTCGTTATAACGATCTAGTTTGTCGGTACAACCTTCCATTAGGTCAAATGCTGTCTAATGTGTTTCATACCAATTGTTAGGCCGTTCTTGGCACAGTGATTCTTCCTGCGGATTACTTCGTTTACCCGATCAAGATATAGGGCTCACGGCGGGTGTGAACGGTCAACAGGGGATGCTTAGTCCTCCCAGCCACCTGACCCCACCTCTGGTATGTCCAGGGGTCTGTGTTTGTCCATCTTTCTGATTTGTATTCTCTATAGGAATTACGAGATTGAGCACTGTTCTTTACTCTAGCATTTTCATTGGAACATACAACAATATAAAAACAGGTATACGTGAATGATGAATATATATGAATGAAATTAAACTCTTTAATAACACACACCTGAAAACGAACGCATCATTTCGATTGATTGATTGTTGTTTTTCACCACACTCAACAATTTTTCAGTTATTTGGTGGCGTCCAGTTTTTGTAGGTGGAGAAGAGAACCCAGATACAATGTACCCGGGAAGAGACCACCGACCTTCCGAAAGTAAACTGGCAAACTTTCTCACATATATAGGAGCGAGCGAGAATCGAACCCGCGCCGACTAGAGGTGAGGGGCCTTGTGATTTTGAGCGCAATGTTCAACCCACTCAGCCAGTGAGGCCCCCGTATTATTTTGTGTTCACAAATGAATTGGTATCATCGAGTAAACTTATCTAAACGCATCGTCGTATTTCACTAGAGCTCAAAACCGGTGTGAAGGTACAAGCTGTTATAACAAAATTTTTACTTTTCGGTTTGTAATTCGAAGTTACTAGTATAACTGCGCTATTGTAACACTATACGCAGAACCAAATTTCAGAAGAATACAGTACACCAACTCCTAAAATTATATTGAATGAATAAGAATATAGTTATTGCTCATACTGCTGTAGTTATAAGACATCCAGACTGAAATCGGCACTCCTCGTTTTCACAGTTGCACTTGTCCTGGCACTCTCCACCATACCACGGATAATAACACGCACTTTCACAGTGCTGGCCACGAAAGCCCATTTCACATTCCAATGACAGAGTCACAAAGAAAAATGATGTACACATCTGTACCACAGACACTTATATCGTTTAGGTTCCAATTTATTATCACAGAGTAAAGAGAACTCTAAATATATGCCGCATTCAAATAATAAACCAAATAGTATAAAATTCTATTCTGTATTTTAATATATTCAGACATAACCGATCTACATTGCTAACAAAGTGCATCCCGAAATTCCGTGTACTTTCAAAAATGTACAAAAATGCCTGTTATTTTTGTATTCGAATTTTACCTGGGCCCTGGGACAGTACCACTAAAGAGAATATTTGTGAATTGCAACAAGCAATTACATAGAATATGTAATATTAGATATAATTTTTAAGTTAAGTTGATAACCGCAAGTCACAAATTGAAGTCCGTAATAAGAGCTATTAATGACTGAAAATTGTAAAGCTGTCTGCATTTTCACTTATCACGGCCCTTTTAACCGGTTCCTTTATTTACCCACAAAGACAGAAAGGACCTAACACAATTTAGCAACTGAAATATTAATTATGACCAATGATGCTAATAAGGGTTTTATAAGGCACATAGCTCTTAGAATATCTATTTATATCCAAACCACATTCACACAGGTGTTTGGATTTTTAAAATAGTGGTATGTATATAATATAAATCGGGTAATTAAGGGCACCGTTGTAAATGGCTATTACAGCCATAGCTAATAGTATTACGGAGTTCCGTTTATGAAGTAAACTTATAAATGATATTTCACGCTGCACATTCTATGTACATGTAATTGCTTATTGCAGTTTACAAATATTCTGTTTAGTAGTTCATGACCCCAAGTTAAAATCTGAGAATAAAATAATAGGGATTTTTCTGAACTGATTTCTGCATATCGTGGGAAGTACACGGAATTTTGGGATGACCTTTGGTAGTAATGTAGATTGATTGTGTATGAATATAATAAAAACTGGGTAAAATTTGACATGTTTTGGTTTATTACGTTTTCATCGGCCAACTTGGGTTCCCTATATTTAAGTTCTATGTCTGGTATATTCGAATCCAAGCAATATAATTTCTTGTAATGTGTACAGATACTTGTTAAAAATTGTAAAAATACCAAGAAACAAAATTGAAAAAATTACTTTGACATTTTTCCAAGGTGCCATTCCACTTAAATCCATCACAAGTCTGGAATTCACTAGAAATAAAATGACGTGTAAATACAATGGACTAGATATAATTGAATTGTGTAAATACAATGGGTTAGAAATAAGGGATTTGTGTAACTACAATGGACTAGAAATAAGGGATTTGTGTAACTACAATGGACTAGAAATAAGGGATTTGTGTAACTACAATGGACTAGAAATAAGGGATTTGTGTAACTACAATGGACTAGAAAAAAGGGATTTGTGTAACTATAATGGACTAGAAAAAAGGGATTTGTGTAACTATAATGGACTAGAAATAAGGGATTTGTGTAACTACAATGGACTAGAAATAAAGGATTTGTGTAACTACAATGGACTAGAAATAAGGGATTTATGTAACTACAATGGACTAGAAATAAGGGATTTGTGTAACTACAATGGACTAGAAATAAGGGACTTGTGCAAATACAACTGGATGCACTTTTGTTTTAAAACACTCCTAAAATATATACTAGTAAGCAATAAGAGTCATTGTAATTTAGATGCAGTAATTACATCTCAAACATTTAAATATGTAGGTATTTATGAGGCGGATAGTTACCCACCTTAAAGTGCAGTTCTGTCCAAATGGTATATACACAAAACGGAAACAAAGTTTGGAATCATGAAACCAATTATTTTCACAATGACGAAATTGGCCATTCTTTGAAGTTGTTGTAAGAAATGCACGAATGTATTTAAATTAGTTTCTAAGATATCGAACCATTAGAATTCTTCCCGTAAGAAAATAATTTCAAAAGAGAAATAAACCCCAAAATAGACAATTTCCTTTTTAGTTCCGGATAATTTTATATTTCAAATAACAGGTGATAGACGATGATATCAGGAAAATACTGCTTTTGTATCTAGTAAAGCTGCAGACCATCCCAGTATGAAAAGAATACATGCACCAAATTTGAAAAATGCGGAAAAGGGAAACTTCTACCAAATATTTACAAAATTGAAACAAACATTTAATAGGACTCAGCTGCTTAGCATTGTACCGCCTTCAATATTGACTTCAACAATTCATAATACAACAGTACTTACAAAATTGATATAAAACTCTCGTCAGGTTTATTTCATCTTGTGTAAGATTTTATTATATTATATATAGTATATTTTATTACCTTATATGTATAAAATTGTATTGGGTGATATCATACGTATGGAAATGAATCTGATGATATTACATATATATACAATTTAATGATATTATATTTATAGATGTATATTTGTTAATATTTTATATATATATATATATATATATATATATATATATATATATACATATATTGGTGATTTTATATTTATAGATGTATATATGTTAATATTATTTGTATAGAAGTATGTTTGATGATATTACCGTTTAGTGGGTTTTCCGCGCGCCGCGGTGGTGTTAATTTTGGCTTATTTCAGTGAGATGGTATCTTGCAGCCAAAATTTTAATACCCAAATATGTATGCAATTACAATACGTATTTTTGCAAGAAAGATAACTCTGTGTAGCAGTTTTTCAAAAATCAGTTTGGGATGTAAATAAACTACAGATATTTGGGGGGGGGGGGATTATTATTATTTTTATTTATTTATTTACTTTTATGTTTGTTTGTTTTTTGGTTTTGTTTTGTTTTGGTCTTTTTTGGGGGTGTTTTTTGTTTTTGTTTTTTCTTTTGTTTTGTTTTTGTTTGTTTTGGTCAGTTATTTCTGACGACAGTAAAACGTTTCCAAAGATAACTTGTTAACACTACACTGTTTATCGACTTTTAAGCTTTAGAACTCCATGCCCTCAAAAATATATTCCTCTACAATTATTTGCATACCTGTGAGGTAGAAAATCGCCAAAGTTTACACCCGCGAGAAAAAAGCTATATTCATAGAATTGTATTTGGTAATGTTATAGGAAAATAAGCATATATGTGTGTACATTGCATGCATTCATTTCAGACTGAAAGACGCAAGTCTTGTGAATGCAATTACAATGCAATGAACATGTCATAATTAAAAGATATTATCATATACAATAAAAAAAAATTATGCACGAAAAATACAGTTTTCTCATTGAAAACGTCAATAAAATGAATTATACACATAAAATGAAATATCAATTGTGGCATGTCAAGTATATTTCACCATCATCGACAAAGATGGTTTCTTGTTTTTCCTCGTTCTTTCCTGTCGAAGACAACTCTTCCTCTTGTATTAGTCGCTTTGGTGTAGTATTCGACAATCTGTATTGCAAGTCTGAAATATTACAACTTTGTCTTTCCCTGTTGAAAGGTTCGTTTTCATATTCAACAAGGAAGTTTTTTGGCATTTCTGACACATGCGTTGTGTACAAAGGGTCGTAACCCCCACTAGTACCCACGGCATTTTCATCGATTTCGTGATAATGAATAACAGTGGCGGATTTATCTTTCTTTCTTTTTCTATAGTTTTTGTATCTTCGACAAACACAGTAACTAGCAACTAGAATAATGACTAGTACAAATAGTGCATTGAAGCTGAAAATACCAACTAACAATGGAGTTTGTCCATTCAGTACAATAACTTCAGGTTTGTTTAGTTTTATGCTGGAAATCATCTTTGTGTTCATCTGTGTTCTGTCTGCAAATTCAGTGGAAATAGTTTTTCTGGATGTTTCTTGTTTTGTGGTTCTGTTGGAGTCTTTTGATAACCTGGGTGGTGATGTTTCATCATATTCCGCTTCAGTGGATAATACGGTAACACTCATAAAACTTGTCGTAGAATCTGTTGTGTTAGACACCCCACTTCCAGTATCTACAACAAGTACGTACATTCACATTAAAAATATTCTGATGACGATACAGGTATAAGGAATACCGCACTATTTTTAGAATAATGTATTTATAATTCATAGGCGCCAGGGTCAAGGATATTGCACTATAACCTACATGTCTATGTCTATTTTTTAAAACGTGGATGAATTAGTATTCTGTGGTAATGACACATGTAGTTAAGCTTCCTGAAACATGAAAAAAGCAAAAAGAGACAACAGATTTGAGATAAATATTTATTCATAGTTCGAATTTCCTCCATTGTTTACATATAGGTTATATAGTGAAATATACTTGACCCAGGCGCCCATGGATAAACCTTACGTTGTATGCAAATTTCTTTGAAAATTATAACTATTCACTACATTCCCTCAAACATTCACAATGTATTAATAACACTACGTGTATATTCGTTAACGAGTACCACCCAGTCCCTAGATAACTAGCTACACATTTTGTGGTATTTTCATTGTATATAATAATATTTTACATCCAACCATATTAATTGAAAAAAAAATTATAATCAAAATATGGTGCGGTTCTTTTCCCAGCAATTCATGTAACTGACAAATACATATAATTCTCGGAAATGCTGACAGGTGTTACAACGGAAATTCTCAAAATCTCTTCGTATTTGGATATCGGCTTTAAGTGTTTATTAATATTTTCACTCCGTTTGTGCTAATAATATGCAACTTGACATATCAAGTTTTGCTCAATTTGTCTGCACACCGTTGTGTATGTTAAAACGTGTATCAACACAATACACGTCAAAAACAATTATCTCTGTTTGTATGAAACACCCAGAGGCCGCGACGCTCATTCAATAAAGTAATGCCCATTTCTTAATTCAATTGATGCACAAACATTATTTAGCTATAGAAGAACAATGAAACCGACAAATACCGAAATTCGTATAAAAGTTAGTATAAAGTTAACCGATAAAAGTTAGTATAAAGTTAACCGATAAAAGTAAGTGGAACTTTAACTGCATGTCAGTTAAATCAACAGTTGTTTGCATCTGGACGTGGTCAGTCTTTCATCAGATCTCCAGTCTACGTGTTGTAAGTACCTGTCATTGGATGAATGCAGCCAATGGTGATGTTGCAGACGGTTCTCTCACACTGGCATCTTTGCTGACACCCACCTCCGTACATGGGGTAAGGACATGTCTTTTCGCAATTTTTCCCAATAAACCCGGTTCTACAAGCTAAAATCGTCATCCACCCATGGTTATGTGAACAAATTGCAATTATGATGTATTTGTACTTCCTAGCATTAATGATTCATATAGTATATGAAGATGTATATTACCTATACAGCTGTCGGAGTTCACATCAAACATATACCCAGCACAACAATCATTTCTGGATGAAAAAAAGGTTTTACAGATAGTTATAATTGCTTTCTTCATTCAAGCATTCTCTCTAGTTATAATGACACACAGAAAATAATGTAATCAAATAATTATATAATAATATATACATCTATGATGTACTTACTGCCCTAACTAGAGCTTATATAAAGTTAAATAAAACATCACCTACCCTTCGCATATTATTTGCGAGGACACATAATCTGACATAAATAAGAATATAAAAGACACACAAATAAATGCCACCATAATTTGCATGAGAATATTTGCTCAGTATTTCATTTCGTAAAACGTTGAAATATGTTTTCAAAATATCGAAATGTTAAAATCCTTCCTTCTAAGCAGGACATAGTAATTTGCCAATGATGTTTCCGTTGATTAATTGAAATCTCATCGATAAAAAAGCTTTCGGATACGATGTTTGTAACAGTACGTGTATGTAACACTGATACGCCACCCAGTGTACATAAAATGATATTGGTTGGTCTGAATAAAGTGTTACGTGAAGTTTGAGTCAAAGGTGAGAAGCTCGCCCATCTCCACAATTCTGATATCTTTGTACTAATAAATTCGTAATTGTTTTTTCATATCCTAAATAATACCTGCTAATAGGATTGTATTCTGCTGGACAACCTGTTGTATGTAACTGGCGTTTTTCAGATAGAACGACATTTCGTTATCGATAGGTTTTCTTATCCGCTTCTACAGGCCATTGTCCGACAAACCACGTGGTCGTCATTGAGTACACAATCCGTTTCCATTTATATTTCCAATGAAAATTCGAAACGGAGAATATTTTCATACATTTAAAAAAAACCCAAAAAACGTGCAGAATTGAAACATGGTTCGTCTCTTTTCCAAACATTATTGATTTGGACATATTCTATTGCCAATTAGATAAAACGATTGGATGCAAGTTCCAGAACTTAGGTAGTGTAAGCGATATTCTAAATATTCATAAATGTGAAAATTTATCTGCTGTGACAAATATGACTCAGCTATTTTTGTATTGAGGGTGTAATGCCATGATCATCATCGTCGTTTGTATCCATGACTGTGCAGACTTGAGTGTTTCTTCGTTATTAATCAATGGTGACCAACCAAATTAATCTAGTTTGAACACCGATTCGTTGTATACATTTCAGATGAAGTTTCTATGTGAACACTAGAGACAATAACAAAGTCAGTTCATCCTTTTAGAAACATCTTCTATTTAGTCAACAAAACATTACCATTATACATAGTTCAATGCCTGCAATGAAAAGATGAAACATACAAAATCATTTGCTTTCTTGCTTAAATAATTAATATTTATAACAAAGCAAATAATTGATTATTATACTAAAACAAAACACCCCCCCCCCCAAAAAAAAGAACAAAAAAACAAAAACAACCCCCCCCCCCCCAAAAAAAAAACTACAAACAAAACGAAACGAAAACAATTGAATATATACACTATGCATTTTTTCGATTGCCTGCATAACGTTAAGGGTGTGTTTAAAGAACCTCTATGCACTGTTCTGACTAAAACTAAGAACAACTGCAGCAATGTATCCTTTAACACGTCATCTATAGAAGTTTCAGCATAGGATACGGGACTTCTTATTCCTAATATAATTCATTATTAAGTCGGAAAAGTGTGTAATATTTCTATAAACCAGAAAATTATATGCCTAAAACTTACTAAAGTTATATTGCATTAAAAGAAGTCAATCACAGACATAGCAAATATAACGCATAAACTTAGACAATCAGTTTATGATTATACAAGAACAGATAACGCTAAATACACATTTTATGATATCCAATCGTCCGTCCTTTTCTGAAAGTAAACTCAGTCTTCGCGATCCTCAGTATTTTTCACCTGAACAAGAATAAATATCTACTTTTTATAGTATCAATATTCAGTAAACGTTTTGGTAAAGTACAATAATTTCTTCATCAGATTATAATGGAAAAGTATATTCAAATGGGTTGTATATAAAAGTTCCTTAATTTTTTCTAAGAAATAATGTATTCACATGTTTGTCATCAAATGATTTCGTGATAAGTACATGTGAAAAATATCACTGCAGATGCTTTGTTCATATCAAGTTCATGAATCCAGAAATATGACTGCTCACACAAATACAACTGTACACACACACACACACACACACACACACACACACACACACACAGTGTCCATAGATTACCTATCACAACTATGAATTGTTGAATGACACAACCATACGTTTGGCAGATATAAGTTTCATTTAGTCATTAATCATGAAAACTATGTGGCAATACCCGGAGTCCGTAAAAAGATCACTGACAAAACTGCACTCAGGATTTGGACTAGATTTCCGCCAGCTCTGAAAGATAAAGAAAATGTATCAATATATTTTCATTATATATCTAACTAATCTATACACAACATCGTGTTCCTCACTACACGTGGCACAAGCAGTGTGTGTGTGTGTGTGTGTGTGTGTGTGTGTGTGTATATATACAGTCTGTACATTTTATTTACCTATTTGATAAGGAGATCTGTTTCATAACTTTCTCACTTTCTCTTTGCCGATTTCTTCTAACCATCTCATAGCATGTTTGATCTGTAGCAAATAACATAATGATATAATTAATTGTTTTGTTATATACGATACGCTTTAAATCATAAAAATTCAATTCACCTATGTAACATGGTAATTTCCTGTCACGGTGATGTCGTGTTTGGATTTAATTCGTTCCTATTGTCTGTCCTTGAACTTTATCTGAGTTACATACTTTAAAAAACATTCTGGTCAAAACTATCTGCCTCAGCACTTGATGTTACAAACAAAGATATCCTCTTAATAATTAGTATATTATATACGGAGACATCTTACATTTATAAGCTTCTGCTGAATCATAGCTGGTGGGACAGGGCGTGTCATGCTTTGTACAATCTGCCTCATAGTTGTCTTGTATCATTGCTCCCTGGATGTTGAACTCGGCACAGTACCCTAATCATTATAAATCACTATACTTTTACACATTCTAATTCGACATGTACAGTTTGTTTGTTTTACCAACATGTACAGTGTATTGAAATTTATTTTGGTTGCAAGTAAATGTTTGGTTCCCCCCCCCCTTTTATTGGGGGGGATGGGGGTATTTATTGTTTTACTGACAACAAAGGATTTCTATGGTAGCCAGTTATGAGAAAAATATTCAAGTTTTTATAGCAACCATCTGAAACTTATTTGACGATCTCTAGACAAAACATTTTTTGCACATCGTATCAACCAGCTTCCATACATTTATGGTATTCAGGAAAAGATGGTAAATGTTGATTAGTACATAAAAGAGCAGGATTTTATCCATACCTAATATAGTGCGATTGGGTGCGCACACTTCTAATGTAGCATTCCGCCATGCATTGATAACACAGTGATACTGAAATATAAAGTACTGAGAGTTCTCATCCATGGACTTTGAACACGACTGAGGAATAGAGGCACAACCTAATCTAGCTGCTGCTTCCTTCCAAGATTCTGCATCTGTTGGACATTTGTCAACAAATTTTGCGGTAAGAACAGAGATTTGACACACTGTAAATGTCGAAACCTGTAAATGAATATAAAGATATTCAAAGTTATGAGGTACTTTACAAATGTAGCTGTTCATTTCATGATGGATGTTGCTGGTAATGTGCGTAACATGGGTAAATCCAGCCTTTAAAAAAAAAAGGGGGGGGTGGGTGGGTACAAAAGCAACATTTAACAGACAAGCGAAATTATGGGAATAAAAGTAAAATGAATCAAAGAATACAAACCCTACAATAAATGGTACATATTTATTAGACTCTAATTTCCCCCAGTGTGTGCATTATGTGCAGAATTGATAGCAGTACACCCCACGTCATGCAGGACGGAGACGACAACGCAATACGGATGTTACACACAACACAGCAGAATTATGATAATCATCAGCACCGGTCATCGAAATTATATAAAATTAACTCAAGTAGGTCACATACATCATTTAGTGTACGACTCAGAACGGAAAAGTGGAAAAGTCGTGGAGACAGCCTATACTGCGAAGCCCCGCTAACAGTATATAAAAATCATCAATTAAACTATGGTTTTGTACTTTATAATTTAAAAAAAAAGACGTGATTGTGAAACACTAATGCCCCCGGATTACAACAAAGTGGAACTGTAAGACATTGTAGTTGAAACTTTTGTAGCAATACTGAGAATGTGAAGTAATTTTCATTTTGTTTACCTTTTAAAAGCAGTGTCTTACAATTTGAAAGCTATGGCTTATATTCGAAATTTCTAAAAGTATGTCAAAGGTCTATGTAGCGGTCACCAGGTTAAATATTTAGTACCAATGGAAAGGTCTTATCACAATAAATACACATGCCAAATATAAAAACTTTTTTTTCAAACTTCAACAAAACTAGGTCAGTAGTCAAAAGGTCAACAATTTGGTATCGTTGGAAATGTCTTTTCACAAAACTTGCTTAATATAAAAACAGTATAACTTACGATTTGAAAGATATGGCTTATATTCAAATTTTCTAAACGTAGGTCAAAGGTCACAAGGTCAACGATTTTGGTGTCATTGAAAACGTCTTGCCACACGAAATACACACACCATATATGAAAGCTCTACCTCGTATGATTTAAAAAAAAATATTACCGTGATAACAGTTTTTTGCCACAGGTAGACCAAAAACTATATTATGTATATGCTCCCGAATCTTCGATTCCTGGGGCATAAGAAAGATATCAATACATGGCTAAATATCAGGGGGTCTGGATCCCTCCCCCGGTTGAATTTTCATGTCGCGAAAAAATTATGTTAGAGACATACAAAACAACTTCTAACTTGTACATGAATGTACTTTTTAAAAATAACTCGAGATGTTAAATCCTCTCCTATAATCCCTTCATGTCTCAATCATCACTAGATACATGTAGTACTTGGTCACGATTAAAACTACAAAATTCGGATTGAATATTTAATATTTTGTTACAGAAAATGATATGTTACTCTTTTCCCAAATAAGCAATTCTTCAGTTTTATCTATTGTCAGATAAAATTCATTTTGCTACAAACCTGTCTCCAAAGTATCAATGCAGAAAACAAAGACAATGTGCATCTGTAATCCATTTTATATCTCTATACCACACCTACAATACATTGTGTAATAATCATGCACGTATAGAAATATGAAATTACGCAGGTCTGTTAATTTTAGCAAATTATTTCACGAAAGATTTTGATATTCAATAAATACAGGATGTATTAGGTATCAAGATTTGCAACAAGAAAAAGTAGATTCTTATTGTAATATACATATTTCAACATATGGATTCACCACAAATATCTTAACTCTCATCATACAGTCTACCCATGAAATATCAGATGTCCGAATTGGCCGATTAGCAACACATTTTCACCTCTAATTAAAATCATTTCACGCAGAGAATGTTAATATCACAATATAGAAATCTGACTTAATTACTACGTACCTTTAGGATCTATTGCTCTGCTAATGTAATCAACTTGGTAATACTACTTTTCAAAAATTTTCTTTTCTTCTAAAAATAGATTGAAAATTTACAATTTTATTTGCTAAGACTTAAAATACAAGCTTTAAAACACAACAACAGCGACCCTGCAATAAATGAACTTGTACAGTATAACTGCGTTAATTTTTTTTATAATCTTAAGCATAGATTTGCACAAAATCTTGTGTATTCATACCATGAGGTATTTTTCGCGACAGGTGTTTTCAGACTGATATCTATAAATAGGTTATGACTCATAGTCTGGTCCCTGCGTTCCCATAGCACTGAGAAGGTACATTTTTCAGAGGTGGAAAGTAATCGTCCATTTACATTATCAAACAAGTAAAACTGCAGTATGGGTAGGGTTCATAAGATTATTGTGCTTCATAGGATGCACATGAAAGAGGTGTATTCTTCTTTTTGTTGATTATTTTGAGAATTTTCTGCATTGTTTACATACCTCTTGACCTACATATATATCTGTATAAATGGGTCTGTAGCTTCTAACCAGTGGGTGTCTAACTAAACCATCACGACCATGAGGCTGTTAAAGTTGTATATTTTCTGGAAATCAATATTAATCACAAATTATACCACACATCTCAGTTCGAATTTCCTAGTCATCAATTCAGTAATTATTGCTAGGTAATCAAAAGACTATACTGTGGTATTATTGCATAGATTTCTTACAGCTAATATATTATACGTTTGATCTATATAACTTATTACAGAAGTCTTCCAATATGAGATTTCCAAGAATTTGTTTTAGACATAGCACTTGAAGTTAACAACATGACAGATTATACCATTCAATTCAACCATCTCATGTGAAATTATTGCGTTTCTTAAAAAAATAAAAAATAATAAAAAAAAAAAGTGGTAGCATTAGACACATGACTAGCTATGGCTAGTGTGATTACACAAATTTGCAGAGCACTGAATTGTGCCAGAGATCCAAATTTTGATCCTCAATTGAGGCACAGGGCCTCGTCACAAACTTTTTGTTTTACTATAATTAACACCATCTATAAATATAAAATAGAGAGGTTCAATTTGTGACAAGCCCCTGTGGTTGAGGAAACTATTGCTATGTGGTTTGACAATCACAAACTTTTACAAATACAAAAAGCTAGAAGTTGAAAGCAAGCATCACTTCAAAAAATTGGATTTTCCAAGCTTTCCTTGGTTTTGTAGTAACCTGCTATCTACAGGATTTCGTAAGTTATCAAGTTACAGAAGACATCATATTCAGGACTGTATGTGTACTTATTTTAGCATGTCTAAATATGGTGCATTTCAAGCTTTGGCATAATCATGATTTAGCACTTGTTGTGTTTGATAATGGAGATTTTCATACTATAGCACAACCAGTGTTCTTGAAAATATGAATCCTATTAAAAAAGTACACATACAGTATTCGTGGACGACTGTGATCATGACTTTGGAAATAAAAACAAACAAGACGCACAAGCCTACTAATACAAGTACTGTTCATGAAAAGATATGTACATTGTACATAAATAGCAATATTGATGGTAAATGCATTTGTATCTTAAGTAAAAGTAGAAAGTTCATATTTTTCTGATACAGTGATGACATATGGACATTAGAAGTTATCATTATATCTAAGTATATATTGTGGACCTTAAGTTTTAGGATAAAGAGTTTAGGTAAGAACGAGATTACAACAATAGTTTCATGTCTTTGTAAATGTATGTCATTTAATACTGCATTTCATTGATATGGTGTTGTTGTTAAATGTTTTCAGCTTTGTAGTTCCAATGCTACAATCTTCTACTAGTTCTTCTGTATTCAACTTGACAATAGAGCTTGTGCAGGGTGCATTTGAAGGAAAAAAATTCTCTTTTGAAAATTATACCTCTCTCAAGAACTCTTATTGCTTGAATGATAAATAATATAGATCAATATTGCAAACTATACAAGAAAAATATCTTGCAAGTTGTCTGTTGAATGTATACAACATTTGACTACTACTTGCACAGGTATTTGGTATAACAACTTTCAGATCTACAAAAATGCTGTTTACTTACTATATATAAGAAATTTCTTTAAAATGGGTATAAGATAACCAAACTTCAAAATTATTTCTTTGCTTTCAGAAAGTTATCAATCTGTTTGAAAGTGCTTATTGAACACGGAGAAAGCTATCGTGTATCCATTGACAGTATCTGACAGTATAACAAACTACATGTATTTTGTTTGATTTTACTTACTTATTGATACTTATTGATGATTTCCAGCTCAGGTCCTATTGGTTCTCTTCACAAGATTTTGATACATTAATTTTGTCATTACTTTTATATGGGTTACTTCCAGTGTTGGTTTTAAACTCGGCGGTATAGTCATATACAATGTCCTGGTGTTGACAAAACTTGTGTAATCTATTTTTGAAGGAGTTTATGGTTTTCGCATTGACCACTTTTTCTGGTAGACTATTCCAAAGAGATGTGACTCTTATACTGAAGCTGTATTTCCTAATGTTTAATCTTGGTCTCTGTACTAGTGATTTCTTAGAATTCCCCATTTGTTTCTCTCTCTGTATGGTCGCTCCTTAGCATAATGAAGTTGGATGCTTCTGGGTCATATTTCTTGCTGATTATCTTATATATTTCTATCATGTCGCCTCTATTTCTTTGATATTTCAGAGTTGGTAGTTTCAATTTTCTAAGTCTTTCTTCATAGCTGAGATTTTTCATTCCAGGTATCTGTTTGGTTGCCCTTCCCTGGACTCCTTCTATTAGCTCCACATGCCTTTTTTTGTATGGAAACCACACTGAGCTGGCATAGTCCAGGTGTGTCCTAACCAGTGTTGAGTTCTCTTTTCATGCTTGCAAAGTTTGTTTCGCATAGCTTCGTCTCTTTTTCACTGTGTTCTTCATCAATGTGGTGCATATGTAACTGAAGTGTATCATACAGTGATCACTTTTTCCCTCTGGACTTTGATATTCAATATCCTTAATGGCGTTGTCTGTCAATCCGTCAACACCATTGTTTACCTAAGGCACCCTTAATTAACTATCTGTAGACTCATATGTAAAATGGATATATATAAACAAAAGATTAAAAACTCGAATAAATTAATATCACTGTTAATAACAACATTTTAAACTACAGACATTAATGCAGGGCATCCTCATGGACATTTTCTTTCCATCAGTTTTACTTACTGCGCTATATAAACAAACAAAATCAATTTACTTTTTCTGTTGCAAAAATCGTGCATGTAGACAACTATGAAGAATGCCATCTTGTAATGGCAGAGGCGTTTACCTGACCCCAAAACGAGTGATCAATGAGTGATGGGGGTGGGGTCCAGACTATAAATATCACCCCTACTACAGTCTGGATCATCCTGACGTTTGTATATACACCGACTCTCCGTTTTTGGAGAGTCGGTGTATACACAAACGTTGGGATGATTTAGCCTATTTTTCTATATAAGATACATGTATCATTGATGCATTCAATATTCATTATCAGTGATGATTTTGAAATAATGAAAAATTCAGGAAGTTAAAGTCATTTAGATGTCAAGGTCGTGCAATTTAAAAGCAGTTTAAATGACATTTATTTTGTTTGACAAGTCTTACCATTGTGTCAATATGGGCTCGTAATATTTGGTTGGTTGGTTGGGGGGGGGGGAGGGCTTTTTACAATGAAATTTACAATTTTGGTGGAGGTCTTCCTGCTCTACATCACTATGCATTTAGTTTCTCTTATAGATGTCCAGTTGTACAGAAAAAAATGCATGAAAATTAAACAACTGTTTGCAGTTTTGTTTGCCCCTATGGCCCCAAGGGTGCAGAAGTCCTGAAATTTATAATTTATGTCCCCCTTGTCCCAAAAATGCTTCATACAAAATTTCAAAAGAATTGGAAAGGTAGTTATCAAGAAGTTAAAAATGATTATGTTCAGTTATTAATATATGACAGTGGATGCACAACAACAGATGCTTACCAACTGCACAATACAAATTTGCCTAAAAATTAGTAACTCATTGTTAAATTAAAATTTATTTGTTACTTCTCTGACAAGCATGGAAACATGACAAATGTATTTTCACAAAGTGTAATAATGATTATGCAAACAACATGGTGACAAATACAAATACCTGTCATGTAAAGTAGTTTCACCCCTTGTGACTTATCAATATCAATGATTCAAAGTAGACTGTATCAATTAATTCCCACTTAATAGAGGTTTTCTTAAATGTAGGTCAAACTCAAAGGTCAAAAACTTTGGTTCCAAAAGAAAGGTCTTGTTACAATAAATATACATATAAAATATGAGATTTCTATCACTCACCATGCAAAAGTTATGAGCAAGGTTCAAGTTTCTGGTTTCAGACAGATATGAAAAAACAATATTATTATAATAATATTTCAGTCTGCACTATGTTGGGATGCTTGCATATTAATATGAGTATTCATGTAATCATGGCCCTGTTGTTATTGAGAAGATTTTCCCCATGTATGTATATATTCCTATGTAAAACATTGATGCTCTAATGTGGCCTCCCCTACCCCTGGGTACAATAATTTGAACAAATTTGAATCTACACTGCTTTTGGAATGCCTGCATATCAATATGAGTAGTCATGGCCCTGGTGTTCTTGAGAAGATTTTTGAAAATTTATCTTGTACATTCCCACATAAACATTTTATTCCCTATTGTGGCCCCATCCTATCCCCGGGGGGTGGGTGTCATGATTCGAACAAACTTCAATCTGCACTTCCTGGGGATGCTTGCAAGTAAATGTGAGTATTCATGGTCCTGCTGTTATTGAGAAGATTTTTCCTACATATTCCCATGTAAAACTTTGATCTCCTATCATGGCTCCATGGCCCTATCCCCGGGGACCATAATTTGAACAAATTTGAATCCGCACTACCTGGGAATGCTTGCATACTAGTATGAGTAATCATGGACCAGTTGTTTTTGAAATGAATATTTTGAAGATTTATCCTAAATATCACCTTTTAAAACTTTGATCCCCTATCAAGGCCCTATCCTATGCCTGGAAGCCATGATTAGAATCAACTTCAAACTACACTACCTGGGGATGATTGTAGATTAATGAGTATTCAAGGCCTTGCTGCAAGTTTTTTTTAAAGGTTTTACCTATTATGTATATCTATGTAAAAAATTGATCCCTTATAGTGGCCTCATCCTATCCTCTGGGGCCGTAAGTCGAACAAACTTAAATCTACACTATGTCAGGAAGCACTCACAAAAATTTCAACTTTTCTGGCCTAGTGGTTCTTGAGAAGATTTTTAAATGACCCCACCCTATTTTTGTCTTTTCTTAATTATCCCCCCTTTGGAGGGAGCATGGCCCTTCATTTATACAGACTTGAATCCTCTTTACCTATGGTTGGTTTGTGTCAAGATTGATCAAAATTGGCACAATGGTTCTTAAAGAGATTTTTAAAAGATGCCACAAATTTTTTGCGAATAAATGATTACCTCCACATCAAAAAAGGGTGTGGCACTTCATTTGAACAAATTTGAATCTTCTTTATACCCAAGCATTGCTTTGTGGCAAGTTTGGCTGAAATTAGCGTTCTAGATCTGGAGAAAAAGGAATGAATGAATTTATTGACAACACCATTATACTTGGCATATAGTCATGAATACAACCAATAATCAGTAATTACATAATACAGAGAATGGGAGGGCCACAACTATTCATTTGACAAAGTTAACATATAATTTTTGTTGTTAATGTAAGCATTATGTAAATCAGTCACCTTTCATATTTTCTTTTCCAAATCATTATTTAACAAAGTCTTCTAGCAGCTTTCACATTTGAGGGATTCATAACAATTTTTATAAAATTATCTCTCATACAACATTCTTCTTGAGCAAAAATGATTTTGAAATGTTTTGTGATACATCACATCATTTAAATTTATCTATGCATTATGCCTATTTACAAAAAAGAAATATTTAATTAACTTTACATATATATTTGGTATTTTTCAAATGTATATATATTTCATATATACATTGTACAGAAGAAAAACAAAAATACAATATTCACTATCTGAAATAAACCAACTTTAAGGAAGCTATGCTTATGCTTCAAAATACTTATAATTTTAAGTAACAATTTGCACAAAAACTGTACTGTTTGTTGGACAGCAACTAAAACATATGGCTTCTAAAAGGCAAAACAAAAATCTTTCAATTATTTAGTATGTAACAAACAATCCATGAAATTCAATATAATTTGTAAATATTTAAATGAACCTTCAGTATTCAAGAAACAGTGTATGTCATTTGCAAGGCAGAAAGACAGGCAGAGTGGTAGCATAGTAATGGATCTCTTAATTATTATCTGAAAATAGCTGCTTTTCACCAAATTTTCTAGAACAAGCAATTTATGATACTGGTACATGTCAATATTAGCTTTATCCTTACATCTCAAATTTTTGACTTGTATCTCATGAATGTTTTGAGGTAGAAGCTTTGTAACTTGTAAATATAGTTGCATGTACTCCTCTGTACACTTTGCATATAATAAAACACCAAGCACACATCTTATAACTTCTGTTACATATACATACCACACAAAATGAAAAAATACTATAACAATTTGCCAAGAAACATAATTACCTGGAGTACAATTGTGACCAAAACTTTAAGGACAGATAAAATGATCTTGCTTTATAGGTGACTCAATAATCTGCTGTTAAATCTTGAAAACATACATTCAATTACAAGCAGTCTGAAGATGTGATACCTTGACAAATCTCTGATTCCTTTGGAGATAGGAAGCTTTGTTCAAAGGGTGGTGAACCAATCAAATTGCCAAATAAAGTTCTCTGAAAACAGACACATGCATAATATATGTATTCTGATTTGAAATTTAGACCAAAAATACTAATTGTTGTATTTTCTCTTACCTCAAAGTCAGAATTATGGTATGTTGGTTAAGGATAAAAATCAATCTCAAAATATTGGAATTGTATATTCCACTCCTCTATGATACAAATGTATAATAATCGAGCCAAATGTACAAGCTAGTCTAATTTTAGTTAGATTGGGATAGAAATCATACTTTATTTCTTTAACTGATGCAAAGTTTTAACATTCAAACAAATTCCAATGTCTTATTGAACATGAGGGGCTTATTTTCACATATTACTGCAATTGTTAAATATACTGTAAATAATAATTTCATGACCAAAGGAATTTTAAATGTTTTCTACTGTGATTTTATATCAAAACTGCAATTTCTTGTACATACAAGGAAACCCTTAAAAAAATTTCATTACTCATTACCAAATGATTATCATACAAATAATCACTTCAGACGTGGGTGCCGGTCTTTCGGAGGAGACCGTATAAACCGAGGTCCCATGTCGCAGTAGGTGTGGCACGATAAAGATCCCTCCCTGCTCAAAGGCCCTGAGTGCCGAGCATAGGCCTAAATTTGCAGCCCTGTCACCGGTAATGGTGACAGCCGCCGGATAGCTGAAAAATTGCTCAGGCGGCTATAAACAAACAAACAAACAAACAAATAGTCACTTCATATACTTGTCATCCATTATGATTTTCTTAGGTGTGTTGTAAGCATGACAGAGTTTAATTGTGGAAATATTTACATTTCAAGAAAATGTGAATGGGTAGTGTATGTATCCCAACCCTTCAACAGATCCACTCAATAAATTTATTTCCTTCATAAATAAATTTACTTTATTTAATACTGCCAAATCAGGAAAAAAGACATATATCTTCACCAAGGAAATGTTACGTTTACAAGTTTTAAGACACTTGTAACTTGTAATGCATCCTGTCCCTTCACACACACACACACACACACACACACATATATATATATATATATATATCTCAAAAACGTGAAACAGACTATAATATTTTCTGCGTAAATATTGTCAATTGTATGTAATATTTTAGTGTGTAATAAATTTAACACAGTCCCTACGCAGCATTAAAATTTAAATATGGCACTTTGAAAAGGAGATTAGACTTATAATATTTTTTACGATAATCAAGAGTTTTTTTCCAAAGTTGGGCAAGCGTCCAAATCTAAGGTAGATAACTCTTTACTATCATTTCTTACTTACGCTTTATTAGCTGATGTCGTTCGAAAAATACGTAAATTTATATACTGTGAAAAGAAATAAAGCATAATATATCAATTTCTGATTAATACTTGCATTAGCACTGGAGTTCCTTATAACACATCCATTTCCGGTAGAAATTCGCCAGTTCTCGGATAACTTGCGTTGAAGTCTTGGGAGCAACGAGATTAAATTTCACTCGGAAGCCCCTTATTTTATGCTCTACTTAACACCGATAAAGGATATATTCCGAACACGTTAGTAGGGGTTAAAGCAATATAAGCTGCCAAAATTGCAATTTTTTATAGTGGCATTAAAAGAGGTTAAATGAACGTTGATATGATTGAAAAAAAGAACTGCGTCGAATTTCCTCTCTTATGCATCGTTTACACACCTTTACGTGATGAAAAATATATTCCTCGACATTCCGTTTCAACCTAACAATGGCAGCTGATTAATCGTCGGCGACAATCCTGAAGATAACCGATGTTGACACGAATGATTCTGATGCTGATCGGGGTGGATCGGGTTGTATCCGGGTCATTAAAATATGGACGGCGAGGTGAGATAAAATTCTAGTTACCATCATTATTTTGGCACTTTTAACGATGTTATATGTTTTTAAATTATGATAGTATGTTTTTTAGTTATGATAGTTTTAAGGGATCGCTTGAAACATTACGCAAAATTCCAAAGCCGGCTTTCTCCCTCGCTTCGAACCTTTCGTGTCGGACATCTTTCGTGCTTACCGGAAATATTGCGCTTGCGCATTTGATTTTGCCGAATGAGTTCAACTTTAGGTCATTGCATACGGAAATAATGTCGGGAAAATTAAGGTACGGGAAGACTTCATTTCAACTGTCGAACATTTTTGCATTTAATGCAAAAAATACAACATGTCAAAAGTTTAATCGATAAAATCGGGTATTTCAATATACATCATGTATCTCGATCATCCAAACGAGGTGGTGGCATAGCGCTCGTCTACAATTCTGACATGAAGGCAGAGCGAATTTCAAGCAGTATACAAAATACCCATTTTGAAATGCTAGAATGCGTAGTCAGTGGTGAAAATGATAGGTTTCATCTATATGTGATCTACCGTCCGCCTCCATCAAGGACTAACAATTTCCGTAAAACCGTGTTTTTCGATGAATGGTCGGACTTTTTAGATCAAGTTTCCGTCATTCCCGATGAAATTGTCATAACCGGAGATTTAAATTTTCACCTAGACGATCCGAAAGATTTTGATGCTCTCAAATTCTTACAATCACTCGATGATCATGGACTTAGACAGCATGTAATCGGTCCGACGCACCAACGTGGGCATACACTGGATGTTCTGATCACGAGAGAGAATGACTCGATTTTGCATGGAAAACCTATTACGCATGATCCAAATCTGTTCGACCAAAGAGGAAATTCAACATGTGACCACTTAGCAATTTCAGCGAAACTTCGGCTGCAAAAGAGTCAGAAAAAGAGACAAACTATCAAATTTCGCAAAATTAGAGAAATATCACAAGCTGATTTCATCCAGGATCTGAACAATTCACCCTTGTTTCAAAATCCTAAAGGTACCGTCGATGAACTCGTCACTCAATATGTTTCTGACCTTTCAAACATTATCAACAAACACGCTCCTTTGCAAACAAAAGCAGTAACAATCCGACCAAACACAGAATGGTACACTGAGGAACTCCGAGCAGCGAAACGAGAACGCCGTAGAGCTGAGCGTACAATGCGAAAAACGCATTTGACAATCCATGAAGAGATTTATAAGGAGCAATGCAGAATTTATAATCAATTACTGCTCCAAAGTAAAAAAGACCATTTCTCAAGCAAGATAGCACAAGTTGGTAGTGATCAAAGAGAACTCTATAAACTCACCAACGTTCTAATGGGCAACAACAGTGAAGTGATATTACCATCAAATGATAGCGACGAACAACTAGCTAATACTTTTAGTGAGTATTTCATGGGGAAAATTGACACTATTCGAAATGATCTTTGCATAATCAGGGACAAAGAAAATATTGATGTGTTGCGGGCTGATGTCAAGTTTGAAGGTGGTCAACTTACTAGTTTTTCCCCAGCTTCTGTTGATGAAATCCGTAAGATCATCCAGAAGGCTAAATCAAAATCTTGCGAACTGGATCCAATTCCGACTTACCTCCTGAAAAGCTGTTTAGATAGTGTTGTTAATGTCATCACTGAAATTGTCAACAAATCATTCAGCGAAGAATGCGTTCCATCGTCATTCAAAGAGACCATTGTAAGACCGCTTCTTAAAAAATCTGGATTGGATAAAGATGTGCTAAAAAATTACCGTCCAGTGTCAAACTTATCTTTCATATCAAAGATTCTTGAAAAGGTGGTAGCGACACGCCTTGAATGTCATCTGCAATCCAATTCACTTCTAGACAATTTGCAATCAGCATATCGCACTGGACATTCCACCGAAACAGCGCTTATTCGAGTTCATCATGACATTACATCAGCATTAGACAAAAACTCGTGTGCCGTTTTAGTCATGTTGGATCTTTCAGCAGCGTTCGACGTTATAGATCACAATATCCTCTTCCACCGTTTAGAATATTCCTATGGCATATGTGGGTCTGCTTTAGCGTGGATAAAATCATATTTGTCAAATCGTTCTCAACGGGTCGCAATAGGATCGATCTATTCAAATGGGATGCATCTCAAATACGGAGTGCCCCAAGGATCTGTGCTGGGCCCAAGACTTTATTGTCTTTTATCGAAACCGATTGGTCAAATTTGTCGGCAACATGGCATGGAATATCACTGCTATGCAGATGATACACAAGTATATCTTGTGTTTGAACCACTAGATGATTGGATAGACATAGCAAGTCGTCTAGAAGCATGTTTGGAAGATATCAGTGACTGGATGCGATCAAATCTTCTAAAGCTGAATCAGGATAAGACCGAACTGATTGTTTTTGCCCTTAAACACCGGGTGAACGACTTTTCAACTTGTCAACTTTCTTTCGATGGCACAGTGGTCAGTAATGTTTCATGTGTCAGAAACCTTGGTGTCATTTTCGATAGGACACTCACTATGGAGAAGCAAATTAGTACCACTGCTAAAGCGTGCTTCTTCCACATTCGAAATATTGGACGTATACGTCCATATTTAACGAACGATGCCTGTAGAACGCTAATGAACTCACTGGTCACTTCCAGATTAGATTATGGAAATGCGATGTTATATGGACTGCCGACAAACATAACGAACAAATTACAACGTGTTCAGAACACTGCAGCTCGTGTTGTATCGAGAACTAAAAAACACGAGCATATCACCCCCACTCTTGTTAATCTCCATTGGTTACCTGTGCCCTTCCGGTGCCAGTATAAAATTCCTGTGTACGTCTTCAAATGTCTTCACGGCAGTGCACCAACGTATTTGCAAGACATCGTTCGTGCTTACCAACCAACACGTTCGCTGCGATCAGAGGACTGTACACTACTAGTGCAACCTCGAATCCGCACCAAAATATACGGCGAGAGACGCTTGGACAAATCTGCGGCCACTCTCTGGAACAACTTGCCCAGATATTTGAGAGATAAACAATCCATGTGGGCTTTTAAGAAATCTCTCAAAACACACCTTTTTAGACTTGCATACGGAAATATTTAACTCACTTTTACCATGCATGAATTACTTTTAAAACTCATTTCTATTATTGTTCTTTTAAGTTATGTGTATTTCTTTTTACATGTATCGGTCATATTAAAAACAAAAAAAACCAAACAAAAAAAAACACCAAAAAAACAACGTATGTATGTATGTGTACGTATGCAAGTGTATGTATTTATGCGATGGGTGTGTGTGTGGTGTTTTAGTGTGCTATATTAGTCTTTTTTGTAGTTAGCGTAACTAAATATAATTTGTGTTTTAAAATACCCCATTTAGTCCTTTTCTTAATTTCTCTATGTTGTATGTATGTTTGGCGATATATTAATTGTGTATGTTGTAAAGCGCTTAGAGTAATATTTATAATGTTAGATAATGCGCTATATAAATGCCTTGTAATAATAATAATAATAATAATAATAATAATAATAATTAGAAGGTAGATGTTTACAAAATTTTCGATTAAATTTTAGGACCCCAAAATAACAATTTTGACAGCTTATATTGCTTTAATATGTCACAAGGCTATGTACGATAGTGCGCGGGCTATTCACCATTGTACTTGAGCCTTTTATATCGTTAGTGGTAGTAATAATTACTAATGATAGTGTTAGCAATAGTAATTGATTTATTAATGTGTGACGTGGCGAATACAACAGCCTAATAAAGAGAACCACAGTACTACATACATTTATTACTTCTTGCCGAAATAAACATGCGAGGCATTCATTTGAAATATATAAAATGTGAATTTAAGGACATACGCGACATTCCTCAATAATATATAATTTTCCGTGAAATTTCAAGTACAATTCATTTGCATTTTATCTTGTTTCTAAAATAAATAAATAATTAAATAAAAAATAAAAAAAAAATACAAAGAAGGGGAAGGGTTATGTTGCCATGTCATGTCTGTTTTAGAGGTAGCATATGTTGATAGTTCCTGGTTGTTACAAGGAAAAATGTAAATTCAGCTCTGTTGTATTAATAGGCATTACCGCAGTAATGGAGAGAACAATCTTTGGAACAAGAGGGTATCGAATGCGGTACCCTTATATTATAAGTTAAGTGATCTAAGCAATGAGCTACCCAGGCTAATATAATCAAGTTGGTAATATGGTAATATCACTACATTACAAAATTTAAACCTGTTGTACAAAAACTCTTAATATCGCGAAGATGAAAAAAATAAAATTAGAGAAAATGTCATAAGCGTTGCGTATGTCCTTAATGGTTTATACAAAAAAAAACCAAAAAACATGTTGACTAATCTTTATAAACCTTTTCTTACGCATGTACATGTTATATGTACATGTTATATGTACATGTTATATGTACATGTTATATGTACATGTTATATGTACATGTTAAGAGCCAGTTTACATAGCTCCACCATATCAAGTTACAGTACTATGAGAATATGCACAAAAACTAATACAGTCCATAGCTACTTGGATAGAATCGAACAACGCCACCTTTAGAATAAGGGTCACATGATAAGTCACCTACTTAATATTGACTTCAATACCGGTCACATGATAAGTCACCTACTTAATATTGACTTCAATACGGGCCACAAGATAAGTCACGTACTCAATAATGATTTAAACAGTAACAGTTGCAATTACAAGAACAGGATAGGGCAACATACCTACTCAATATTTACTTCTGTATGTTAGTGGATTAATTTTGTATTCGTATATTCTTTAAGAATGTTGTTAATTTGAAAATGATTCACTAAACATCGATTTAGAAGTGAGAATCACGGATCTTTTGGATATGACTTTAAAATTGGATGTCCCGTGTCACGATAGGCGTTGGCACGTGAAAGAACCCTCACTGCCACGGCCCTAAGCATAGGTTCTAAATTTGTGGTACTTCACCTACAGCTGGTGACGTCTCAATATGAGTGAAAAATTCTCGACGGGACGTAAAATAAACAAACAAACACTAAACATCGATTATTGATTATAAATAAAAACTCCTAAATCATTATTCGTGTTTTCTTTAACTTTTGTAATACTGATTTTAAAAAACCCCAGCAAACAACAATAAAAATAGAATCCATGAAGCCTGGATAGGAAAAGCAGTCATTGAATTTTATTTAGTATGCACGTGTACTTGGATTAAATCTTCCTTGTTTGCCGAACTGAAATTAAACTACAGGAACATTATCAATTTCCTTCTATTTAATTCGCCATTTATCTCCTTAGATTTTGGGATTTTAATTATGAGGATTTTATTTCTTTTCTCAACTTTGTTGAATGTTTCTCTGCAGGTGGATGTTAAAAACGCACCCCTTTGTGAAGGAAGGTATTTAATTAAGAGCATGTTTATTCTATGTGTTGCGGTATTTTTTGTTCTAAAGTTTGCATATTCATTATGAATGACCTATTTCTTTTTTTAAATATTATGTTGTAGATCAAGAAGTTGCTGCTCCGGTTATATGTGGGATGACTTAACTGCCACATGTGTCGGTAATCAATCTGGTTTTATTCATTTTTTTAAAAAAAGAAAAACAGCTTATACAAATTAATATGACATTTTATTCCATTTCTAAATATTACGATAAAAGCAACATGTACAATGTATAACATGTCATATGCAATCAATTATAACACTTTTAGTTTCAAACTAAACAATTGAAAATATTAAGTATAATAGAAATTTTCATTCATATCTTTGCATTTATTCCCCCCATAGAATAATGACCGGGGGTCGTTTATCGATGTCGAAAATCCCAGTCGTAGAAAGATTGAATTATTTAATAGAAAAGACCCAGTGGTCAGTTTCCTACATGTTATACTTGGAAACAATTGACCCCCATAGAAAAATTACCCCTATCCTAGCTGAGTAATATGATATTTAAAAGGGTTGATACGAGTTGTCAAGATAGCATTTAATTACTCCATATTATATGATACAATTTCATACCATAATGGTATCAGTGGCGGATCCAGAATTTCCAAAAAAGGGGTGGGGGCATATGTGAAAGTCAAGTATTAGCCAAAATTTTCAAACATTTTAGGTTCCAAATCTGGAGTTTTACTTGCATTAATTTGTGAATTTGTGACGGAAATTGGGAGGGGGGGGGGCTCTAAAGCCGTCACTGGGTATCATATGATATATCACATATCCACAGTCACAAGCAAGTTCGAGTGAGGTAGCGTCGGGGAAATCCAACAGTCTGTTAAAATTCTCATGGGAATGAATTTTGCTCCTTTGTTAACTGACCTGTTTTTATATTTTTATCAGGAATAATTTATTCAAAAGCTTCTACATGGGAAGAAAAAATTCTTGCTGTGGCCTTCAACTCGATATTTTGATATATCGACTATGTTTTATATATTAATAACAATCATTTTCATTCATATGTTGATTCGATGCATCCCAGTGAACCCGGAATGAACCACACAACATAGTCCTCCACATCTGCTTCTTAGAGTTTTTTCACTGAAAATAGATTTCAACGTCTAATTAACAACTCAACTTTATGACAAGCGGGATTATTTCAATTCCCTATTATCAGCTTCCAATATTTATGTAACAATATTCCATTCTCATCTGCAAAACTGTGTTTATATCCCAACTGACTCGATACGCGAGAGTTTGTTCTGACGGATGATTAGTTTTTAAATCAAGGCAGGCTACAGACAAACAAGTTGATGGTACAGGGGTTGGGTTTCAAATTCTATGGTCGTTATAACGGTGTAGTTTGCCAATACAACCTGTCAGTGGGTAATATGATGTCTGACGTGTTTCATACCAATTGTTAGGCCGTTCTTGGGACATTGATTCTGACTACGGATTACTCTGTTTATCTGATCAAGATATAAGATTCACGGCGGGTGTAACCGGTCGACAGGGGATGCTTACTTCTCCTAGGCATCTGATCCCACCTTTGGTATATCCAGGAGTCCGTGTTTGCCCAACTCTCCACTCTGCATTTCTTATAGGAATTATGAGATTGATCACTGTTTGCTATCTTTAACTTTTCGATAGGACCTGCTCCAAAAACGCCGACACCGGGGGTATAGCATAAGCTCCACGACTTCGTCTCGGTGAACTAAAATGAGCTCAAAATCTGAACAATAGTCAGTTAGTGTTATGTCGGGGGTTGGGAGGTTTGATGGAGAGTGGGGTTATAATGGTTAAGCTCTTCTGTTAACTCAGAATTATGATTGAAAGTTTAACTCATTTTAAAGTATAAATTCACTTTCCCTACATAATAAATAGAGCCCGCCCTAATACCAGATCCCACAAATTTCACTATTCTGGTAATAGAATTAATCCTTGCTCATCCCAAGCATGCACTCACTTTGTCTGCTAAATGAGGGTTTATATATATATATATATATATATATATATATATATATATATATATAAAAATAATGCATGCCATCTAGTGCTATATGACCCGTAGAGCCCTCTATAACACCAAAATCCCAACCAACACAGGGGTCAAGAATATCATGATTTTCGTAGAGGCTACATTTTTCTTCTCTATGCATGCTCTATGTTCAGTAGTAGAGAATAAGATTTTTAAATATCAATGCATGTTCACTATATGACCAGTTGAAACTCCCTTCTAACACCAGAACTCAGAATCTCTTTATAAGGAGACCATTGTCTCGATATAACTAGCCCCCGTGGGGATCCGCGTTGTTAGAATAGATCCTCAGATGCTTGTCGTAAGAGGCGACTAAATGGGGCGGTCCTTTGGATGAGACCGTAAAATCCGAGGTCCCGTGTCACATCAGGTGTGGCACGATAAAGATCCCTCCCTGCTCAAAGGCCCTGATAGCCGGGCATAGGCCTAGTTTTGCAGCCCTTCACTGGCAATGGTGACGTCTCCATATGAATGAAAAATTCTCCAGCGGGACGTTAAACAATATATAATCAATCAATAAATCGATATAACTATGTGTATGTATTCATTCATAAAAACGAGATATCTTGCTATGACTGGATAACTAATCTTGTTACAAGTAAATTCTTATTTTCTAAAAAAAAAATTGCCGTTCTAAATCTTTTTAAAAAAAATATTTAGTTAATTTAAATAGAAATGATAAATTGATTTACTCTTTACTCTCATTAATGTGGCAATATTGAACATTCTTCCTTAGGCATTACCAGAGAATCCTAAATAAAATTTACAGCGGTCATTAATCTATGGGGGTAGTTTGTCTTTATGTAGAATGGGTTGATTTTAATGAAATGACCCTTTTGCTATGGCAAAAGGGTCATTTTAATAATAATAATAATAAAAATAAAAACAACTCCAGAATAAGGATGTCGATTTTTCAATTTTCAAAAGATAGTTTTTCGAAGCAGCTCTCGATATTCTTTTACCTGTGTTTTGTAGATAATAAAGTTTGAAAGAAATAATTCATTACGTTTCTATACGTGTAAGAAAAAAAGAAAGATGCGTTGTTTGTAAAACACATATGCCCCCGATAATGGTAAATTCAAATTTTAATGAAGGCAATAGCAATGTTAAAATTTTTAAGTAGATCAAATACCAAGGTCAAAATTCTTAATACCAACGGAAAGGTCTTGTCACAGAAATACTCATATGAAATATGAAAGCCATAGTACTTACCATTTAAAAATAAGTGGGCAATATCAAAGGAGAGTGTAAATGCGTCGGCACCGTGCGTCTTGTCTTATTGTCCTTTTTCCATGTTCCAAGTTTGACGTCCTGATGCCAAATGGTTCTTAGATATGGCCTTTTTGGTACTTTTTATCAAATGTGTCAAGGTAAAAAATTATAATGCAGTGCATCTCAGCTTAATCTTATTGATGGATGTTCCATCTTTCAAGTCATATTCTAGAGTTATGGCTGGGTCGTATTTTGCTCAACTTAACCTTGAATGAAAAAATGGGTCAAAGTCAAAACTTTTGGTCAGTGCATCTTGTCGTAATGTCCTCTTTCCATCTGTTTTAAAGGTTGAAGTCCTAATGTCAAAGGGTTCTCTAGTTATGGCCTGGTTATCTCTAGTTATGGCCCGGACCAGATTTTGATATAAACGACCAAATAAGTCAAGGTAAAAATAGTTGCATCCTTCCTTCACCAAGACATGTCTTGACTAAAATTTCGTTGAAGAAGAAAAAAGAGTAACAAGAAAACTGACAAAAACACTACTAAAGAAAACATCTATATAGAGAAATATATGGGGATGTTTTTCTATGTTAAGGGGAAAGTTTTCTGTAGAGAGATAGGTGAATTATTTAACTTTTGTATGTTGAAAATCACTGCGGGGAATGTTTTATCTGTAAAATCATCGGGGTACATATAGAGAACCTTCAGTTTGGGGAAATTTTCTTGGCCGACGGTTATCAATGCAATACCACATGTTCAAATTTTCACAATTCCAATGTTTTGCCCTCTATGCACTTACCATTGTAATGATCACCATTTCCTCATTAATGCGATGCAATGAACAGTGTGTTATGAAACTTGATAAATTTTAACGACTGCAAATTCCAGCAAAAGTTAAAGTACAATGTAAATATAAAAAATAAATTTCAGGAACTGCAACTCTTCACGCCAGCATTCCTTTCATGGAGTATACTGGCATGAACATCGCAGTCCATGCCATGTATTTTTAAAATTGAAATATATTTCTCAAATGTAGGCAAACAAACTGAATATGTTAAGATATGGTGCACTTTCAGAATGTCCTCATGGATACATTGGTTATGGCTGTAATCGAACATGCCCTTACCCTCAGTTTGGAAAATTGTGCCAAAACAGGTGCCCTTGTGAACAACACAGATGTAACCACATCGAAGGGTGTACGGAAGAAAAACTTACAGGTGAAGAGAGAGAAAGATATATATATATATATATATATATATATATATATATATTGTTGATTGTTTTCCACATCACTCTACAATTTTTCAGTTATCTGATATTTTCTTTAAATAATTGTGTCTGAGGATGCATTGATAAATCTCTAGAGACATGCAAACAATGCTTTTGCTTTGATAATTGCGACTCAGAAATGGAGCATAGCACGCTTTATTTACATGAATGAAATCCCAGACTCACAGTCTTATACATCTGCATCAAACTTGGATAATTTATTGAATATAAAAGTTAAATTCAACTTTATGACAAACGGTACAACTTCAACTTCTCCATCATCAACTTCTCGTATCTATGTAGAAATACTCCATTATTACTTGCATATGTTGTTTATTTCTCTCAACTGATTCGATACTCAAGTGCTTGTTCTGCGTATGATTAGTTTTTAAATCGAGGCGGGTTACTGACAAATAATAGGTAGATGTTGATACTGATTGTGACTGCAAATTACTCCGTTTACCTGATCATGATATATGGTTCAAGGTGAGTGCGACCGGTCGAAAGGGGTTGCATACCTGATCCCACATCTGGTATGCCTAGGGATTTGTGTTTGTCCTACTCTTAATTTTGTATTCTGTTTAGGAATTATGAGATTTATCACTGTTCATTATCTTCACGTTCTCTTTTGTACCTGAAACATAACGACATGTATTTACTGCACAAATTCGCTTCATATTTCCAAGTCATATCCTGCTAATGTTGGCCCCGTGGGGATCCGGGTTGTTAGAATAGATCCTCAGTACCCTTCGCGTGTCGTAAGAGGCGACTAAATGGGACTGTCCTTCGGATGAGATCGCAAAAACCAAGGTCCCGTGTCACAGCAGGTGTGGCACGATAAAGATCCCTCCCTGCTCAAAGGCCATAAGCGCCGAGCATAGGCCTAATTTTGCAGCCCTTCACCGCCTCCATATGAGTGACAAATTCTCGAGTGGAACGTTAAACAATATATTATCAATCAATCAATCTTGCTAATGTTGTTAGTTGTCCACAATTCAACGTACATCATGCTGCATTTCAAAACCTGTATATCACGTATGAATTATAAAAATATCAAACGGTCCTAAGTGAAATGTTGTGCTGATTACGAGATGGCTTTGAATTACATATATATTTTAACTGACTGACAGATTGATTGTTTAGCGTTTTACACTGTGTTCGCAATATTTCAGCCACTTTTCGGCGGTTAATTAACTGAAATATGTTTGATTGTGAAAGTTGAAGATTCCCTGACGGCCCCCAGTGAGCCTACTCTTTTTCGAAAATCTAGGAAACGATTTTTTGCGGGTTTGGTGATCCATGATACGGGGCACCCTTTAATGTCCCATCCGACGGACATAAGAAATGCGTTAATAGGTAAATTTTGATGGCACCGCTTTAAATTGATACAAGTGAATTAGTTAAACCTGATAAACATGTAGTAGTATTTGAATTCCTTTTGAACATTTCAATAACTTAAGGAAAGATGATGAGTGTTCTTTGTTATTGTCATGTCTCACGTACATGTATCATCCTAAATCCGTGTTTCTGTAATTCAATCTTATTGCATATATCAAGTGTTTGGTACACCCACTATTCACAGTACTTCAATGATTAAATTTTTCGATTCGTGACCAGTGGGTCGTTTGCTGAACTTAGCCGCGTCAAATAATTGGGCAGTAAATTTCTTCGACATTTAGGGAATGCTTCGGTTAAGATATAAAACATAAACGGTACCAAATTTGATGTACCAGGTGCGCATTTCGACAAATAATGTCTCTTCAGTGAAAAATGTTGGAAATCCGAAATATTATAAACTGGGAACAGCTGAAAGAATAAAAAATACCAAATAGTGGAGCCAAATCCGGCAAAGGATTAGAGCATGAGGGAGATAATCCTTAATTTTCAATTGAAACAGCTTTCTATCCGTAATTCATGCTAGCATTGAAGTACTTAGCAACTGGGCAAGTGAAAACCCACGGGGAATAACAGTCTACCATCAGAGGTGTCTCCGTGTCGCTGTTGGCACATTAGAGAACCATGTCTAGATTTGTGACACTTTACCTTCAGCTGGTAAATTCTCATTACAAGTGAGAAATTATGAAAGGTTAGTTGGTTGATTGTATGCTCTCGAGAATGTTTCGAGTTCACCATTGCCGAAAATATGAGTATTTGCTCGGTGCTTGCGGCCTTTGAGCAGGGAGGGATAATTACCGTGCCAAACCTGCTGTGACAAGGGGCTTCGGTTTTGCGATCTCATCCAAGGTACCGCCCCATTTTGTTGCCTCTTACGACAAGCCATGCCAACGCCTGCCGTGACACGGGACCTCCGTTTTTAAGGTCATATCCCAAAGACCCGTGATTCTCACTTCTAAATGCCGAGTGTTTTGGCGAATGAGCAATCACTACCTATTTTTACCGGTCGCGGTAGCTCAGTGGTTAGAGCGTTCGCTTCGCAACCAGGAGGTCGTGAGTTCGAGCCCCGCTCGTACCATGGCCGCGTCAAACCTAAAATGAAAAATAGGTAGTGATTGCTCCTCGCCAAACGCTCGGCATTTAGAAGTGAGAATCACGGGTCTTTCGGATATGACCTTAAAAACGGAGGTCCCGTGTCACGGCAGGCGTTGGCATGTTAAAGAACCCTCACTGTTACGGCCCCGAGCGCTAAGCATAGGTCTAAATTTGTGGTACTTCACCTACAGCGGGTAACGTCTCGATATGAGTGAAAAATTCTCGACGGAACGTAGAACAAACAATCAATCATAAACTGACACAGAGCGTCGTTTATGATAATATTTCTTGAGCTTTTTTGGTATAACATCTTGGTAATACCGACATGTAACACTTTTGCCCTTCAGCACCGGAATTTGTACGGCTGTACCATAACATGAGAAGAATATACAATAAAGAACCTTCTTTGTGCTTTTGGTTCTTTTGGCAATTACAGGCCTTCTACCTTGATTAGGTAGCCATATTTTGTTTTCAATTTTTCTTACACTGCTACGGCCCTGAGTGCTAAGCATAGATCTAAATTTGTGGTACTTCATCTACAGCTGATGACGTCTCAATATGAGTGAAAAATTCTCCACGGGACGTAAAACAAACAAATAAATAAACTGGTTCAAAATAGTGAACCCATGTTTCGTTACCAGTAATAATGTTTGCAAATTGTCTTTGACTGAATTTGGGAAACATTTTGAGCAATTGCTTAGCGGTTTGTACTCGCACCCGTTTTTGGTCATTTGTCAATATATGCGGTCTCCATCCGACAGAAATCTTTAGCACTTTCAAATTATGCTTCAAAATGAAATGCACACGCGATAGCGATATGGCAAAAGCTTTGGCAATATCACGTATCGTGTACCTGCCATCACTTTTAATTTTTTCCCTGACTTTTGAGACATTTGCCTTTCCGGTTACAGTTGGCCAGAATTTGCTGCATCTTTGACGGACCATGTGCCAATCAGATACGTCTTTCTCCACCTACGAACTGTCTCATAAGATACCCTATCAGACCCATAAACTTCAATATTCTCAACCTGTTTCCCAACCATTTTTACAACAGTTGTCAACGAGTGCCTCTATTGAATAGACGATAAGTTTAAAACTATGCGGAACTGAAGCTCGTGTTTAGACCGTTGGAAAGGTATTGAATAGAGCTATTCAAAAGTATCATCATCACTAATATGAAATAACCACCTCTATGATTGCTACTATGAAATTATTAATTGTTCGATTGCTTATTATAAAATCACAAGTATGAAATAACTAACTCTATGATTGTTTACCATGAAATCACTAATGCTATGATTGGTTGCTATGAACTCACTAACTGTATGATTGGTTGCTATGAAATCACTAGCTGTATGATTGGTTGCTATGAAATCACTAGCTGTATGATTGGTTGATGTGAAATCACTAGCTGTATGATTGGTTGCTATGAAATCACTAGCTGTATGATTGGTTGCTATGAAATCACTAACTGTATGACTGATTGCTATAAAATCTGTCAAGAATGGATTGCTCATTTAATCACTGGTTAAAAGACAACAAAATAAAATGACGACGAAACAATAATTAACGACTTAGATCCCGAAATAACGAGAATACGACAAAATGAAAAGTCGAAAAGCCGACAAAATATAGGCGAAAAGAGGACAAATTAAACCCGCAAATTAGTGACCTTATTTCTCGTATTTTCACTTGGCGTTTTATCGTCTTGTATAATGATTGATTAATTGATTATATATTGTTTAAAGTCCCTCTCGAGAATGTTTCACTCTTATGGAGACGCCACCATTGCCGGTGAAGGGCTCGGCGCTCATGGCCTTTGAGCAGGGAGGGATCTCTATCGTGCCACACCTGCTGTGACACGGGGCCTCGGTTTTTGCGGTCTCATCCGAAGGACCGCCCCATTTAGTCGCCTCTTACGACAAGCGAGGGGTACTGAGAATCTATTCTAACAATCCGGATCCCCACGGGGCTCTTGTATAATGAAAAGACGACAAAACGAAAAAACGACAAAATGATAATTAGCGACTGTATCATGTCAATAACATGAAATAAAGGTGGGTAAATCATTTGCCAATTACACACTGATAGAATGGAATACACAAAGAGCAGTCATCACATACAGTTGGCATAATTAATTCTACACGCATGGAATGTGGAATACATATCGTTTACCCACAATCTGAAGGTCACTGTGTGATCCAGTCTAAGCAGTAGGAAAATCATATGCATAAAATTTAATAGACTGAATTAATTGTTTTCAAATTTCAATCATTTTCTTAATTGATTCATAATGACATAACATACATGCAGGAACCATTTTTCAGAGGCACTATCTCCCCCACTATTTTGGACCCCATGGGTAGAATAATATTATCATCGCACCCTTATCTCTTTGATGATATGCATATGCACATGTATTTTATCTAATATATACGTTATTTTCAAACAAGTAGAGTTTGTTTATTTTTAATTATTTCCCTTTTTGCGTATTATTATTAGTTATTGGTTTACTCTCACTTATTCAACGATTAAAATTATCATTGTGTATTTCACATCTAAGTGATCACCTATGTATAACAGTCTGTTTTTAATCTACTTATTTGCTTTCAGTTAATTTAAACACATAAATAAAATCCGAATGTCAATGTAAAAAAATAGTGAAGATTATAGACAATGAAGTAAATAATTATTTACCAAAGAAATATGTGTGTACATGATTGATAACCCCATGTACATGTAGAATCAGCATTAGGTCAGAAATGTGTATTTCAAAATATGTTTTTATTTTTGGAATGAACAAATAATAGTTTAATAAGGTGATTAAAATGGGTACATAATTAAACAGCTGGCTTTAGCGCATATAATATTTGTAAACAGCAGCACGAGTATGAAAATATCACTATGTGGAAGTCACACAAACTTAAAGTGGGAGGAGGGGTTACAAACATAAAGACATGGTTAAGTTGGTTGTTCGTTGTTTAACGTCCCGCTCGAGAATTTTTCACTCATATGGAGACGTTTCCAATACCGGTAAAGGGATGTAAAATTTAGGCCTATACTCGGTGCTTACGGCCTTTGAACAGGGAGGGATCTCTATCGTCCCACAGCTGCTGTGACATGGGACCTCGGTTTTTGCGGTCTCATCAGAGAGACCGCCCCATTTTGTCACCTCTTACGACAAGCAAAGGGTACCGAGGACCTACTCTAACCCGTATCCCCACGAGGTTGGCAAGGTTAGGGATTTGTAAACTGCGGCATTAAACTGTGAAAGGATCAATCTGTCCCCTCCCCTGTGACTCTCCTCCCCCTTCCCCGGTGACCTCACCTTCTTTACGAACTTGTTAAATCTTTAAATTCCATCCATGTTTTTAGAGAGAGATCCATTAAATTATAAAATACTTATAACGTTTCTTAATGTTGTAGAAAACCAAACAATCTCCTGAAATAAAAACATGATACAGTTGGGTTTTTATTAATGTCTGTGATGTATCTGACTGATTCTTTTGAAAATGCTTACTTTTCTTTGAATTTTTTTTCACTGAAATCATGATTAAATTGTCTATAAACTCCCCAAACTTGTGTCAATGTTTACGTAAAAAATCAAGCGGACACCTTAATATTTAACCAATAGTTAGGTAATTTAAACACGTGCACTGGTTAACTTTTGAGCAACAAAATGTAATTAGTGGGTAAAAGTTAACCAGTGGACAAAGGATTTAAGCTTAATCAAGGTTTTGAGCAACCCAGTCTTGGACTAATTCTATTATTGTTTACTATTTCATAGTTACCAATTTTACTGTAAAATGATCAATGCATGTTAACCATGACTGTGAAATTATTACGATGGGGTTATTTTTCATGATGTGGGCACACTCTTGAAATACATTCTATACTAGCAGGGCCCGGTTGTTCGAAAGATGGTTAACTTTAACACGGTGTTATCTTGGTGTTACATGCAACCTCTGTGTTAATGTTAACCAGCATTTGAAAAACCGGGCCCAGGTCTTTAAAGCTGTCACGGATTTAAGACACCACAAAGATGTGATTTCTATCCAGATCACAAGAATCCAAAATACTAATTCTACAATAATTTAATATATCACATATACTACGCTTTGTTTCAGATCAAGTTCGAACAAAACCAACAGCTGTGAAGAGAAAGAAACTCTCTACCGTTGCCGTAGAAAATAAACCTAAAACGAAGTTTCCGCAAATGTCAAGTCAGAATCACTACATACAGAGACAACCTATTGCCGACACAGGGGACAGAACAGCGCCTTTTCGATATTCCATCATCAGTCTTGTAGGTCTCTTTGGAGTTCTCGTGGTGTTGTACATCGTATCTTACATTATCAAAAGATACAGGCGACAAGGAACGGTATTGGAAATGAACAATATTCAAATGAAAGCTTACGGTACAAAGGAAGGGCTTGAAATGGGATAAATCATGTTTTCTGTGAGCCTGGATTTGATTCTGTGTGGTCAAAAGATATCTTAATGTCTATAAACATATACATATAATTTATGGCTTAACTCTCATTTTTATCCCATATTCAGTAGAAAAATCAGTCATGGGAAACTTGTTATTTGCCATTTCACAGGGTGTATTAAGTATCAATATTCTTGCAGTATCACGGTGTCAGGAAATTTCACCTCTTACATGTAACAACATGTAGTATCTACAGAACTTAAGGAAGAGATGAAACATATAGTTTATTGAAAATATAGGTGACTTATGTACAGGCATGTAAACAACAAGATGTACATGTATTTTGGAACTGCACTGCGATTCTTAAAATACTCATATGCTAAATTGTTGTTTGTAATGAATTACTTCCTTATTTACAATTTCCTTATTTTGGTTTAACAACACTTCTAGTCTTCCTGAAAACTGAAATGAAGAATTTATTCAATGGTTTTCCTAATCATACTTTGCAATTACAGTGCAATTTTTTCCATGTGGTTGTCAAGCAATACAGCAAACGTAGCAAGTATATGGAAATTGCTTATTTGATGAAAATCAAGACATATGAAATTTATCCTTTGCAATTGAAAAGTTAACTACTGCTTCAGGGACTTGTTTCAACAAAAGACTTAAACTTACGAGCCTTGACGTAAGTCCGACGTAAATCGCATTTCATGAAGGCGCAGGTCGTAAACCGTTGGTCTCAAACTACACATGTGCAGAGAGAGAGAGAGAGAGAGAGAGAGAGAGAGATTATTTATATATGTTAGGCGGTATTTTTAATACATTTACATGATAAGTTTACACAGTATTATAGATCATGGTGTTGAATCTGAATTGGTTTCTGTCCTGAAATGTTATACGTTCACACATTACAGACTTATAAATTACTTTAACAAATTATATAGTCATTAAGACATGCATTGTAGTGTCAAGCATCACTGAATATATTGATTTATTTGCGTAGTAACTCTAGGTACAATGTGCTTGTGACTTGAACTTATACATTGCACCTGCACCGAAATTGTTACCACCTTAATTAATACTGAATAATATAATTATTTACCCACACAGGTGTAGGAAAATGGGGGAGAGTCAGGATACGTTTCCCCCACCCACATTTCAAAGGGAGAGGGACACAAACATGTTTGTGCCTCCAATTTTCAAATGACAGCAGTTATCTAATTATCATTAAAACTGAAAAAATTTAACTACGGTCCGTTTTGTTGCCATTCTAATTGCTTTTCGTGAAGTTTATCCTCACTTCATCTCATGTCTTATTCCGCAATTAATATTATAGATTAGGCAGTCTAATTAAAATTTAAATCCTTTTATCCGCTCATGTAGCTATACACACCGGAGGATCAAAAATCTAATTAGATTGCAGATCAGGTGTTTTGGGGGGTTTTCCCCCCTCTCCAATGTATCCGGATTTTCAAAAACGTACAATTGAAGGCGAAATAGATTTCCTCCTGTGTTGACAGTTTAAGGTACTAGTCTGGAAATCTTTTTTTCAGATCTTCTCAGGAACAACAGGGCCATGGTCGGTCATATTGAATATGCCAGCTGAAATCTTTAAAAGAAACAAAACACTTTTCCATTCTCATCACTATAGGTGTCTGAATCACCCAAAGTTATCAGTTTACATCAATTATGAGTAATATATCATATGTATTTTTATCAACAAACTTCTGATACAACATTTAAAAAAAATGATTTACAAGATATATACAAAACAAATGCTCCACTCAAATTTTGCATTGTGTTGTAGTTTTATTTTATCACTTTGAATAGATCTATTGATCAGTATTAAGGATAACAAATGAAAACCTGAAGATATCGAACATAAACCAGTCTCATAACTCCTAGATAAAAAATACAAAAATTAGGAGTTGAGTAAACAAGGACCCCTGGATATACCAGCGGTGGGAACAGGTGTCTAGGAGGAGTAACCACACCGTGGGCCTTCTACCTTCCTCAGGTAAACAAGGTAACCCGTAGTCAGATTCAGTGTGCCAAGAACGGTCTAACAATTGGTATGGAGCACGTCAGACAGCACTTGACCTAATGGAAGGTTCTGCTGGCAAACTAGATCGTTATAACGACCAAACAATTTGCGAAATGCTGATGTTTAAACAAGACTGTTGAAACCCATGTAACATCAACTTGTTTGTCAGTAGCCAGATTTGATTTGAAACTGATCATACAGAGAACAAGCTCTTGCGTATTGAATCATTTGAGAGATACATGTATCAACACTATATGCAGATCAAAATGGAATATTGCTAATTAAATATGGAAATCTGACGATGGAAAAGCTGAAATCATCCCGTTTGTCAAAAAGTTGAGTTGTTAAATAGCCATTAACATATATTTCTAATAAATCATCTAAGTACCACGCAGATGTGGAAGACTGTGGTGTCTTTAATTTTGAGTTCCCTGTGATATCGAATCGACATGAATGGAAATGATTATTGTTAATAGATAAAACGTCGTCGATATATCTAACTTTCGTGGTTTGTCTTTAATAACTTACTGAACCGTCTCATAAAAAAAGTATGAGTAATTTAAAACTCGCATCATTTAATACCGCATGTGTTCCCTAGTCTTGTGATGTCTATCGAACATTACCTGTAATAATTAAATGTAAAGTTATACTTGTATGCTATCGCTCGCGCCGAAATATGTGTGAAAGTTTGCCAGTTTACTTTCGGAAGGTCGGTAGGCTCTTCCCAGAAGCATTGTATCTGTGTTCTCTCTTCCACGAATAAAAAATTGAACGCACCAGATAACTGAAAAATTGTTGAATCAATCTAATATAAGCCATATCTTTCAAATCTTAAGAGGTCTTGTTTTTCTGTTAAGCATGTGCATTTTTGTGAGAATCCTTTCCAACGATACCAGATTTGTTGACCCTGATCTTTGGCCTATTTTTGGAAATTTTCAAAAAAACCCCCAAACATTTGTCATCTTTTACACCATAAGAAATAGACGTTTCATATTTGGTTTATGTATTCCTCGTGGCAAGACCTTTCCATTGACACCAACATCTTTGACCTGGTCACTTTTACAGTTACATATGACCTACTTTTAGATTATTCTAATATAAGCAGGGGCCTCCGTGGCCTAGTGGTTAAAGCAACGCGCTCAAAACCACAAGGTCTCTCACCTCTAGTCGGCGCGGGTTCAATTCTCGCTCGCACCGATATATATGTGAAGGTTTGCCGGTTTACTTTCGGACGGTCGGTGGGCTCTTCCCAGATGCATTGTATATGAGTTCTCTCCTCCACGAATAAAAAACTGGACGCCACCAGATAACTGAAAAATTGTTGAGTGTGGCGGAAAACAATAATCAATCAAATATAAGCCATATCTTTCGAATCTTAAGAGGTACTGTTACCCCATTGGCTGTTAAAATTAACATTTGTCATATCTTTTACAACATAAGAGGTAGAGCTTTTATATTTTGCATCTGTATTTCATTTGGCAAGAACCTTTCCATTGGTACGAAAATCATTGACCTTTGACCTACTTTTAGAAAATTCGAATGTAAGTCATATTTTTTAAGGCACTGCTTTTAAAAGATGAAAAAAATGAAAGTTACTTCACATTCTCAGTATTGCTACAAAACTTCCAACTACATTGTCTTGCAGTTCCACTTGTAATATAGGGGCATCACTGTTTTCCAAACACATCTTATTATTCTTGGTAACATTTACTTTGTTATGGCAGGATTTCGAACATGATTAATCGTACATGTTTAGTCGTGCAGTGTCAGGGGCCCAATTAAAACTCGACCACAAAATAATAGGCATTTTTCTGAATTCATCTCTGCATATCTTGGGAAGTATACAGAATTTCTGGATCATCTTTGGTAATAATGTAGATTAGTGATATGTGATCATATTAGAATATAAAGTAGAATTTTATACCATTTGGTTTACTGATTTTACATCGGCAAACGTAGGTACCCTATAGTTAGAGTTCTATACCTTTACTCTTTAATAGTAAATTCGAACCCAAGCGATATAATTGCCTGTGGTCTGTGGTAAATATTTTGGAAAAATTGTTCCTGTTGCCTGACAGGTATGAACCCATCACACTAACAAAGTATCCTGTCATTGTCACAATTGCAATGGGTTTGATAAGAGGTCTGTGTTTATGCAAGCTATACGATTTTTTTGGGCAAGGACAACTAATTCTGTATGTGTAACTGAATACCATCTATATATTACAAGAATAGGTTGCCTACAGTCTCTTCCAAAGAGAGTTTGTGCTAATAGTCCCGTGTGGTCTTCAATAACCCTTTCTCGTGTGATGTGTTGAAAACCAATATTTGATGGAACAAAGGTCAGTTTCATTTTTTTTCTGACTGATGGTAAGGCTCTTCTAATGAAATCCTTTGATATGTTGAATAATGTTGATAGAACTTTGTTAGACATTCCAGTTTTCAATTCGTTAGAAAAAGGCCTAAGCATGTCTTTGTTTTTTGTTGGTTGGTTGTATATTGTTTAACGTATCTTTCACTCATACGAAGATGTCACCATTGCCAGTGAAGGTCTGCAAAATGTAGGCCTCTGAACAGGGAGAGATCTTTATTGTGCCACACCTGCTGTAAAACGGAACCTTTTTTTTGCGGTCTCATCCGAAGGACTGCCCCATTTAGTCGCTTCCTATGTCAAGCAAGGGGTACTGAGGACCTATTCGAACCCGGATCCTCACGGTCCCCTTCCGTTCGAAAAAGTGGTGAGGTTAAAACGATGAAATTGGACAGTGTGAAGAAACTATTACATACAAAATAGCGATGCATTTAATCCAAGAATAGAATGGCCGTTACTTTCAGTTGGTAGCTATTTCGATAGAATTTCTCAGCGAAGTGCAGAGTTTTTCAAAATGTCGCCGGCTGAATTGCACACCTTGTTCATCTATTATGATCGGTGATATGACAGTTTAAAAAACCGGTTTTTATTTGAGATTTGTGTATTTCATTTAAATAGAATAGAATATTTACTCCTCCAAGGCGCCTGATCCAACGTCTGATATGTAAAGGACTCCGTGTTTGCCCAACTCTTTATTATTATTATTATTATTATAACATTTATATAGCGCTAAATATAATTAAATTACTCTAAAGCGCTTTACATAATTATTTGAAACTGCACAATGAATATACACAACTAAAATTAATTGAAAATAACATGGGCATACAAAATATAAAAGGGGGTTTAGATATAGAAATGGGTTAAACAGTGATTAAAATATTCGTAAAACATGTTCAGCACAGATTAAGATCTAAATATTAAATTGATGATAGGGTAAGTTAAAAAAAGCTAATTTAAAACTCTTAATTTTGTATTCATTATAAGTTATGAGATTGATCACTTTTCGTTATCTTCACCTTTTCACATGTGCAAAATTAAGACCACGTGACTATTTTTGTAAATTGAATAAATTCTAGATATTTCACACAGGTGCTCGACGTTTTAAATATCTATAATAAAAAAAACTATTTCCCTGTGAACAAAATATTCACAAAGTATTTCACGCTGCCATCTTGGTTTTCATTTTTACAAGCTGCATCGCTTGCAATTTTCGGCCAAAAGTTCGATATAATATTATAATTATAAGGCGTGATATACCTTGTGAATAGTTTGTTTAGAGGAAGAAGTTTTTAAAATTATAAATATTTAAAACGTCAAGCGCCTGTGATATTTCACTGTCAATTGTTAATCCATGTACGTACGAAGTTACGTACGTGGGGATTTCTCTGAATGATTTGCATAGACTTCTAGGAAATGAATTGCAAATTTTAAGTAAAACATAGACAAATTTAAAGATAAAGGATAAATGAATGTCTGAGTTTAAGTACATGTTCTTGCACTTTAAGCAATGAGGAATCGTTTACTTCTGTAAGTCATGTCAATCCCTCCCCAATGTTGCGGAAAAGATTTCAAAAATTAGCATAAACCCAAGAATTATCTTATAAGTTATTTGTGAAGTTTTAGAATATGTTTTTGTGCTACAATATTAATGAAGTGACAAAAATGAGTCATTTTAAGAGTATGTATGATGGAACAATAAAATACAATCCAGACAAGGTGTTAACTAACCAGTGTCTATAAATGTATAGACATAAATAATTGCACATTGGTTGATATAGACACACAGTATGCGGTTTTACAGACGTTTATGACTTTTGAAGATACTTCTCACATTTTTTCTTTATTTTGAAAGAATTCTCAATACGTTCTTCGAATGAGACCGCAAAAACTGAGGCCCTGTGTCACAGCAGGTGTGGCACAATAAAGATCCCTCTCTGCTCAAAGGCCGTAAGTGCCGAACATAGGCCCAAAATTTGCAGCCCTTTACCGACAGTGGTGACGTCTCCATATGAGTGAAAGATTCTCGAGAGCGACGTTAAACAATATACAACTAATCAACCATTCGGTGCAAATCTACTTAAAATCAACTCCCATCAATACTTTTAGTACTTTGATTGTATTCTGCCATTTATTTTATCTAGCCCGAGCTTTTACGTCCATTAGAAGTTTTAAAAGAGGTCGTGATATCACTTTTTGTGTAAGCACTGCTTACACTTTGAATTTTCATATTATAACAACATGATTTAGTCTGGCATTCAGATTAAGTGCCGGTTTGCAAGTCAATATAGGAAACGGTTACTTCTCTAGATAAAACTAAAAGTACAATTTTTGTACTTCCTCGTCGAACAAATATCTGATAGTTTGAATACAGTTTAAGACTATTTTTATTGACAGAATATTCTGAATGAGCACACAAGACCCTCCGTTATCATAACATGGTCACTAGTATCTACACGTACTTCTTGTGGAGCTGTATACTGCTGGGGTGTATTAGACTTCAGTGTGCGTACCACTTTGGGTCTGTGAGTTTTATATCATTTTAATTAAAAAAAGGATTTGTGATATGAGAACCTGAATACTAATATTTTGCATAATGTTATTACAGTGTAACAATACATTAAATAATATTGCAGTGAATACAATGCTGCTGCATTCCGCGATTTCTATAAGGATTGGTTTGTGTCACATGCGAAAGGTAATAATTCATTTGTATATGTATCAGTATATGGAAACGTAGAATATCATTAAAGAGTTTTACTACATCATCATAATTGCTTCTCTTTACATCATGAATGAAAATATAAATATTAGTAATATTTGTATATTCCTTTTAAATTTGATTGACTTGCTGAGTAGCTCAGTCGGTTAAATTGTCGACTGCTGATCTGTAGGTCGCGGGTTAGAGTCCAGGTGGATTTTAATTTTTCTTCCGATTACTTCCTACTAAATCTGCATTTTTTGACTAAATGAAGTAGATTTGAAAGTGTTCAATTTCAAAATATTATTGTATATATCCTTCACGTTTCATCCATGTTAAATTCCTGTGTTGTAATATTCCTCTTTTAAGTGTTTGACTCACAAATTCTAAATGTTCCTTTTATCTAATGTTCAAGAATGAAAGATTTGATAGTGTAACAATATAATATCTCTAATACTCCTATTGTAGACATCTGATCCCACCTTTGGTGCTTCAAGGGGTTCGCGTTTGCGTTTTGATTTTATATTCCTTATAGGATTTATGAGATTGTTATTTTCACATTTTTTTTATTTGAAAACAAACTCGTATATGTGTAACATAAATGTCTAGATACAGTATACATGTAGATACAAGTAAACCAGGTCTGATGCTCTACCCGACACGATCATAGATTGTAGCATACTCCATTTCATATCAGCACCAGATTTTATGTGCATCAAATCCTTGGAGGAAGACCCACCCATAAAATAAGATGGATTTACTTCATTACGTCCCAAAATTATATTCAAACAAAAAGAAAACAGATGTGATTAAAATCAGAAATACCAGATTCCTAACGTTGCTGAATAAAACTGTTGAATACTTGGAAAAGAAGTTCATAACTCCATGTTTTTGTGTCTTTAGAATCTCGAACTATATCTTGTCCCACGGGATACTCTGGAGCCTCCTGCAATGACGAATGTAAGTATCCAACTTATGGGAAACAATGCCGACTGAGGTGTGACTGCAGTGAAAGACTATGTAACCATGTAACCGGATGTCCTACTCCTGGTCAGTACCATCACTTCTCTTTTATCATGATTTTTTCATGCATTAATCTAGATAAGCTAATACATGTAGGTAGGTTGTTATGAATTATCTATTCAAGTAATGATAATCTAGTAGAAATCTTTTATTGTGTAGCTAGATTTTCAAAACAGTAATCAAAAGTGTATGTTTCAGAAAATCTCATTTAAAGGAAAGAAACTTCTTTAGCTGATAATAGCGAGCTACAAATATTTGGTTATACGAAAATGCGCCTATAATCTGTCAACTCACCTCTGTGGCCGAGTGGTTAGAGTATCGCGCTCAAAGTCACAAGGCCTCTCACCTCTAGTCGGCGAGGGTTTGATTCTTACTCGCGCCGATATATGTGAGAAAGTTTACCAGTTTACTTTAGGAAGGTCGGTGGTCTCTTCCCAGATACATTGTATCTGGATTCTCTCCTCCACCAATAAAAACTGGACGCCACCAGATAACTGACAAATTGTTGAGTGTGGCGGAAAACAACAATTAATCAATCAATCAACCCACCACCACTCAAAACAGTCAGATAGTGATCCATTCACAAAATAGTAGATAGGAGTGGGGATCATATTTAGGTCCTCAATAGTAGAAATCCTGCTGGGAACTCGGCACTTACAACCACTTCTAAATGCCGAGTGTTTTGGTGGATGAGGAATCACTACCTATTTTTACCGGTCGCGGTAGCTCAGTGGTTAGAGCGTTCGCTTCGCAACCAGGAGGTCGTGAGATCGAGCCCCGCTCGTACCATGGCCGCGTCAAACCTAAAATGAAAAATAGGTAGTGATTGCTCCTTCGCCAAACGCTCGGCATTTAGAAGTGAGAATCACGGATCTTTCGGATATGACCTTAAAAACGGAGGTCCCGTGTCACGGCAGGCGTTGGCATGTTAAAGAACCCTCACTGTTACGGCCCTCAGCGCTAAGCATAGGTCTAAATTTGTGGTACTTCACCTACAGCGGGTAACGTCTCGATATGAGTGAAAAATTCTTGACGGAACGTAGAACAAACAATCAATCATAAACTGACACAGAGCGTCGTTTATGATAATATTTCTTGAGCTTTTTTGGCATAACATTTTGGTAATACCGACATGTAACACTTTTGCCCTTCAGCACCGGAATTTGTACGGCTGTACTATAACATGAGAAGAATATACAATAAAGAACCTTCTTTGTGCTTTTGGTTCTTTTGGCAATTACAGGCCTTCTACCTTGTTTAGGTAGCCATATTTTGTTTTCAATTTTTCTTACACTGCTACGGCCCTGAGCGCTAAGCATAGATCTAAATTTGTGGTACTTCATCTACAGCTGGTGACGTCTCAATATGAGTGAAAAATTCTCCACGGGACGTAAAACAAACAAATAAATAAACTGGTTCAAAATAGTGAACCCATGTTTCGTTACCAGTAATAATGTTTGCAAATTGTCTTTGACTGAATTTGGGAAACATTTTGAGCAATTGCTTAGCGGTTTGTACTCGCACCCGTTTTTGGTCATTTGTCAATATATGCGGTCTCCATCCGACAGAAATCTTTAGCACTTTCAAATTATGCTTCAAAATGAAATGCACACGCGATAGCGATATGGCAAAAGCTTTGGCAATATCACGTATCGTGTACCTGCCATCACTTTTAATTTTTTCCCTGACTTTTGAGACATTTGCCTTTCCGGTTACAGTCGGCCAGAATTTGCTGCATCTTTGACGGACCATGTGCCAATCAGATACGTCTTTCTCCACCTACGAACTGTCTCATAAGATACCCTATCAGACCCATAAACTTCAATATTCTCAACCCGTTTCCCAACCATTTTTACAACAGTTGTCAACGAGTGCCTCTATTGAATAGGCGATAAGTTTAAAACTATGCGGAACTGAAGCTCGTGTTTAGACCGTTGGAAAGGTATTGAATAGAGCTATTCAAAAGTATCATCATCACTAATATGAAATAACCACCTCTATGATTGCTACTATGAAATTATTAATTGTTCGATTTCTTATTATAAAATCACAAGTATGAAATAACTAACTCTATGACTGTTTACCATGAAATCACTAATGCTATGATTGGTTGCTATGAACTCACTAACTGTATGATTGGTTGCTATGAAATCACTAGCTGTATGATTGGTTGCTATGAAATCACTAGCTGTATGATTGGTTGATGTGAAATCACTAGCTGTATGATTGGTTGCTATGAAATCACTAGCTGTATGATTGGTTGATGTGAAATAACTAGCTGTATGATTGGTTGCTATGAAATCTTTAGCTGTATGATTGGTTGCTATGAAATCACTAACTGTATGACTGATTGCTATAAAATCTGTCAAGAATGGATTGCTCATTTAATCACTGGTTAAAAGACAACAAAATAAAATGACGACGAAACAATAATTAACGACTTAGATCCCGAAATAACGAGAATACGACAAAATGAAAAGTCGAAAAGCCGACAAAATATAGGCGAAAAGAGGACAAATTAAACCCGCAAATTAGTGACCTTATTTCTCGTATTTTCACTTGGCGTTTTATCGTCTTGTATAATCATTGATTAATTGATTATATATTGTTTAAAGTCCCTCTCGAGAATGTTTCACTCCTATGGAGACGCCACCATTGCCGGTGAAGGGCTCGGCGCTCATGGCCTTTGAGCAGGGAGGGATCTCTATCGTGCCACACCTGCTGTGACACGGGGCCTCGGTTTTTGCGGTCTCATCCGAAGGACCGCCCCATTTAGTCGCCTCTTACGACAAGCGAGGGGTACTGAGAATCTATTCTAACAATCCGGATCCCCACGGGGCTCTTGTATAATGAAAAGACGAAAAAACGACAAAATCATAATTAGCGACTGTATCATGTCAATAACATGAAATAAAGGTAGGTAAATCATTTGCCAATTACACACTGATAGAATGGAATACACAAAGAGCAGTCATCACATACAGTTGGCATAATTAATTCTACACGCATGGAATGTGGAATACATATCGTTTACCCACAATCTGAAGGTCACTGTGTGATCCAGTCTAAGCAGTAGGAAAATCATATGCATAAAATTTAATAGACTGAATTAATTGTTTTCAAATTTCAATCATTTTCTTAATTGATTCATAATGACATAACATACATGCAGGAACCATTTTTCAGAGGCACTATCTCCCCCACTATTTTGGACCCCATGGGTAGAATAATATTATCATCGCACCCTTATCTCTTTGATGATATGCATATGCACGTGTATTTTATCTAATATATACGTTATTTTCAAACAAGTAGAGTTTGTTTATTTTTAATTCTTTCCCTTTTTGCGTATTATTATTAGTTATTGGTTTACTCTCACTTATTCAACGATTAAAATTATCATTGTGTATTTCACACCTAAGTGATCACCTATGTATAACAGTCTGTTTTTAATCTACTTATTTGCTTTCAGTTAATTTAAACACGTAAATAAAATCCGAATGTCAATGTAAAAAAATAGTGAAGATTATAGACAATGAGGTAAATAATTATTTACCAAAGAAATATGTGTGTACATGATTGATAACCCCATGTACATGTAGAATCAGCATTAGGTCAGAAATGTGTATTTCAAAATATGTTTTTATTTTTGGAATGAACAAATAATAGTTTAATAAGGTGATTAAAATGGGTACATAATTAAACAGCTGGCTTTAGCGCATATAATATTTGTAAACAGCAGCACGAGTATGAAAATATCACTATGTGGAAGTCACACAAACTTAAAGTGGGAGGAGGGGTTACAAACATAAAGACATGGTTAGGTTGGTTGTTCGTTGTTTAACGTCCCGCTCGAGAATTTTTCACTCATATGGAGACGTTTCCAATACCGGTAAAGGGATGTAAAATTTAGGCCTATACTCGGTGCTTACGGCCTTTGAACAGGGAGGGATCTCTATCGTCCCACAGCTGCTGTGACATGGGACCTCGGTTTTTGCGGTCTCATCAGAGAGACCGCCCCATTTTGTCACCTCTTACGACAAGCAAAGGGTACCGAGGACCTACTCTAACCCGTATCCCCACGAGGTTGGCAAGGTTAGGGATTTGTAAACTGCGGCATTAAACTGTGAAAGGATCAATCTGTCCCCTCCCCTGTGACTCTCCTCCCCCTTCCCCGGTGACCTCACATACTTTACGAACTTGTTAAATCTTTAAATTCCATCCATGTTTTTAGAGAGAGATCCATTAAATTATAAAATACTTATAACGTTTCTTAATGTTGTAGAAAACCAAACAATCTCCTGAAATAAAAACATGATACAGTTGGGTTTTTATTAATGTCTGTGATGTACCTGACTGATTCTTTTGAAAATGCTTACTTTTCTTTGAATTTTTTTTCACTGAAATCATGATTAAATTGTCTATAAACTCCCCAAACTTGTGTCAATGTTTACGTAAAAAATGAAGCGGGCACCTTAATATTTAACCAATAGTTAGGCAATTTAAACACGTGCACTGGTTAACGTTTGAGCAACAAAATGTAATTAGTGGGTAAAAGTTAACCAGTGGACAAAGGATTTAAGCTTAATCAAGGTTTTGAGCAACCCAGTCTTGGACTAATTCTATTATTGTTTACTATTTCATAGTTACCAATTTTACTGTAAAATGATCAATGCATGTTAACCATGACTGTGAAATTATTACGATGGGGTTATTTTTCATGATGTGGGCACACTCTTGAAATACATTCTATACTAGCAGGGCCCGGTTGTTCGAAAGATGGTTAACTTTAACACGGTGTTATCTTGGTGTTACATGCAACCTCTGTGTTAATGTTAACCAGCATTTGAAAAACCGGGCCCAGTTCTTTAGAGCTGTCACGGATTTAAGACACCACAAAGATGTGATTTCTATCCAGATCACAAGAATCCAAAATACTAATTCTACAATAATTTAATATATCACATATACTACGCTTTGTTTCAGATCAAGTTCGAACAAAACCAACAGCTGTGAAGAGAAAGAAACTCTCTACCGTTGCCGTAGAAAATAAACCTAAAACGAAGTTTCCGCAAATGTCAAGTCAGAATCACTACATACAGAGACAACCTATTGCCGACACAGAGGACAGAACAGCGCCTTTTCGATATTCCATCATCAGTCTTGTAGGTCTCTTTGGAGTTCTCGTGGTGTTGTACATCGTATCTTACATTATCAAAAGATACAGGCGACAAGGAACGGTATTGGAAATGAACAATATTCAAATGAAAGCTTACGGTACAAAGGAAGGGCTTGAAATGGGATAAATCATGTTTTCTGTGAGCCTGGATTTGATTCTGTGTGGTCAAAAGATATCTTAATGTCTATAAACATATACATATAATTTATGGCTTAACTCTCATTTTTATCCCATATTCAGTAGAAAAATCAGTCATGGGAAACTTGTTATTTGCCATTTCACAGGGTGTATTAAGTATCAATATTCTTGCAGTATCACGGTGTCAGGAAATTTCACCTCTTACATGTAACAACATGTAGTATCTACAGAACTTAAAGAAGAGATGAAACATATAGTTTATTGAAAATATAGGTGACTTATGTACAGGCATGTAAACAACAAGATGTACATGTATTTTGGAACTGCACTGCGATTCTTAAAATACTCATATGCTAAATTGTTGTTTGTAATGAATTACTTCCTTATTTACAATTTCCTTATTTTGGTTTAACAACACTTCTAGTCTTCCTGAAAACTGAAATGAAGAATTTATTTAATGGTTTTCCTAATCATACTTTGCAATTACAGTGCAATTTTTTTCATGTGGTTGTCAAGCAATACAGCAAACGTAGCAAGTATATGGAAATTGCTTATTTGATGAAAATCAAGACATATGAAATTTATCCTTTGCAATTGAAAAGTTAACTACTGCTTCAGGGACTTGTTTCAACAAAAGACTTAAACTTACGAGCCTTGACGTAAGTCCGACGTAAATCGCATTTCATGAAGGCGCAGGTCGTAAACCGTTGGTCTCAAACTACACATGTGCAGAGAGAGAGAGAGAGAGAGAGAGAGAGAGAGATTATTTATATATGTTAGGCGGTATTTTTAATACATTTACATGATAAGTTTACACAGTATTATAGATCATGGTGTTGAATCTGAATTGGTTTCTGTCCTGAAATGTTATACGTTCACACATTACAGACTTATAAATTACTTTAACAAATTATATAGTCATTAAGACATGCATTGTAGTGTCAAGCATCACTGAATATATTGATTTATTTGCGTAGTAACTCTAGGTACAATGTGCTTGTGACTTGAACTTATACATTGCACCTGCACCGAAATTGTTACCACCTTAATTAATACTGAATAATATAATTATTTACCCACACAGGTGTAGGAAAATGGGGGAGAGTCAGGATACGTTTCCCCCACCCACATTTCAAAGGGAGAGGGACACAAACATGTTTGTGCCTCCAATTTTCAAATGACAGCAGTTATTTAATTATCATTAAAACTGAAAAAAATTAACTACGGTCCGTTTTGTTGCCATTCTAATTGCTTTTCGTGAAGTTTATCCTCACTTCATCTCATGTCTTATTCCGCAATTAATATTATAGATTAGGCAGTCTAATTAAAATTGAAATCCTTTTATCCGCTCATGTAGCTATACACACCGGAGGATCAAAAATCTAATTAGATTGCAGATCAGGTGTTTTGGGGGTTTCCCCCCCTCTCCAATGTATCCGGATTTTCAAAATCGTACAATTGAAGGCGAAATAGATTTCCTCCTGTGTTGACAGTTTAAGGTACTAGTCTGGAAATCTTTTTTTCAGATCTTCTCAGGAACAACAGGGCCATGATCGGTCATATTAAATATGCCAGCTGAAATCTTTAAAAGAAACAAAACACTTTTCCATTCTCATCACTATAGGTGTCTGAATCACCCAAAGTTATCAGTTTACATCAATTATGAGTAATATATCATATGTATTTTTATCAACAAACTTCTGATACAACATTTAAAAAAAATGATTTACAAGATATATACAAAACAAATGCTCCACTCAAATTTTGCATTGTGTTGTAGTTTTATTTTATCACTTTGAATAGATCTATTGATCAGTATTAAGGATAACAAATGAAAACCTGAAGATATCGAACATAAACCAGTCTCATAACTCCTAGATAAAAAATACAAAAATTAGGAGTTGAGTAAACAAGGACCCCTGGATATACCAGCGGTGGGAACAGGTGTCTAGGAGGAGTAACCACACCGTGGGCCTTCTACCTTCCTCAGGTAAACAAGGTAACCCGTAGTCAGATTCAGTGTGCCAAGAACGGTCTAACAATTGGTATGGAGCACGTCAGACAGCACTTGACCTAATGGAAGGTTCTGCTGGCAAACTAGATCGTTATAACGACCAAACAATTTGCGAAATGCTGATGTTTAAACAAGACTGTTGAAACCCATGTAACATCAACTTGTTTGTCAGTAGCCAGATTTGATTTGAAACTGATCATACAGAGAACAAGCTCTTGCGTATTGAATCATTTGAGAGATACATGTATCAACATTATATGCAGATCAAAATGGAATATTGCTAATTAAATATGGAAATCTGATGATGGAAAAGCTGAAATCATCCCGTTTGTCATAAAGTTGAGTTGTTAAATAGCCATTAACATATATTTCTAATAAATCATCTAAGTACCACGCAGATGTGGAAGACTCTGTGGTGTCTTTAATTTTGAGTTCCCTGTGATATCGAATCGACATGAATGGAAATGATTATTGTTAATAGATAAAACGTCGTCGATATATCTAACTTTCGTGGTTTGTCTTTAATAACTTACTGAACCGTCTCATAAAAAAAGTATGAGTAATTTAAAACTCGCATCATTTAATACCGCATGTGTTCCCTAGTCTTGTGATGTCTATCGAACATTACCTGTAATAATTAAATGTAAAGTTATACTTGTATGCTATCGCTCGCGCCGAAATATGTGTGAAAGTTTGCCAGTTTACTTTCGGAAGGTCGGTAGGCTCTTCCCAGAAGCATTGTATCTGTGTTCTCTCTTCCACGAATAAAAAATTGAACGCACCAGATAACTGAAAAATTGTTGAATCAATCTAATATAAGCCATATCTTTCAAATCTTAAGAGGTCTTGTTTTTCTGTTAAGCATGTGCATTTTTGTGAGAATCCTTTCCAACGATACCAGATTTGTTGACCTTGATCTTTGGCCTATTTTTGGAAATTTTAAAAAAAAAACCCAAACATTTGTCATCTTTTACACCATAAGAAATAGACGTTTCATATTTGGTTTATGTATTCCTCGTGGCAAGACCTTTCCATTGACACCAACATCTTTGACCTGGTCACTTTTACAGTTACATATGACCTACTTTTAGATTATTCTAATATAAGCAGGGGCCTCCGTGGCCTAGTGGTTAAAGCAACGCGCTCAAAACCACAAGGTCTCTCACCTCTAGTCGGCGCGGGTTCAATTCTCGCTCGCACCGATATATATGTGAAGGTTTGCCGGTTTACTTTCGGACGGTCGGTGGGCTCTTCCCAGATGCATTGTATATGAGTTCTCTCCTCCACGAATAAAAAACTGGACGCCACCAGATAACTGAAAAATTGTTGAGTGTGGCGGAAAACAATAATCAATCAAATATAAGCCATATCTTTCGAATCTTAAGAGGTACTGTTACCCCATTGGCTGTTAAAATTAACATTTGTCATATCTTTTACAACATAAGAGGTAGAGCTTTTATATTTTGCATCTGTATTTCATTTGGCAAGAACCTTTCCATTGGTACGAAAATCATTGACCTTTGACCTACTTTTAGAAAATTCGAATGTAAGTCATATTTTTTAAGGCACTGCTTTTAAAAGATGAAAAAAATGAAAGTTACTTCACATTCTCAGGATTGCTACAAAACGTCCAACTACATTGCCTTGCAGTTCCACTTGTAATATAGGGGCATCACTGTTTTCCAAACACATCTTATTATTCTTGGTAACATTTACTTCGTTATGGCAGGATTTCGAACATGATTAATCGTACATGTTTAGTCGTGCAGTGTCAGGGGTCCAATTAAAACTCGACCACAAAATAATAGGCATTTTTCTGAATTCATCTCTGCATATCTTGGGAAGTATACAGAATTTCTGGATCATCTTTGGTAATAATGTAGATTAGTGATATGTGATCATATTAGAATATAAAGTAGAATTTTATACCATTTGGTTTACTGATTTTACATCGGCAAACGTAGGTACCCTATATTTAGAGTTCTATACCTTTACTCTTTAATAGTAAATTCGAACCCAAGCGATATAATTGCCTGTGGTCTGTAGTAAATATTTTGGAAAAATTGTTCCTGTTGCCTGACAGGTATGAACCCATCACACTAACAAAGTATCCTGTCATTGTCACAATAGCAATGGGTTTGATAAGAGGTCTGTGTTTATGCAAGCTATACGATTTTTTTGGGCAAGGACAACTAATTCTGTATGTGTAACTGAATACCATCTATATATTACAAGAATAGGTTGCCTACAGTCTCTTCCAAAGAGAGTTTGTGCTAATAGTCCCGTGTGGTCTTCAATAACCCTTTCTCGTGTGATGTGTTGAAAACCAATATTTGATGGAACAAAGGTCAGTTTCATTTTTTTTCTGACTGATGGTAAGGCTCTTCTAATGAAATCCTTTGATATGTTGAATAATGTTGATAGAACTTTGTTAGACATTCCTGTTTTCAATTCGTTAGAAAAAGGCCTAAGCATGTCTTTGTTTTTTGTTGGTTGGTTGTATATTGTTTAACGTATCTTTCACTCATACGAAGATGTCACCATTGCCAGTGAAGGTCTGCAAAATGTAGGCCTCTGAACAGGAAGAGATCTTTATTGTGCCACACCTGCTATAAAACGGAACCTTGTTTTTGCGGTCTCATCCGAAGGACTGCCCCATTTAGTCGCTTCCTATGTCAAGCAAGGGGTACTGAGGACCTATTCGAACCCGGATCCTCACGGTCCCCTTCCGTTCGAAAAAGTGGTGAGATTAAAACGATGAAATTGGACAGTGTGAAGAAACTATTACATACAAAATAGCGATGCATTTAATCCAAGAATAGAATGGCCGTTATTTTCAGTTGGTAGCTATTTCGATAGAATTTCTCAGCGAAGTGCAGAGTTTTTCAAAATGTCGCCGGCTGAATTGCACACCTTGTTCATCTATTATGATCGGTGATATGACAGTTTAAAAAACCGGTTTTTATTTGAGATTTGTGTATTTCATTTAAATAAAATAGAATATTTACTCCTCCAAGGCGCCTGATCCAACGTCTGATATGTAAAGGACTCCGTGTTTGCCCAACTCTTTATTATTATTATTATTATTATAACATTTATATAGCGCTAAATATAATTAAATTACTCTAAAGCGCTTTACATAATTATTTGAAACTGCACAATGAATATACACAACTAAAATTAATTGAAAATAACATGGGCATACAAAATATAAAAGGGGGTTTAGATATAGAAATGGGTTAAACAGTGATTAAAATATTCGTAAAACATGTTCAGCACAGATTAAGATCTAAATATTAAATTGATGATAGGGTAAGTTAAAAAAAGCTAATTTAAAACTCTTAATTTTGTATTCATTATAAGTTATGAGATTGATCACTTTTCGTTATCTTCACCTTTTCACATGTGCAAAATTAAGACCACGTGACTATTTTTGTAAATTGAATAAATTCTAGATATTTCACACAGGTGCTCGACGTTTTAAATATCTATGAACAAAATATTCACAAAGTATTTCACGCTGCCATCTTGGTTTTCATTTTTACAAGCTGCATCGCTTGCAATTTTCGACCAAAAGTTCGATATAATATTATAATTATAAGGCGTGATATACCTTGTGAATAGTTTGTTTAGAGGAAGAATTTTTTTGAATTATAAATATTTAAAACGTCAAGCGCCTGTGATATTTCACTGTCAATTGTTAATCCATGTACGTACGAAGTTACGTACGTGGGGATTTCTCTGAATGATTTACATAGACTTCTAGGAAATTGCAAATTTTAAGTAAAACATAGACAGATTTAAAGATAAAGGATAAATGAATGTCTGAGTTTAAGTACATGTTCTTGCACTTTAAGCAATGAGGAATCGTTTACTTTTGTAAGTCATGTCAATCCCTCCCCAATGTTGCGGAAAAGATTTCAAAAATTAGCATAAACCCAAGAATTATCTTATAAGTTATTTGTGAAGTTTTAGAATATGTTTTTGTGCTACAATATTAATGAAGTGACAAAAATGAGTCATTTTAAGAGTATGTATGATGGAACAATAAAATACAATCCAGACAAGGTGTTAACTAACCAGTGTCTATAAATGTATAGACATAAATAATTGCACATTAGTTGATATAGACACACAGTATACGGTTTTACAGACGTTTATGACTTTTGAAGGTACTTCTCACATTTTTTCTTTATTTTGAAAGAATTCTCAATACGTTCTTCGAATGAGACCGCAAAAACTGAGGCCCTGTGTCACAGCAGGTGTGGCACAATAAAGATCCCTCTCTGCTCAAAGGCCGTAAGTGCCGAACATAGGCCCAAAATTTGCAGCCCTTTACCGACAGTGGTGACGTCTCCATATGAGTGAAAGATTCTCGAGAGCGACGTTAAACAATATACAACTAATCAACCATTCGGTGCAAATCTACTTAAAATCAACTCCCATCAGTACTTTTAGTACTTTGATTGTATTCTGCCATTTATTTTATCTAGCCCGAGCTTTTACGTCCATTAGAAGTTTTAAAAGAGGTCGTGATATCACTTTGTGTGTAAGCACTGCTTACACTTTGAATTTTCATATCATAACAACATGATTTAGTCTGGCATTCAGATTAAGTGCCGGTTTGCAAGTCAATATAGGAAACGGTTACTTCTCTAGATAAAACTAAAAGCACAATTTTTGTACTTCCTCGTCGAACAAATATCTGATAGTTTGAATACAGTTTAAGACTATTTTTATTGACAGAATATTCTGAATGAGCACACAAGACCCTCCGTTATCATAACATGGTCACTAGTATCTACACGTACTTCTTGTGGAGCTGTATACTGCTGGGGTGTATTAGACTTCAGTGTGCGTACCACTTTGGGTCTGTGAGTTTTATATCATTTTAATTAAAAAAAGGATTTGTGATATGAGAACCTGAATACTGATATTTTGCATAATGTTATTACAGTGTAACAATACATTAAATAATATTGCAGTGAATACAATGCTGCTGCATTCCGCGATTTCTATAAGGATTGGTTTGTGTCACATGCGAAAGGTAATAATTCATTTGTATATGTATCAGTATATGGAAACGTAGAATATCATTAAAGAGTTTTACTACATCATCATAATTGCTTCTCTTTACATCATGAATGAAAATATAAATATTAGTAATATTTATATATTCCTTTTAAATTTGATTGACTTGCTGAGTAGCTCAGTCGGTTAAATTGTCGACTGCTGATCTGTAGGTTGCGGGTTAGAGTCCAGGTGGATTTTAATTTTACTTCCGATTACTTCCTACTAAATCTGCATTTTTTGACTAAATGAAGTAGATTTGAAAGTGTTCAATTTCAAAATATTATTGTATATATCCTTCACGTTTCATCCATGTTAAATTCCTGTGTTGTAATATTCCTCTTTTAAGTGTTTGACTCACAAATTCTAAATGTTCCTTTTATCTAATGTTCAAGAATGAAAGATTTGATAGTGTAACCATATAATATCTCTTATACTCCTATTGTAGACATCTGATCCCACCTTTGGTGCTTCAAGGGGTTTGCGTTTGCGTTTTGATTTTATATTCCTTATAGGATTTATGAGATTGTTATTTTCACATTTTTTTTATTTGAAAACAAACTCGTATATGTGTAACATAAATATCTAGACACAGTATACATGGAGATACAAATAAACCAGGTCTGATGCTCTACCCGACACGATCATAGATTGTAGCATACTCCATTTCATATCAGCACCAGATTTTATGTGCATCAAATCCTTGGAGGAAGACCCACCCATAAAATAAGATGGATTTACTTCATTACGTCCCAAAATTATATTCAAACAAAAAGAAAACAGATGTGATTAAAATCAGAAATACCAGATTCCTAACGTTGCTGAATAAAACTGTTGAATACTTGGAAAAGAAGTTCATAACTCCATGTTTTTGTGTCTTTAGAATCTCGAACTATATCTTGTCCCACGGGATACTCTGGAGCCTCCTGCAATGACGAATGTAAGTATCCAACTTATGGGAAACAATGCCGACTGAGGTGTGACTGCAGTGAAAGACTATGTAACCATGTAACCGGATGTCCTACTCCTGGTCAGTACCACCACTTCTCTTTTATCATGATTTTTTCATGCATTAATCTAGATAAGCTAATACATGTAGGTAGGTTGTTATGAATTATCTATTCAAGTAATGATAATCTAGTAGAAATCTTTTATTGTGTAGCTAGTAGTAGTAATCTTCTATTGTATAGTACTAGTAGTAATCTTCTATTGTATAGTACTAGTAGAAATCTTCTATTGTATAGTACTAGTAGAAATCTTCAATTGTATAGCTACTAGTTGCCGAATCGGGTACATTGGGAAGTACTGCGAGACGCCCTGTCGTTATCCAAGCTATGGTGCTGATTGTCAGAGTTACTGTCTTTGCCCTGAACGACAGTGTAATTCTTCCACTGGGTGTAGACAGACGAGAGATAGTAATGGTAAAGTGAACCAAATCAGTAATTTCTATCCGTATCCCAACATAGCCTTCTGTCTCTGTTCTGAGGCTCTATAATCTTGGACATTATCACGGATTTCAATGTTTACATATTGTGGTGTTCCCATCAGAGGTTAATTATTGATTAAAAATTCAGTTAATAACAAGACGAACACTTCATATTGCATGTCTAAAGTTAAAGGAGCAGCTTTTGGGGTCAAAGTCTTGTTGATTTATTATCAGGAAATAAAAGGCTATCAAGATTTTCAAAACAGTAATCAAAAGTGTATGTTTCAGAAAATCTCATTTAAAGGAAAGAAACTTATTTAGCTGATAATAGCGAGCTACAAATATTTGGTTGTACGAAAATGCACCTATAATCTGTCAACTCACCTCTGTGGCCGAGTGGTTAGAGTATCGCGCTCAAAGTCACAAGGCCTCTCACCTCTAGTCGGCGAGGGTTTGATTCTTACTCGCGCCGATATATGTGAGAAAGTTTACCAGTTTACTTTAGGAAGGTCGGTGGTCTCTTCCCAGATACATTGTATCTGGATTCTCTCCTCCACCAATAAAAACTGGACGCCACCAGATAACTGAAGAATTGTTGAGTGTGGCGGAAAACAACAATTAATCAATCAATCAACCCACCACCACTCAAAACAGTCAGATAGTGATCCATTCACAAAATAATAGATAGGAGTGGGGATCATATTTAGGTCCTCAATAGTAGAAATCCTGTTGGGAACTCGGCACTTACAACCTTGAAAAATCAGATTATTCCTTTACTTCGAAATTTCAGTACTCATACATTATTGTATCTTAGCATATCGGGGGTTTTCTGCCCCCGAAATCGAAGGGGGGATATTGTTTTTGTACTGTCTGTACTTTAAACTTCCTAATAACCTTTGAACTGTAAATGCTAGGGCTTTGATATTTCACACGAGAATTCTTTGTGACAAGACCTTTCCGATTTTGACCTTGTGACCTTGATCTTGGTGTTTGACATACTTTTTAAATACTTTAACTTTAAACATAACTTTTAAATGGTAAGTACTAGGGTTTTAATATTTCACACGAGTATGCCAAGCCGTTTGTGCAAATATTTTGACCTTATGACATTGACCTTGGCGTATGACATACTTTTAAAAAACTTTAACATTGGCAATAACTTTTAAATTGTACGTACTATGGATTTCATGTTTCACATGAGTATTCCTTGTGACAAGTCCTTTCCGTTGGTACTAAAACTTGTGACCTTGACTTTTGCGTTTGACCTACTTTTTTAAAAACTAAAACCATGCCATAACTTTTAAATGGTATGTATTAGAACTTTCATAATTCACATGGGTTTTTTTGTGACAAGTCCTTTCTGTTGGTACTAAATACCTTGGCCTTGGCATTTGACATACCTTTTTAAAAAGTTTAACATTGGCAAATCATCATTGGAGTTTGCCACAATCGGGGGGGATTTGTGTTACATAAAGACATCTTGTTTCTTTTTTTTTTCTATCTTTCTTTTTCTTGTGAACTTTCGAATTAAATGTAACAAAAATCATTCAATTTGGTTAACTTTTATGTTTGAGTTTAATTGAAAGTTGAAATGTACAACAGGGATTGATAACCATTTTTGTCATATATAAAACAACAAATAAACACTGCAATTTCTTTTGGCTTATATACCTTTCTTCACTTTCTTGATTATGTTTAAGAATCTGCATACTTGGATATAGACGGCTAAGCACATTGCATCAGTAATTTTCATTTTTCTTTCGCATTTGTACATTTAATTATAGTATCCTCCATTCATCGAACATCGCAATTTACGTTCAATTCTGCAGTCAACAGAGGAAAAGAAAGTTCAACAATAGATATGTTAACAGGGGACTCGCTTATCTCGAACAGAGACTCGAAGATATTCACCCAAATCACAGGTAACGTAAACATAATGAATAAAAAAGAAAATAAAAAATAATGATCATTAATTATCATAAATGCTATAAATAAACATGCATATTGTAATTTGAACAAAAAGGTGGTGGATGTCCTGCCGGATATAACGGGAAAGACTGTGTACAACCATGTCGATACCCAAGCTATGGATCGGGTTGTCAAAATGAGTGTTTTTGTTCCAAAGACCTATGCAGTCGTTTTTCTGGGTGCCAAAAGAATTCGGATGGTTAGTCAAAAAATTTACTTGTTAGGTCACCTGAGTCACTCATTTGATCAAATGTTATTGGTCTGCATCCGTCGTCGTGCATTAACAACTGAGCATTTTTAATTTCTTAGTAATTACCCTTCCCATTCTTTTTGTTTTTTGGGACACTGGGGAAATAGATCGCGAATCTCAGGATTCCAATACCCCCAGGTCCTTAAAGACCTGGTAAAAACTGGTCAATTTACAAGATTGTTTCTCTCTGTGAGAAAAATTAAATGCATTGTCATATAAAGCAGGAAAGTCTCTATCAAAATTTTAATTTAATGATCCCCGAGGTAGAGGTTCTGACTTCAGGGCGGGACCAAACTTGGTGTATAGTGTAAACCGTTTTGAAATAGTACCATCTATAATGCTGTATTGCTATTGATACTAATTTGAAACTAAATAGATATTTAGAAGGTCGTTGATGTATATTATTTAACGTCCCACTTGAGAATTTTTCACTCATAGAGACGTCGTCACTGCGACAGTGAGGCTTAGTTGGGCATATTCTAGTATTGAAAATAAATTATACCTTTGAAAATCTTTACCTCTAGACACCAAGGAGAAAATATTTTTACGTGAGTATTGAGTCCTCTACCAAAAACTGAAATTCATGACCCCAGAGTTTAAGTACCGCGTTGGTGCAAGACTGTTCATATACATTATCTATTGCAAATGCAATAGAAAATCTTTACTGTGCACATCAGACAAATTGTTTGTATGATTCTAATGAACAAAGCGATATTTATGACTCCTTGGTTTAGGGTGAGGTCTCGGGGGCTTTGTTGATGAAACGTTGAATCTGTAATATTGTCACAATCAATAGATTTATTCATTCTTACTATTTTCCTATAGGGTACCTCTGATTTTTATTCTATGTTCATATCCTTTTTGGTGCCTCAATTTTATCAATTCAGGTATTGGTCAATATTGGACTATACTCGGACTGTTCTATTTGTTTACTATGATGCTATAAATACCCATGTTTTGGTCAGTGAGCCGGGGTCCATTAGCACGCACTGCAGTAGTAACACGATGTATAGCTAAGTGTATTTTTTACGGTAACCATCTCCATTAGGGGTTCCAGCAAGGCTCCAGCAATGTCCCAGTGATGATTCGGCCATAGTCACCAGTGTTCCGGTATTGAACATCTTACCACCCGTGTAACCTCCTTCGAGTATTCACTTACTACGCTGGAAGCCGGTGGACGGAAGCCGTCATCTTAGGACGTGGTACCGAAGGAGGACACATTGGAGGAACACTGGAGGGACACTGCTGTCCAATATACCACCATAGGACAATGACGAATCAGATATTAGAAACATTTTTTTTTTTTTTTGTTAATATTTTGTGTGTGTGTGAATGTGTATATTTGTAAATTTATTGATTTTATATATAGATAAAGATTGTAAATACCTATTGTTGTTCTCATTGCTTGACTGGTTAGACACACGACGGCTGTCGTGACAAATTGGTGTCAGAAGTGGGATAATCATGTCTAATCAGTCAGCAAATAATTGGCATTTTGTTATTGTCAATTAGTTTTTGAAGTATCTAATGTGATTTTATTTTCATTTAAGGTAGCTAGAAATTGTATGGAACCCCGGTGGAGAACGGTTACTGTTGCCTTGTGTATGGTTATATTTTTCCTTTGAGTGTTTAGAGGATAAGTACATTTTTGTTTGAAATATTTATTAGCATTTGATTGTGTAGTTGATATATTTTTGAGTATATTAAGATGGACCAACCAACGTTACAAGAATTAACGGAACACGGACAGAAAATGGAACTCAAGGGATCAGATCTCCAGAAGTTCATACGAGATCAGCAAGCACACTATCGGGAGTTACGAGCCGCAGAGAGAGAACGAGAAAAGGAAGCGAGGGAGTACGAGTTGAAGAAGCAGACTCTAGAGATGGATAGAATTAAGATGCAGGAAGAACAAGGTAAAGCGGAGCTTGAGAGTAAGTACCGTGCTACTATTTTTCATTTAGAGCAACAGTTGAAAGAGACAAAGGTTGATATTGCAAGTTCTTCATCTGCTAAAATTCCTAAGATGCCATTTTTTGACGAAGTTAAAGATGACATAGATTCTTACCTTCGGCGGTTCGAGCGGTATGCAGAGGCACAGAAGTGGAAACCAGATACATGGGCAGTCAATCTCAGCGCACTGTTACGTGGTCGTGCACTCGATGTCTATGCTTTGCTGCCTCAGGAACAAGCTCTCAACTATGATGCTCTGAAAACATCGCTGTTGAAACGATTTGAGAGAACAGAGGACGGATTTCGTCAACGATTTCGTATGTGTCGACCTGAATCAGGTGAGACTTTCTCTCAATTTTCTGTTCGTCTTGGAAGTTATTTAAATAGATGGATAGAACTTGGTAGAGTGCCTAATACCTTCGACGGATTGTATGATCTTGTGCTTCGGGATCAATTCCTTTCAATGTGCAACAGAGATTTATTATTGTTTTTGAAAGAACGTATACCCAAAGACATTGATGAAATGTGTAGGCTAGCTGATCAATATAAAGAGGCCCGTCATGTTAATATTTTGTCGTTAGTACATTCTGGCAGGAAAGAGTCTACTACTGAACCAAGGAACGGATCACCAAATATACAGAGAGACCAGAAGGAACAGAAAATTGAGAGAAAGTCTCACCTGATTCAGGTCGACACATACGAAATCGTTGACGAAATCCGTCCTCTGTTCTCTCAAATCGTTTCAACAGCGATGTTTTCAGAGCATCATAGTTGAGAGCTTGTTCCTGAGGCAGCAAAGCATAGACATCGAGTGCACGACCACGTAACAGTGCGCTGAGATTGACTGCCCATGTATCTGGTTTCCACTTCTGTGCCTCTGCATACCGCTCGAACCGCCGAAGGTAAGAATCTATGTCATCTTTAACTTCGTCAAAAAATGGCATCTTAGGAATTTTAGCAGATGAAGAACTTGCAATATCAACCTTTGTCTCTTTCAACTGTTGCTCTAAATGAAAAATAGTAGCACGGTACTTACTCTCAAGCTCCGCTTTACCTTGTTCTTCCTGCATCTTAATTCTATCCATCTCTAGAGTCTGCTTCTTCAACTCGTACTCCCTCGCTTCCACAATTTTTTGACGAAGTTAAAGATGACATAGATTCTTACCTTCGGCGGTTCGAGCGGTATGCAGAGGCACAGAAGTGGAAACCAGATACATGGGCAGTCAATCTCAGCGCACTGTTACGTGGTCGTGCACTCGATGTCTATGCTTTGCTGCCTCAGGAACAAGCTCTCAACTATGATGCTCTGAAAACATCGCTGTTGAAACGATTTGAGAGAACAGAGGACGGATTTCGTCAACGATTTCGTATGTGTCGACCTGAATCAGGTGAGACTTTCTCTCAATTTTCTGTTCGTCTTGGAAGTTATTTAAATAGATGGATAGAACTTGGTAGAGTGCCTAATACCTTCGACGGATTGTATGATCTTGTGCTTCGGGATCAATTCCTTTCAATGTGCAACAGAGATTTATTATTGTTTTTGAAAGAACGTATACCCAAAGACATTGATGAAATGTGTAGGCTAGCTGATCAATATAAAGAGGCCCGTCATGTTAATATTTTGTCGTTAGTACATTCTGGCAGGAAAGAGTCTACTACTGAACCAAGGAACGGATCACCAAATATACAGAGAGACCAGAAGGAACAGAAAAGTACGAAAGATGCAGCAACAACAGAAAAACAGGTACGCTGTTACAAATGTTCCAAGATAGGACATGCTTCATTCCAGTGTCCACAGCAACGTTCACGACCGAGAGAAGATTCGCGGAGCGGACATCCCTACCAAACACCAGGTAAATGTTCAGCATTTACTTCCGTAACTACAACACCGTCTGTCTCGAGTCCAAAGACTGATGATTTAGTTAGTACATCTTCTTGCAATGTGACAGCTGCTTTAGAGAACATGCCTACTTGTGATGGTAGACTAAATGAACATTCAGTTAGTGTGTTAAGAGACACGGGTTGTAACGGTGTAGTGGTTCGTAAAGACTTGATTTGTGATTCGCAGTTGACTGGCAAGTGTCGAGAGTGTGTTCTTGCAGATGGATCCAAGATAAAAGTACCAGTTGCGTGCGTGAGTATTGATACACCTTACTTTATATGGAAAAGAGTTCCTACTGGAGACCGACCACCAACCTCTGGTTTATCTAAGCCACGCCAAGGTATCTAATGCTCGTTTAATGAGGTGGGCGTTGTTATTGCAACCATACAGATTCCGGATCGTCGCAATTAAAGGTTCTGAGAACGTCGGTGCAGACTGTCTAAGTAGACTGTAAATATGTTGCAGTACATTTTGTGTATATTTTATTGACATTTTTTTTTTTATTGATTGTGTTTTTTTTCAAAAGTTTATAAAACTTTCTTGGATAGGGAGATATTGTCACAATCAATAGATTTATTCATTCTTACTATTTTCCTATAGGGTACCTCTGATTTTTATTCTATGTTCATATCCTTTTTGGTGCCTCAATTTTATCAATTCAGGTATTGGTCAATATTGGACTATACTCGGACTGTTCTATTTGTTTACTATGATGCTATAAATACCCATGTTTTGGTCAGTGAGCCGGGGTCCATTAGCACGCACTGCAGTAGTAACACGATGTATAGCTAAGTGTATTTTTTACGGTAACCATCTCCATTAGGGGTTCCAGCAAGGCTCCAGCAATGTCCCAGTGATGATTCGGCCATAGTCACCAGTGTTCCGGTATTGAACATCTTACCACCCGTGTAACCTCCTTCGAGTATTCACTTACTACGCTGGAAGCCGGTGGACGGAAGCCGTCATCTTAGGACGTGGTACCGAAGGAGGACACATTGGAGGAACACTGGAGGGACACTGCTGTCCAATATACCACCATAGGACAATGACGAATCAGATATTAGAAACATTTTTTTTTTTTTTGTTAATATTTTGTGTGTGTGTGAATGTGTATATTTGTAAATTTATTGATTTTATATATAGATAAAGATTGTAAATACCTATTGTTGTTCTCATTGCTTGACTGGTTAGACACACGACGGCTGTCGTGACAAATATATTTTAGAAAATCTTTACTAGTGGATATCGAGGAGGCAAACTACCTCTTTGAAAACTGTAACAAGTTCATTTGCCCTTTTAGAACGTAAATAGAAAATGGACTTCACTGAGATATGATAAAACTTAATTAAAAATAAAAAAATAATTCTGAATTATCAAACATGTATGATAATTATTTCAATCAATCTATCATCTAGAACTAAGTATAAGAATAGAAGTGTATAAAAAGCACAAGATATAACACAATAATTTCTAAATAGTAAAAACTATGCATGTTCAGATGACCATTTGGGCCCATGGATCTCTTGTAAGTCATATCTTAAGAAAACGTCAAGGTTATCATCGATATACATGTAACCATAATTCAAAGTAAATGAAAGGACAAAATAACTTGTTTTCAGTTTTTATTTGTTGTTACATTGACAGAGCACTATGGGGTCACTGATCAGCATATGGAGACAACCATAGAAAGGACGACGGTAACATTAAAGAAAGTGACTTCACATGAAAAACTCCTAATGGCTGTCGAGTGTAAATATATACTTTATTAGCTATGCAATACATATTGTTTGAATTTTCTTGAAACATGTGTAGATACTATTTATGTCACTACTTATAAGTACTCTCTGAAAACTTCACGTTAGAAACTTGAGTAGAACAGTGATAAATTCAATGACGTACTAATTTCTGATTGAAACTTTAGAATGAGTAAAAACTATATACAGTTCCTAGATACCAATTTTCACGACTTGTAAGAATTGTTATGTGTAGCATTAATTAGATCATATTCGATGAAACAATAACATAAATGTTCATTGAATTCCATGAAAATGTTTTTAGAAATTCAGTAATTTCATTACCGAGTGTACATACATGTAAAATGTTAACCCTGTCTGTATGTGCGTAACGTATTTGGCAAGTATATGATCGGAAAATCTTAAAATTCAAATTTACCTTAAAAACTTCTCCGAGATTTATTTCATAGTGTTATAAACAGGGAATGGTTTCCAAAGTTCCTGTTGTAAATTTGAACTGGAACAAGAACATTAGAAGAAGTACTTAAATCAAATCATTTTATACAAATAGTAATTACCAGCATACGAAGTAAGTTTTATAAAAATGTTCTAACAGTAATACGTCGATTGATTGATTGATCGTTTATTGTTTTCCAGCAGTTCGCCAATTTGTCAGTTATCTGGTGGCGTCCAGTTTTTATTGGTGGAGGAGAGAACCCAGATACAATGTACTCGGGAAGAGACCACCGGCCTTCCGAAAGTAAACCAGCAAACTTTCTCACATATATCGGCGCGAGCGAGAATCGAACCCGCGCCGACTAGAGGTGAGAGGCCTTGTGATTTTGAGCGCAATTCTCTAAACACACGGCCACGGAGGCCCCTGTAATATGTCGAAAGTGATCATGAATATTAATGTATTGAAGATGTGGTGAGCATTTCAGAAACTATCACCACCTAAGATTTACTGATGGCAATAAAGTTTATTTTAATTACAAATTTTACAGACAATTCGATATGCAATGTGTCATGCATGTCTATAAACAAAACTAAAGTGGTATTATTGCGTAATAACTAATTATTATATCTTTATATCATTATTATTTTTCAGCAGATGATTCTAAAGAAGGATTAAGTTTTCTTGCACACCAATCAGAGCCACAGATGTCTTCCAACAGATATATAGAGATCATGATGGGTTTATCAATCTTTGGTGTCCTTGTGTTTGTTCTGATGATCGGACACATTTACTTGTCCTTCACTCGATGTCACAGAGGGAAAAGTGGAAGACACTGTGTAGCGAACTCCAGCTCCCAGCTTATGTAGAGCAGAATGATTCATGTATACATTGTACATTTTCCAGCAGTTTCATTACATGTAGACTGAATAATTGGATAGAATTCTAATTTTAACTTCAATATATTTGAACCTCTGAATCAACATAGTTAAACAATATTGTAGCGGTTTCAGTGTGAGATATAATTATTGTTTCTACAATATGCTGTAAATAATCTCTTTCTAACGTTTCTTACATCTACTGCATGTCAATAACCATTTATCTCTGATCGTAACATTTACCTATATCGTAAATCTAAAATATGTGTTCTAAATTTGTTTTTATTGTGTGCGAAATATTTTAACCAGACCTACGATTTTGAAAGCTATTAATTCCATTGACAATATGTGTTAATTGTCTTTTCTTTGCCAATTTACTTTTCTTAAACATAGCAAACAATGTCTTTAGCCTCCACCAAATTATAACTATAAGATAAGGTCGAGATTCCCGCCGTCATGTGTCATCGTCTACCATTAAACATATATTTTATGAAATTCAAGAGAAATTTAGATTCAATGGTTGGTACATGATTGTTTATCTCAGAAATTGCAGACACAAAAATCATATATATATATATATATATATATATATATACACACACACACACACACACACACACACAATTTCAGCGTGTTCAGAATACTGCTGCCAGAGTGGTAATGCAGACAGGAAAATACGATTACGCCTATTCTGATCCAGTCGCATTGGCTTCCAGTCGTGTATCGTATCGTTGTTCAATACATATTTTCTTGTATGTTTAATAGTGTCTTCACAACCTGGCTCCTGGATATTTGTCGGATCTGATAAGACTACGCATACTAGCGAGATCGCTGAAATCGAAATCAGCTTGTCTGGTTACAAACCCTCTAACCAAGACAAAGACTTATGGAGAGCGGAGGTTTGACATGGCAGTAGCGGCACTTTGGAACGGCCTGTCATATGAACTTGAAATGTACCGAAACTTGACTGTTTTTAAAAGAGATTTAAAGGCCCACCTCTTTCGTTATGCTTTTAATTTTGTTGTTTTGTGTGTGTGTGTGTGTGTGTGTGTGTGTGTGTGTGTGTTTATTTTTCCCTAGAACATAAAAGATACTTTAGCTATCAACCTTACTAATGATTGTTTTCTTTTGGTAATTTTATAGACGTAAGATTTTTATGTCATATTGTCATTTAATTGTGTCTTTGTAAAGCGCCTAAGAGTAATTTAGCCCCGTGGGGATCCGGTTTGTTAGAACAGATCCTCAGTACCCTTTACTTGTCGTAATAGCCTACTAAATGGGACGATCATTCGGATGAGACAACAAAACCGAGGCCGCATGTCACAGCAGGTGTGGCACGTTAAAGATCCCTCCCTGCTCAAAGGCCGTAAGCGCCGAACATAGGCCTAAATTTCGCAGCCCATCACCGGCAATGGTGACGTCTCCATATGAGTGAAAAATTCTCGAGCGGGACATTAAACAATATATAATCAATCAATCAATTATAGCAATCTGTTTTATATAAGGCGCTCTATAAATCTATTTATCATTTTATGTTATTTATTGGCGATAAAGGGCTCGGATGATCGAAGAAAAAGTAGGCATATCAATCTATATCAGAAGTCTAATTTTCAAACCAAGTGTCATTGTTTCAAATGTACCACATACGCTGCTCGTTCGGCCAAATCCTTGTTGGCGCCATCAAAGTCAGTTTTGGTATCAGCGCACTGTGGGTTAATGGAGGGGTGAATCCCAAAATATAGAGTAAACACAACCAGTATCCTTGTTTCAGAGAGAAATCTAGGACAAGAGATGGGTTTGAAAATTCAAATATTAGATGTAATTTCTCCTTAAACCAGATCAACCTTTAGGTAGCAATTATGGCTGGAAAAGGGATAAGCGAATCAGGGGTGCTCAATTTATATCCACACAAGGGAAGTAAGTGTGGAGCAATGAAGGACAACTCAAAGTGTTTACAATTCTTCGATAACAGCATCTTAAGTGTACAATACGTATCACATATATGGTAATTTATATGGATCTGGGTAAGTTCTGGATGATACTTATTACCACGTAATAGACCCACTGTCTCATTAATACATGCCACAAGTCTTTTGTGATAACCGACTTCTTGGGTTGAAGCTGATGTCAGAATTCGTCACAGACGTTGCTTTCTATTTCAGTTATATTTACAACGATGCCTCAAAATCTTAATCTCAGATCCTTCTAAAGATTGTGATCATATTTTGTTCATATCACGTTGGGATATTTACGACGTGAGAGCTCTTTTGTTTACAAGAAAACATGTTATACAGTGAATCGTTTATTTTGACAGCTATCTTTGTCTATATATACTGACGGACTCTAAAAACGCAACACACTTTTTTTTAAATTTATTCATTGAAAACATTACATATAAAATTTTAATTGCAAAATTTACCTAACATACCTCTTATTGATTTTTAAAAGCCATCTCTCGATTTACCTGTTTTCATTGTTTGCGCGTTGTGAGTAGCATCGCACGAAATTTCAGGCATTTTTTCAAACACATGGTAAGGTAATAGAGGGAGTTTTTCGCGAGAAAACAACTTTGTTGGTGAAAGCATAGACACCACTAACAGAAAACATTCGAAACCAAGACTATGCCCCGCTTAAGCAATGAAATGCGCAATCATGCACTTGGTATGCTGCAAGCAGGCGTTGTTCAGCGTGAAGTTGCAAGGCGTTTTAATGTCCATCCTTGTACAGTTAGCCGGTTGTTGTCACGATTCCAGACAGGATCCCTAAATGATCGCCAAAGTCCTGGTCAACCGTTTGTGACAACGTCACTGCAACAAGTGTTCATTCGGTAACATCATCTGCGCAATATGTTTACGGCCGCTGCAACCACGGCGAGAGAAACCATTGGACATTATGGAAGGCCTATTCATCTTGGAACTGTTTCCAGAATGTTGAAGCGCCATGGGATCCACTACAGAAGACCTTATAAGGGGCTACAGCTTAAACCGCATCACCGACGGTACAGATTGCAATAGGTAAGGTAGCATCTGATTCAACGTCACAATTGGTCACATGTTGTGTTCTCAGATGAGATTTAATGTAGCAATGCAGATGGCAGATGTTTACCGTCGTTTACACGAACGTTTTGCACACAATTGTGTCCACGAGCGCGACAGGTTTGGAGGGGGAGGCGTCATGGTCTGGGGTGCGATTAACCACAATTCGGTCACAACTGGTCGATCTAAATGGAGCCCTCACTGCTAGGAGGTATACTGCAGCCTGGTTTAGCACCATTAATGCAGCAGCATAGGCAAGGAAATTAGTTAATTTTCCAACAGGACAATGAACGCTCACATACGATAAGATTGACACAAAACGTTTTTGAAACGAAAGACATTGACGTTCTTGATTGGCCCGCTATGTCCCCAGACTTGAATCCAATCGAGCATTTGTGGGACGAGCTGGGGAGACGTGTGTGCAGCCGCCAGCCTCAGACTCGGAATCCGCAGGAATTAGAAAGAGCCTTGTTGGAGGAATGGCGGAATATGCTTCAGAGGACCATCCGAAATGTTTGTCAGTCAATGTCACGTCGCCATCGCGCTGTCATCACTGCTAATGGAGGTCATACTAGTGAACAAAATCACATTTTTGACGCACACCTCATTGACATTCATTTTAACTGTAGCCTCTTTGTGAATAAAATGATGTTAAAAATCAAAGAATAATGTTCAATTATCTTCCTTGATTTATTATATAAAAATATATTTGTATATCTTCGCTATGAAATTTTCATCTCATAAATTGAACAAGAACCCAATTTCATGTATATATTTAAAAAAAATGACAACCAAAATATTATTTTGTCTGATTTGATTGTTATGAATGCATTACATTTGTACATATATTGTATATAACTGATAATGTATAAATTATGTAATAAATGATAAAAAAAAAAGAATAATGTTCAATTAACATGATTTATGATATACCTCTTTGAATGTGTTTATTAGATATATGAACAAATTCATAATATATAAAATTATCAAGAGTTGCAATTATAAAGTCCGTAAGTATATTTATGTATCGAGAGGTCTTGCTGTAATACATCATCTATATTTTATTTTCCGTGTTGATTCTAAATATACCTAACGTCATTGTACTGATCCAAACTTCCTCAAATACCATGCAAATGGAAATATCGCTTCAAAGTCGTCGATTATTATATGGGATTCGACAATTCTTTCATTGAACCCTTGATAAATCACTGGGATAAAAGTACTTTGCGTGTTGTTATAGTGGTATGCGTTTCGAAAGCTTTATCATTCTTATATCATCTATATGTCATCTGAATTCTGCTGCCAACTCCAGCTGTGAGGGGTAAAGAATTTTTTACCACTAGTTTTTTTCTTTTCATTTTGTGTTTTATTTTTTTTTTCTATCTTTGTAAAATATTACATTTCTATGAATTTTACTTTATAACAGAAAAGACTATGGATGTTGTAACGGTTTTATGTGGAACAATACTCTTCAAAGGTGTGTAGGTTAGTAAAATGAATTATATTTTTAAACAGTTAGTTTAATTTGATAATTAATAACCAATGCGTATGGAATTGTGGATATTAGATTCACTTATTTTATCAGGATTATATGATGAAATGTTGATGCTCTATATTCATTAAAAACACATGTCTGCTTTATAGAGTGTGCTATCGGATATTATGACAGAAACTGCTCCGAAGTCTGTCCATACCCAACCTTTGGGAAAGGATGTCAATCAAGGTGTAATTGCAGTGAAGATGCCTGTCACCATGCACAGGGTTGCATGAAGGAAATGGGCAAAGGTTTGGACCTTTACTGATATTTTGCTCTTCTTCTTTTTTTTTTTTTTTGGTGTGTTTTTTTTTTTTCGTTTTTTTTTTTTTTGTTTTTTTTTTTTGTGAGTGTCTTTTGGTTTTTTTTGGGGGTGGGGGGTGGGGGGGGTTCTTTGCTGTTTTGTTTGTTTGTTCTTTTGTTTTTGTTTGTTTGTTCTTTGGTTTTTTTTGTTTGTTTGTTTTTTGTTTTTTGTTTTTTGTTTTTGTTTTTTGTTTTGTTTGTGTTTTGTTTTTTGTTGGTTTTTGTTGTTGTTCTTATTTTGTTTTTCAGCATTTCAAGTTTATATATTCATTTCCTATGTGTCCTTTAAAATAGATGACTTCCGGAGGAATACGTCAATAAGCAGGATAATGACGTTTGGAATTACCACGCTGGTCTTGTTCTCTATATTGATTGTCATTCTATATATTTGCACATTTATCGTTCCAAAACTGAGGAGAGTCAAACCAGTGGTGGAAATTGAAATGATGGAATATAAAACTATTTAAATCTGTTCATCATGGATTGAACATGAATTTCGCAAAGTACTGCAATATAAAAAGTGACAACGTGTTGACACGTACAGTTCTGTGAGATACATTACTTTTGTGTTGTATGTTGAAACAGGTGTCTTTGGTTTCAAACAAGAAAATTATGTATCTGAAACATTAAAATCTATCGTCAATTTATATCAGTAAATATTATCTTTCGAAATTTTAAAAACCTTTTAAACTTAAACTTCTCCCGTAGATATAATTTCTGAAAATATGTTGCATATCAGACTCATTCAACACGTCACATATCAGTGCAGAACTGTAGCTCTCTGGGAAAAACTGAGATAGAACAGAGAGCTTAAGATCCACCCTTATAAAAACCTTAGAATTTTTTCTACGTCCGGTTGAAATACTATAATATTCTTGTATCATCGTCACAAAGTTTGAAATACGCTTGTTTTTAAATCCATGAAAATGTGAAGATAACGAACAGTGATTAATTTCATAATTCCTGTAAATAATACAAAATAAAGAGTCTGGCAATCATGGATCCCTGTATATACCAGAGGTGGGATCAGGTGCCTAGGAGGAGTAAGCATCCCCAGTTGACGGGTCACACCCGCCGTGAGCCCTTGATCAGGTAAACGGAGCAATCCATGGATAGAATCAGTGTGCCAAGAACGGACTAACATTTGTTATGAAACACGTCAGACATCATTTGAACCAATGACAAGCTGAAAAGGCTAAGATAGCTAACAGTATTCAATCTCGTAATTCCAATGGAAAATACAAATCAGAGAGATGGGCAAACACGGACCTCTAGACATACCAGAAGTGGGATCTGGTGCCTAGGAGGAGTAAGCATCCCATGTCGACCGGTCAAAACCCGTCGTGAGCCCTACATCTCGATCAGGTAAACGGAGTAATCCGCAATCAGAATCAATGTGCCAAGAACGAACTAACAATTGGTATGAAACACGTCAGATAGCATTTGACCTTTGGAAAGTTGTACTGGTAAACTAGATCGTTGTAACAACCATGCAATTTGTAAAATGCTGACTTTAGACGAGACTGTACAAACCCCTGTAGCATCAACTCCTTTGTCAGTAGCCTGCTTACATTTAAAAATGATTATATGCAGAACAAGTTCTTGGGTATCGAATCAGTTGGAAGATATAAACGCCATATGCAGATGATGATGAAATATTGCCACATAGATAAGGGAAGTTATCAATGGAAAAATTGAAATCATCCCGTCTGTCATAATGTTGAGTTGTTAGTTTGCCGCAAGCATCTATTTTCAGTAAAATATCTAAATACAAAGCAGATGTTTCTTTTATTTCAAGTTTACTTGGATATATCGAATCGACATATGAATGAAAATGATCATTGTTAATATATAAAAAGCTGTAATGACAAACTAGATCGTTATAAGACCATAGAATTTGCGAAATGCTTACTTTAAAGAAGACCGTTTAAAGTTGAAGCCCTGTAACATCAACTTGTTTCTAAGTAGTTTGCCTTGATTAGAAAACTAAGGATATGCAGAACAAGCTTTTATTTATCGAATCGGTAGCTGAAGAACTGTAGCTCTCCAAAAATATGCTAACAAGCCGGAGAACTACAGTGTCACTCATAGAAATTACTGTATATTTATTCAGCACGAAAAGTTGCGCTCAGTTCTAAATCTATTTCTCCATCTTGCACATCCTGACCAAAAGCACGATATAAATACATTCCTTAGACGTTTATCAACTACTCTCATCCATTTACTAACCTTACAAATATTTTAAATCGCCATGATCAGCCTCGGAAAATCTCATGTTTACCTTTGCAATTTTCGCCCATCGACAGCCATATTTGGTCACGTGATAAAGGGAAACATACTAACCGGCGTTTCACGTGGTTACATTAACAACATACACCAGTTCACGTAAATTTCAACTGATATCGTGAAAAATAAACGATGCCAACGCATATGACTTGTTTGTTCTAGACATTCAGTAACTAAATTACTGAAACTTCACACACACTTTCAATTAATTTTGTCAGTCTAATCTGGTCTGAAAATGTGTACCCTGATAAGTATATGTAATTTCACAACCGTAAACAAAACCGATGATGTAATACACAACTTAATATTTAAAACAAACATCAGTAAAATGGAAAGTAACAAGTGTTTAAACTGCAATCTGCCATTTGAAAGAAGGAAACAGGGGTTAAAACAAAAGCAGGAAGTCTTCTTTATCGTGCCACACCTGCTGTGACACGGGGCCTCGGTTTTTGCGGTGTCATCCGAAGGACTGCCCCATTTAGTCACCTCTTACGACAAGCAAGGGGTATTTAGAATAGATCCTTAGTGTCAGAGCAGGTGTGGCACGATAAAGATTCCTTCCTGCTCAAAGGCCCTGAGCGCCGAGCATAGGCCTAAATTTTACAGCCCTTCACAGGCAATGGTGACGTTTCCATATGAGTGAAAAATTCTCGAGCGTCCAGTTAAACAATATATAATCAATTAATCAAAACTGGGCACCGGTCGTGGTAGCTCACTGGTTAGAGCGTTCGCTTCGTAACCGGGAGGTCATGACTTCGAGACCCTCTCGTGTCATGGCCGTGTCAAACCTAAGACGTAAAAATAGGTAGAGATTGCTCCGTCTCATTTAGAAGTGAAACTCACGGGGCCTTTCGGATATGACCTTAAAAAACGGAGGTCCCGTGTCACGGTAGGCGTTGGCACGTTGAAGAACCCTCACTGCTACGGTCCTGAGCGCTAAGCATAGGTCTAAATTTGTGGTACTTCACCTACAACTGGTGACGTCTCAATATGAGTGAAAAATTCTCGACGGGACGTAAAAGAAATAAATAATCAATCAAACAATCACAACTGGGCATTCCAATCATTGAGTAAAATAACAGAAATTTTGGACAAAGAAGTTTACATTTCCTGCACATCATCTGAAAAGTTACTTTTATGTACCAGATGTGTTACGTTTATGTACCAGCTGTATTACTTTCATGTACCAGCTGTGTTACTTTTATGTACCAGATGTGTTACGTTTATGTACCAGCTGTGTTACTTTCATGTACCAGCTGTGTTACTTTCATGTACCAGCTGTGCATCCTTGACTGTTAAGTTATATAAACATTCTGCAAAAATTAAACAACCCAAATCCCTGACATTGAGATAGAGATCTAGAGAAAGAGAACTGTATTCATTCCATTGAACACCTACACCAAAATTCAGACATAGTAGTGAGACTTCAAGACCATCACATTTACAGAAACATGGGTTTAAAGATAAGGTTATTCGAAGCTTACACGTTTCCCGATATACTACAGTTTTCAATCTCTTAATAAAACACAGTAAAACTGCACGAGATGCACTGATATGGGTCATTAAAAAGTCACTAAAGAAGGAGGTGAAGAATGCCAACATTTCATCTTTTCAAACACCTGAAGACCTTAACTCCTTCAACACTTTTAACTTGGAAAACTGCCATCAGAGAGCTTTGGATTGGCTGTCATTTCTCACCTGTGTTATTCAGGAATCACTATGCAAAGGATATAAAAGGCAGTTATGTAAGTCTTTGAATTGTATTATTACTTCTTTAGGGGTGAGATCAATTTAAAGTTCAATGTCTGATAAAATAAAAACTTAAGTTACTTATATTTCAAGACCCCCCCCCTCCCCCCTTTAAAACTTGATAGAATCAATGTTGACCCAAATCGGATATGAAACAACATATTAGTACTAAATCAATCGTTTTATTAACAAATGTATTTTTAGATGTTTATTAAAATGTATTGAAAATGGTGTTATTCCTAAACATTCGGAGAGTCATTTCAGCAATAATTTGCGTATTATAATAAAATCAATGTCAGATGACCAAAACTTGCGAGAATTTTGAATTTTTACGCCCCCCCCCCCCCCCCCTATTGAATTAAGACTTTTATCAGACATCGATCATCTGACTTTCCCCTTTATTGTAATTAAGATATTATGCTACTTCATAATGAATTTATTGAAGTATGAATGTACAATATAGAGGATCACTAGGACATGAAACATTCAGACAAAGAAGGAGCTTCCGTGGCCGAGTGGTTAGAGCACTGCGCTCAAAATCAAAAGGCCTCTCACCTCTAGTCGGCGCGGGTTCGATTCTCGCTCGCGCCGATATCTGTGAGAAAATTTGCCAGTTTACTTTCGGAAGATCGGTGGTCTCTTCCCGGGTACATTGTATCTGCGTTCTCCCCTCCACCAATAAAAGCTGGACGCCACCAGATAACTAAAAAATTGTTGAGTGTGGCGTAAAACAATAAACAATCAATCAATCAGACAAAGAAATATAAAACTGGTGCCATGAGTATTTCATTCCAGCAATTCTGGTTTGCTTTTAGTGCCATATATACTAGGTTAAAGATTAATCTGTGCCTCTCAATTTAAAATGTGTATGATATAAATTACAGTGTATAAGCACTTCCATCTGTTTGAAATGTCTACCATAACTTGACACGAGACACCCTAATGACCTTATCCAGCTGCAGTGGGACAAATTAATAATAGCTCTACAAGGTACAGCATAACCCTTATGATGAGTGTCTACAAACTTTATCTATGAATCCAGTGAATCAAATCAATCGAGCAAAAAGTGTGGCCTGTAGAGTGTCTGCAAGTTCACACACACACACACACACACACACACAGACACACACAAAGACTCACCCATACATGAATGGCTCGGTTACTATGTACCCTCTCACAATTAATTATGAGTGAACGCTTCAAATTCATGAACATTTTGAAGATTAACTACATTATTCAAAGTTTTTCTTTTGTCATTTGATTTACCTGTATGAAATCATAGTAGATACAAGTGGTCCAATATGTGTATTTAGGGATGATCAAGGTAATGTTGGTTCTAGAATTTGTTTTGGAAACAACCCTTTATAATCAGAAAGCACTGAAGCATGATAATTTTCTACAGACTATTACTTTTGTTGAAATGTAAAGGTCTGGATGTAATCAGAAGGTATATATAATTTAATATATCATGTGGATATATAATTATTTCAATTTTTCAAAACTCATTTGAAGAAAATTACTTAATATTCGTACATTCATATTGATTGTTTGTTTGTTGTACGCCCAGTCGAGAATTTTACGCTCATATTGAAGCGTCGCCATCTGTAGGTGAAATACCACAGATTTAGACATAAGCTTAGCGCTCATGGCCATAGCCGCGAAGGTTCTTTGACACCTGCCCTGACACGGTACTTCCGTTTATAGATCATATCCGAAAGATCCGTGATTCTCACTTCTAAATGCCGTTCGTTTGGCGAAGGAGCTATCACTACCTATGTTTACGTCTTTGGTTTGAGGCGGCCATGGCACGAGCGGAGCTCGAACGTACGACCTACTGGTTAGGAATTGAACGCTCTAACCACTGAGCTACTGCGATCGGTGAAGGGCAAATTTTAACACACACACATTAAAATTCCATAGATTTTTTGGGCTGGTGTAGTTGGATGGAGTTGACAGGATTTGCACAGAATTTGACACTAATATTAAGACATGGAAAAATTCTATCCAGGTAAACTTTAATTTCCTGTTAATGAAAGTAAAGTAATGATTAAATAGATAGGTAAATAGGTGGATAAATGCATTCAAACACACTCTGACAGAAATGAACAGTGATTTCTGAATTTCATGCATCAAGATCAAAGAATTCACTCTTTATTATAAACGTTTTACACTAGCTGTCTGTATTGATTTTTCTTCAGTATATATTTCATAGGTAGCATGCAACTTTAATTCTTTACAGATAGAACTTGGACATCCTGTACAAGACTACTGACCTGGTATAGAGGACCAGCTGGCAATGTAAGAGTTTGACTCAGAGATATCAGACAGCGTACAGACTTCCTCTGATTCTTATGCTTTTCGCTATGAATCGGAAGTTAATTTCAGCAGTGAGGATGCTGCTGAAATAGCCCCACTCCCCTTAGATGATTTCTCCTTAGCCCTTTAATTTTTTCCCAACTTGGATGTAGTCTTTGTTGGGACAATATCAAGAAGCTCAGTATCACCAGACACCACCTCCGGCAAGAAAATAGAATAATGTTGTGGATTTTGTGTTTTGCTGCTAAATATTTATTCGTCACCTTGGCGGTCTTGATGATGGATACTCTGTGAGATTTATGGAAATGCATGTAAGCTTCACAAACTTTTAAACAATTGAGCATTATTTCATAATAAGGCCATGATAAGAAATCAAAATTGTATGAGTGAGATTGATTGATTGATTGATTAAAGTTTAACGTCCCGCTCGAGAATCTTTCACTCATATGGAGACGTCACCATTGCCGGTGAAGGGCTGCAAATTTAGGCCTATGCTCGGCGCTTATGGCCTTTTAGCAGAGAGGGATCTTTTACGTGCCACACCTGCTGTGACACGGGACCTCAGTTTTTGCGGTCTCATCCGAAGGACCGCCCCATTTAGTCGCCTCTTACGACAAGCAAGGGGTACTGAGGATCTATTCTAACAACCCGGATCCCCACGGGGGGGGGGGGGGCGAGATTGAGATGCCATATGCTTACTGTATATCATTAAGTAATGGAATCGGGACAACTCGCCCATAAGACAGCTCGACCCTCAGACAAGTCGCCCTCGACTTACGACAAGTCGCCCCCTGGTCGATCGAGACGACTCGAGAGAGTAATTCAGTACAAAATATATTCACTACCATCGATATTTACAGTTCAACACACTTCATAACAACACGAAATTCCGTATTTTATCACTGTTCATATAGACATATTAAGCACAAAACAATGCACTATAAATATATCACTATCACTCTGCAGAAATCTGTCGATGTATGCTGTCCAAGGAATTCCAACTCCACCTGCAAAAATAATCATTAATAATTAATGGCTTATTTTGTTTAAAGAAAACAGCTGTTATGATATACCTATAACCAATTCATCGTTAAAACCATTATATTAAAAATAAAAGTTAAGTATGGATCTATACTAAGTCTTGTATATAGAATAAATACCTAATATATTTACGGCTTCGGTAATTTCCATTAATTTTAAATTACCCAATTCCTTGAATTCTTCATCCCTTTGAACTTTGAACATAAAACCTAATATTTTATTTATGATTATTTCTTTTAGAATTAACGAAATAATACATTTTTTTAATTAGTAACAGTAACAGATGAAAAGGCCAAGGTAACCAACAGTATTCAATCTCGTAATTCCTATAGAAAATACAGATCAGAAGGATGGGCAAACACGGACCCTTGGTCATACCAGAGGTGGGCTCAGGTGCCTAGGAGGAGTGAGCATCCCCTGTCAACCGGTCACATCCGCCGTGAGCCCTATATAACACATATTTATGTATGAATTAAATGCATAAAAGACCAAGGGCGAATTGTCTTTGTTAAGGTGGCGAGTTGTTTCGACCAGGGGCGACTTGTCCTAATTCAAGGGCGAGTTGTCTCTGACCAAAGGCAATTGTCTTAGGGGTGAGTTCTCCAGCATTCTTTGTAATATATTTTATTATCCCTTGCAATTCATTGCTAAATGGAATATAACAACAAAACCGTTCACGTGGGTTAAGTATATACGGGAATATGTGTGTGATGCTGAGCTTGTAGACACTCTGCAGGCCACATTTTGTAAAAAACAATTGTATGTATGTATGGAACATACATGTATATGTATCTAAAAATGAAATTGTGATTGACTTGTACAAAGCTGTAATTGTCATATCAAATATTCAGTTAATATTTCACTACAATAGATTTTTAAACGTTTAGAAATTCTACAGTCATTTATGTCATATATTGATAATCAGTACCACCTTACATATATCGATGTCTTCCTTGTTTTGATGCCTTTACTTTTAATTTCCAGCCCAAGTCTTCAAATATATCTTGTGATCTCTTATATTTAAGGTAAATTTCTGGTCTGTCATTGGTACAAATTCCTTTAAATAGCGGTTGTTCAAATTCAGTTGAGAAGAGGGAGAGGGGAAATTTCATCCCAAAATGGCCTTTTCGTTAAAAATGAAAAGTGCAAGGGTGATCAAACACACCTCATTAATTTGAAAATATCATTACCTATCCGGAGATGTAGTAAATAATTTTAGATGAGGAAAATTTATTTTGGCTGTAATATGTTGCAAATCGCCTTGTGTACAAGTTGTCGTGAACATCAGATATGGTACATCTGAGAAATGGGAACGCAACTCACCAACTCTTGCAAAAGTGGGTCTAAATGTGTCAACCCTTTGATTGTATGATAGAAATTAATATATTATATGCAAAATCTTTGTGGTTATAGAAATTCTGTAGAAAAGCAATGACAAATCTTGTGTAATTGTAACATCAAATTCTTGCCAGGATTCTAATGTATGTACTTCATCGATTGCAATCAAGCACATTCTTTCTTTGTAAGCTTGGGAATTCAGTTTCATGTCTCCCCAGAAATCATAATTCAGTAATGTCTCTGGGGACTATGGAGTAACATCCAGTCTTGATCTCTGCATTTATCAATATAAACATACTATGGTAAATAATGTGCAGTAAACAAAATGTCTTTGACACAATTACAAGGGCTTTTAAATGACTATCTGCTTTTTTATGTAAATAAAGAAAATATGCAAGAATATAACACTCACCTAAGGATGTATATGATGCAAAATTAATCTTCTTGGGCACCAAACAACAAAGACACAATGAACATATGGAGACCTTTCACTGTCGCCCTTTTTTCTGGAATCATAATTATTACAGTGAAAATATGCACTGTGTCAAACAATTTCCTGTTCTTAATAATTAAACATTTCTGCAGCCAATATGATACCTTTTATGACTTCAGTAGACATATCTTCTTCGCCGTTGATTAATGCAGCAGATATTCCATGTTTTGAATTATGCTAGCATTGGTCAAGCATAAGACTTCTCAATGGTGAAATAACGGTCCAGATGTGCTTGATATTGGATTTGGATTCGAGATCCAAGATCAAAGGGGGCAACAGGAAACATATACTTTTTCCATATCCCGGAAAACACCCACACAATGTGTTTTCTCAAGAACACTATTTACTACGTATGCTAGGAGATCTTTTAATTCAAAATTAAAATGGAAACGCTGTTTAATTTTGTCCTCAAAGATCATCTTTATGGAATGCGCCATATTTCCACGCGAATGTGTACTAGGATACTATTGGGTACAATTTTCTACATATACTTGTCAGGGTACACATTTTCAGACCACATTAGTTGATTGATTTATATTATTTAACGTCCCGCTCGATAATCCTTCACTTATATGGAGACGTCACCATTGCCGGTGAAGGGCTGCAAAATTTAGGCCTATTCTCGGCAATTATGACCTTTGAGCAGGGAGGGACCTTTAACGTGCCACACCTGCTATGACACGGGACCTCGGTTTTTGCGGTCTCATCCGAAGGACCGTCCCATTTAGTCGCCTCTTACGACAAGCAAGGGGTAATAAGGATCTATTCTAAAAACCCGGATTACCACGGGGTAGATTAGACTGAGAAAATTAACTGAAAGCGTATGTGAAGTTTCAGTATTTTTTTTTTTTGGTTGCTGTTGTTGTTGAATGTCTAAAATACAAGAAAAGTCATATGCGTTGGCATCGTTTATCTTTTATGATACCAGTTGAAATCGACGTGAACCGGTGTTTGTTGTTAATGTAAACACGTGAAACGTCGGTTAGAGTGGTTTCCGTTTATCACGTGACCAAATATCGAGATATCGCTTACAAGTAAATATGGCTGTCGATGAACGAAATTTTCAAATGTGTGACTTTCCGAAGCTGATCATGGCGATTTAAAATATTTGTAAGGTTAGTAAAGGGAAGAGAGTAGGTGATAAATGCCTAACGAATGTATTTATATGATGTTTTTTGGTCAAGTTGTATAAGAAGATGGAGAAATAATTCTAGAACTGAAGACAACTTTTCGTGGGCAATAAATATACAGCTTTTTCTACGAGTGACACTGTCGCTCTCCGGTCTTTCAAGATATTTTTTCCGGAGAGGTAAAGTTCTGCAGCTATCAAATCAGTTGAGGGATACAAACGTCATACGCAGATTGCTACATAAATATGGGAAGTTAACGATGGAAAAGCTGAAATCACCCCTTTTGTCATAGAGTTTAGTTATTCGCTTGCCGTTAAAACTTATTTTCAATAAAATATCTAAGTACGACGCAGATGTGGAAAACTCTGTGGTATCTTTAATTTCGAGTTCAATGGGATATACCGAATTGACATAGAAATAAAAATGTCCATTGTTAATAGATAAAACGTCTATATATCTAAATATCGAATAGAGGGACACAGCAAGAGATTTTTTCCTCTCATATAAGGGCTTTTGAATAAAGTCTGCCTTCTAAGAAAATAAAAACAGGTCACCTAACAAAAGGAGCACAATTCGTGCCCGTGGGAATTCCTACAGATTGTTGGGATACCTAATCACCAAAGACTATGATGTCAATGAGGAACTACACATCTTTCTAACATCAAATTCAGAGTACTTGTGCGTGGAATCAGAGAGGTGTTTAACAAACATTTTTAATGACTGAACACTAGATACGAATATTTCTTTTTTTTATTTTTGTTGAACAAGCAACTGCCTATAGTGTCAAAAAGTGTAGTCATTAATTGAGAAATAGGCATGTAAAGATTTGAAGTCATACGTTTGATGTTCTTGATTTGTCAAAAGTATTGCAATTTCAAATGTAATAAAAATTCTTTTGAATGTTTTAAAATCCATATTTAATCTACACTACTTCTGACATATGTTGTTGCGAAAAACGTTTGCAGTTTCTCTTTCACAGTTGTTAATATTTTCCTGAGGAGAAAGGATAGGGGCATGGTAGAAAATTTACAAGATCCAGCAATGCATCTTTGTAAGTTTGAGATAAAACTGTGGGTCTAATATTCAATATACAATAATTAAAAATAAAGGTATGCCCTTGGCCACTGCCTTCTTAGTGAAAACTCAACTTTTCCCTCCTTTGCACTACCAGCTATCTGAGTAATTACTGCTAGTTTATACGAGTAATTAAAGGTTATGAACTAATCTACGGATTGACCCATTGCAGGATAATGTGACAATTGAAAGCTATCCATTTGGTAAAGAAAATTTTAAAAATTACAGATGAAGATTGATTGATTGATTGATTGATTGTTGTTTTCCGCCACACTCTACAATATTTCAGTTATCTGGTGGTGTCCAGTTTTTATTGGTGGAGGAGAGAACCCAGATACAATGTACCCGGGAAGAGACCATCGACCTTCCGAAAGTAAACTGGCAAACTTTCTCACATATATCGGTGCGAGCGGGATTCGAACCCGCGCCGACTAGAGGTGAGAGGTCTTGTGATTTTGAGCGCGATGCTCTAACCACTCGGCCACGGAGACAGATGAAGACACTATAAAGGTCGATATGAGGAAAACTTGCCTTAAAGTTTCACACCAAGATGGTGGAGAGGTACCCCAACTTTGGTTACATGTTGACCTGTCTATTTTGTAATCACTTTATAACTGTCTCTATCTTTTGAAAAAGATTGTTGGAACTTCTTTTCAAATTGCGCTTTAAAATCAAATTGATTTGAAAAATAAAATGGTTAGATAGACATTTAGGCCACTTCGGTAAAATTGATGTCTCTATTCTATTTTAAGTGATATCAATGGAAATATTGATTGATTGGGGTTTTACGCCGAGTTGGCAATATTTCAGCCATTTTACAGCAGTTAAGCAACAACTGAAATATGGTTGGTTTTGAAAGTTGAAGTTTCCCTGACGGCCCCCAGTGGGCCTACTCTTTTTCAAAAATCAAGGAAACGATCTTTTACGTGCCAAGGGGGTTGTAATCCTTGACACGGAACACCCTTTAACGTCCCATCCGACGGACTTAAAAAAGTTAAAAATACGTAAACAGGTCAAAATACATATCATTTTGTGTATATGAATAGGTTATATTATAAAGGATCAATTTTTCTGTAAAAATCGCATCTTGTATACATTTTATAATAAGACGATAGTCAATATTTTTAAAACGTTTGTACATTGATTGCACGTTATTAAAAAGTCTATTTCGTGTGGGTGTAATATCACTACATTCCAAAAGAATGTGTTGTATAGTTAATGGACAGTCACAAGATATACTTTGAGGTTGAAGTTCTCTGTTTAATAAATAGGAATGTCAACTTTTAATGTCCAATGCGTATTTTTGAAATAATAACTTCGCCCTGTTGTTTCATTGCGATGTTACACGATTTGTTTACTTTGTTTTGAATAGAATACAGTTGTCTGTATATTGAAATCCCAATATATTTGCCAAAGATCATTTACATATAGTTTTATGTTATATTTTAAATCTGTGTAAGGAATTTTAAAATGTACAATATCATTTTGTAGTGCATTTTTTGCCTCTTTGTCTGCTTTGTTATTACCATTGATACCAATATAACTAGGAATTCAGCAGAACTCAACTATTTTATTTTGTTTATTAGAAGATAGTACTGGTTTAAAATGTCTAAAAATATATGGATGATCAATATTCATATTACTTACAGACTGTAAACAAAGGGAGTCAGAGAATATAGTGAAGTATTTGTCATTAGAAATTTTGATGTACTCTAAGCAAGTTGGATAGCCTTTGCTTCAACGGTATAAATTGTTGCTTCATTTGGAAGTCGTGCCGAGAAAACGTTGTTATTGATTGCTGCAGCAGTTGCAGAATGTTTAGATTGTTTTATTTTGGATCACTTTTGTTCGAAAATAGCGGAATTTGTTTCAGATGTTTTATATTCAGAAAGTGAAGTGTCAACTTTGGATTTTAGTAATTTCCATGGGGGTATTCCTGAACGTGATGAGGGTTCTTGCTCGCGCCGATATATATGCAAAAGTTTACTTTCCGAAGGTCGGTGGCCTCTTCCCGGGTACATTGTAGCTGGGCTCTCTCCTCCACCTACAAAAACTGGACGCCACCAGATAAATGAAGAATTGTTGCGTGTGGCGGAAAACAACAAACAATCAATCAAACAATCAATCAAACTATGGATGGAAAATGCAGTTAAATGCAGGATTGTCAATATTAGCTTTTAATTCAACAATGTATTTATTGTAAGATAAGTTTTTTCCACGTAGATCTAGAGGTGGTTCATTTGCCTCAATATACAAACTATCTACAGGAGAGGTTCGAAAAGCTCCTGTGCACAGTCGAAGTCCTTGCATCAAGTGCTTTAATGTACGATGTTTTTGCCGCTCCATATACCTGTACTATACAGCCGTAGTCTAGTTTAGACCGGATGAAAGAGCGATACAGATGTAGAAGAGTATTCTGATCTGCTCTCCATTTTGTGTTTGCAACAACTTTTTATTATATCAAGGATTTTTGTACATTTTTCTAATGCTGATATCAATTAAAGAATATGAGCTATTGCCTGGGTGAAGTTACGTTTTAAAGCCGTCGTTTAGAATACAAAGATTGTGGTGAGATATTGCATCTTTGAGGTTTTTTTTTTTACCTTTATCCGTCATTTTATCACTACCCCATAGCGAGTTATGGGTGTTCAAATCGCCCATAAGTAGGAAAGGGTCTGGCAGATGTATTAAATTTTTAAGTTCCTGGGACTGCAGTTGATAGTTTGGAGGAATATAAACAGAAGAAAGGGTAATTGTTTTAACTAGGGAAATACGAATTGCTACTGCTTGAAGATTTGTATTCCAATTTATTTGGCTATGTATGCAGTTGTTATGGACTGCTATTGAAAAACCACCAGAGGCCCTGTCTACTTGAGCGTAATGGTTGTACATAGTATGTTTTTTTTTATATTTATCTTATCTGTATCTTTCACATGTGTTTCTTGCAGACATATGGCTACCGGGTTATGGTTCTGAACGAGTAAAACCCACTTTGGGCTTAATCAAAGCAAAGGCTTTCTTTCAATGAAGCTGTTTACCGTTTAATTTGTACCAGAGGAATTGTAAAAATAGATAAAACTTCATCTTGTAGACATTGAGGTCCACGCAGAAATTTATAAGCGAGGTTAAACTGGATGCTATGTGAAAGAGTCGGCTTGCGTATCCACAAATGTATGTTTATCTGAATGGGAATTCACCGGCTACTATGAGGAAAACGTTTGCTTGATGAGGCGAACTTTGTTTCAATATATAGTGTGAACCAATGAATGCCTGACAACGCCTTCCCTTGAACGCAGTTAAATCTCGAAAAACTGTCTAGGAATGTTGTTCCATTCTAACTGCAGAGTTTGGACCGGTTGTTGCAGAATCTGATGGTGCAGTTGTATTTGGTGGGTGTGCCTATCCAGTTTGTCCCATGCATATCTGAAAGGGTTCAAATCTGGTGATTTCGAGGACCAAGGAAGAACTTGGATATTGTATTTTTGCAAAACATCACGTGTTAGACGAGCATTATATGGTCTAGCAATTGTCATGTTGGAATGCTGCTCCAGGATGCTGCACCACTGTGGTTGCATGACTTCATCAATATACCGATGAACCATCAAAGTATCATGTATGTGAACCATTGTTGTCCTTCCTGTATAGGGCATTGCTACCCACATCATAACACTATCCTCTCTAAACCGGTCAGCCTCCTAAATGCAGTTTTACGCAAAACGTTTATTTTGGCGCCTATACACTCTGAGTATTCCATCAGGACTCTGCAGTAATTATAATTCATCGCTGACCAAAACTGCCCTCCAGCATTGCTGTGGCCATACGCTATGAGTCTGTGACCATTGAAGTCAGTTTCAGCGATATTGTGGAGTCAGAACAATGTCATGAACAGGTCTGCACACTCTAATCCCAGCATCCTGTAGTCGATTGCGAACAAACTGATCTGATATTATGCAAATCCCAGGAATGACAGATACTGTAGATTACGCTGTTGTGAATTGCTACCGATGATGATGCGATCGGATGAAGCGATCCTGTCCTGCTGACGTAAATTGTGGTCTATCTACTCTCTGACGATCATTTGTTGAACCATGCTGTTGATTTCTGCTCCAAATGCGATATATGGTCTCTGTGCAACATTGAAATATTCTACAACTGCAAATTGTGACACACCTGCTTCCAGTCATCCTTTTGCGTTGTTGCGTTCAATATCATTCAGACACAATTTCTTAAAAAGTGGTTACATTTAAAGACAATACTAACAAATATCGAGAACCCATGCATTTGATAAACTACCCGTGCCTTAGAAATTTACATTTGAGAGTTAAAGACAAATTTTAACGTGTTATGAAAACACGTTTTATTTTCCTCAAATTTAATAGAATATCTATCCAATAAACAAAAGCTATAGATATAACAAGGAATAATCAGACGATTCATTCTAGACCTAAAATGCATAAAAATATGGTTTTTTTTGTAAATAATTCGGGGCATTTATCTATCAGAATATTCAATGCATCTTGATGTGTGCAGCAGGAATATATACTAACGGAGAAAAGAAACTTAAGTTTATTTCGGTAGCTATTCTTTTACTTGATTCATTGATTAGTTCATTGTTTCTCGTTACTGAATACATTTTGATGATTTCGTTGTCCTATCACAGGTGCTTGCGTGAATAGCGTTAAAACAAGGGAACCCTGCACCGTTTTCTGATCCAAATCAGTATGGTGTGTGCCCACCCCAGGCTTCAGTTGCTGCTCTTACTCTCTTTAACTTTGACCCCATCGAGGTAATTCTTGTCCTTTTATGGAGATTATTCCACTCCTGAATAACGGCCTGTGTGAGTTGAGCAACATTATATTGGGCATTGACGCGCTTCCTAACCCTCCTGTCCAGCTTGTCCCATTAATGGGGGACAAATCTGGACTGTGTGGTGGCCAATAAAAAACTACGACGTTGTTTTGAGCAAGAGAGCCACGACAAACCCTAGCAACATGGAGCCTCGCGTTGTCCTGCTGCAACGTTAGATTACATTGATGGATAAGAGGAAGGACGAGTGATAACCACGAGAGGTGTTTTCACGCCTTGATATATCCCTGCCTATGTCATAACAGACCCTCCCCCTAATCTGTCGCTTTCCGTTACTCAAGCTTCAGTATATCGTTCATCGTCGGTGAACAACACGCGTCTCAAATGAATCAAAAGAAACCTATTAGGTGCACGCGGCCACTGCATTCGACATTCACGTCACCTCTGCGCAAGAGGCAAGACCAACATAGAGACGTCGTGGCCTGAAATCGGATGTGCGAGGGATGTATGCCTCTATCTTGACGTCGCGACGTAACGCTCGGGCGCCCGCTCCTGGGACGGTCACCTAATTTCCCTGTGGCTCTGAGACGCTCAACTAAACGGTATATTGTTGTATCATGTACACCATATGATGTTGCGAATGCCCCTGCATTATCAAAGCCATGGTCCTACCCCAATCGACTTGCGTCAATCGTGGCATTTTTCTCTGCAATCAATCAAGAAAAATTTACCTTTGTTTATGAGTATCTTTCAAAATGCTGTAAACACTATTATTAATTAAAGTAGTGAGTGATGTATTTTTTTTCGGTCATCCGAGTCACTCAAGTGACCTATAGTTATTGGTTTGCGTCCATCGCTGTCTGTTTGATATATAATTGAACATTTTTAACTTCTTGATAACTACTTTTGTAATACACGTACTTTTAACCAGTGCTCAGATGACCGATAATGCCTGTGAACATTTTGTTTGACGTTACCCATGTTTTGAAGATACGAAAACATCTCACATTCTAAAACACGTTTAGCTTTCCACATAAATCGTATTAAATAATGCTTCCAGAATGCACAATTTTTAGGGGGTTTTGATTTTTAAAAGAAGCTTTTTCGATGGTGATCCTTAGAACATACACTACCCCTTTCACTGCCTCGCGCCTCAGTGGGACCTTCCCAATTTTTTTTTCCAGTTTTGTCCCCAACCACGAGGCCCTGGGGGAGCTATGATCATAAATTTCACTTACTTTTTTTAACTTAATTTTGATAACTTAGTTGGTTGTTCGTTTTTACGTCAGTCGAAAACTTTCACTCACTGCCCTCGCGATAAATATGATTGACTTTGAGTGAACAAATCTTCATTTCCCTCGTGTAAGGGCAATAAATGTATATTAACACCCTCGAAAAGAGACAAGATAGATGCATTTAAAAAACAACACGGGAGGTATAGGCACCCCGTGTCGACACCTGAACAGAATATAAACAGTATACAAGGTATATTCCACTCAGATTTTATTTTTCACTTTATCGCAACTACATGTCGACTCGAGGCAGTAACCGTAGAATTTATGTATGTACAAAATAATTAATGTGACCATAAATTGCATTTAGATTGTGTTGTATCTATAGATCGTTAATGGAGACAAACATGTGTATTGTTCTGAACTACTTGTAGTGTGTTTAAAGAATCTATTATTTGTGAGGCTTGTATAGAAACGTAGGGGGAAAAATCCATCTTTGTGTTAGAGACAAAAGTTACAAAATTTGGCGAAATAAGTAAATGCATTTATTGTCAATGTCTTTCATAAATATAGGTGTAAAATCAATCAGAAATACATGTAGTTGTTAAATCAGTACGTATGTGCATTGAAATGTATCATCTTTATTAATATTTTTTTTTGTAAAGTACGGGGTGGCGCTTAATGAGGAATTGACTTGTCTAAAATTCTTGTAAAGCAAAAGAAAATAATAATAGATTGTGCTTTTGTTCTAACTTTAAAAAATGCTAGTTCGGGGGGGGGGGGGGGGGGTTTCAGGCCACAACGTCTCTATGTTGGTCTTGCCTCTTGCGCAGAGGTGACGTGAATGTCGATTGCAGTGGCCGCGTGCACCTAATAGGTTTCTTTTGATTCATTTGAGAGGCGCGCGTGTTGTTCACCGACGATGAACGATATACTGAAGCTTGAGTAACGGAAAGCGACAGATTAGGGGGGGGGGGTCTGTTATGACATAGGCAGGGATATATCAAGGCGTGAAAACACCTCTCGTGGTTATCACTCGTCCTTCCTCTTATCCATCAATGTAATCTAACGTTGCAGCAGGACAACGCGAGGCTCCATGTTGCTAGGGTTTGTCGTGACTCTCTTGCTCAAAACAACGTCGTAGTTTTTTATTGGCCACCACACAGTCCAGATTTGTCCCCCATTAATGGGACAAGCTGGACAGGAGGGTTAGGAAGCGCGTCAATGCCCAATATAATGTTGCTCAACTCACACAGGCCGTTATTCAGGAGTGGAATAATCTCCATAAAAGGACAAGAATTACCTCGATGGGGTCAAAGTTAAAGAGAGTAAGAGCAGCAACTGAAGCCTGGGGTGGGCACACACCATACTGATTTGGATCAGAAAACGGTGCAGGGTTCCCTTGTTTTAACGCTATTCACGCAAGCACCTGTGATAGGACAACGAAATCATCAAAATGTATTCAGTAACGAGAAACAATGAACTAATCAATGAATCAAGTAAAAGAATAGCTACCGAAATAAACTTAAGTTTCTTTTCTCCGTTAGTATATATTCCTGCTGCACACATCAAGATGCATTGAATATTCTGATAGATAAATGCCCCGAATTATTTACAAAAAAACATATTTTTATGCATTTTAGGTCTAGAATGAATCGTCTGATTATTCCTTGTTATATCTATAGCTTTTGTTTATTGGATAGATATTCTATTAAATTTGAGGAAAATAAAACGTGTTTTCATAACACGTTAAAATTTGTCTTTAACTCTCAAATGTAAATTTCTAAGGCACGGGTAGTTTATCAAATGCATGGGTTCTCGATATTTGTTAGTATTGTCTTTAAATGTAACCACTTTTTAAGAAATTGTGTCTGAATGATATTGAACGCAACAACGCAAAAGGATGACTGGAAGCAGGTGTGTCACAATTTGCAGTTGTAGAATATTTCAATGTTGCACAGAGACCATATATCGCATTTGGAGCAGAAATCAACAGCATGGTTCAACAAATGATCGTCAGAGAGTAGATAGACCACAATTTACGTCAGCAGGACAGGATCGCTTCATCCGATCGCATCATCATCGGTAGCAATTCACAACAGCGTAATCTACAGTATCTGTCATTCCTGGGATTTGCATAATATCAGATCAGTTTGTTCGCAATCGACTACAGGATGCTGGGATTAGAGTGTGCAGACCTGTTCATGACATTGTTCTGACTCCACAATATCGCTGAAACTGACTTCAATGGTCACAGACTCATAGCGTATGGCCACAGCAATGCTGGAGGGCAGTTTTGGTCAGCGATGAATTATAATTACTGCAGAGTCCTGATGGAATACTCAGAGTGTATAGGCGCCAAAATAAACGTTTTGCGTAAAACTGCATTTAGGAGGCTGACCGGTTTAGAGAGGATAGTGTTATGATGTGGGTAGCAATGCCCTATACAGGAAGGACAACAATGGTTCACATACATGATACTTTGATGGTTCATCGGTATATTGATGAAGTCATGCAACCACAGTGGTGCAGCATCCTGGAGCAGCATTCCAACATGACAATTGCTAGACCATATAATGCTCGTCTAACACGTGATGTTTTGCAAAAATACAATATCCAAGTTCTTCCTTGGTCCTCGAAATCACCAGATTTGAACCCTTTCAGATATGCATGGGACAAACTGGATAGGCACACCCACCAAATACAACTGCACCATCAGATTCTGCAACAACCGGTCCAAACTCTGCAGTTAGAATGGAACAACATTCCTAGACAGTTTTTCGAGATTTAACTGCGTTCAAGGGAAGGCGTTGTCAGGCATTCATTGGTTCACACTATATATTGAAACAAAGTTCGCCTCATCAAGCAAACGTTTTCCTCATAGTAGCCGGTGAATTCCCATTCAGATAAACATACATTTGTGGATACGCAAGCCGACTCTTTCACATAGCATCCAGTTTAACCTCGCTTATAAATTTCTGCGTGGACCTCAATGTCTACAAGATGAAGTTTTATCTATTTTTACAATTCCTCTGGTACAAATTAAACGGTAAACAGCTTCATTGAAAGAAAGCCTTTGCTTTGATTAAGCCCAAAGTGGGTTTTACTCGTTCAGAACCATAACCCGGTAGCCATATGTCTGCAAGAAACACATGTGAAAGATACAGATAAGATAAATATAAAAAAAAACATACTATGTACAACCATTACGCTCAAGTAGACAGGGCCTCTGGTGGTTTTTCAATAGCAGTCCATAACAACTGCATACATAGCCAAATAAATTGGAATACAAATCTTCAAGCAGTAGCAATTCGTATTTCCCTAGTTAAAACAATTACCCTTTCTTCTGTTTATATTCCTCCAAACTATCAACTGCAGTCCCAGGAACTTAAAAATTTAATACATCTGCCAGACCCTTTCCTACTTATGGGCGATTTGAACACCCATAACTCGCTATGGGGTAGTGATAAAATGACGGATAAAGGTAAAAAAAAAAACCTCAAAGATGCAATATCTCACCACAATCTTTGTATTCTAAACGACGGCTTTAAAACGTAACTTCACCCAGGCAATAGCTCATATTCTTTAATTGATATCAGCATTAGAAAAATGTACAAAAATCCTTGATATAATAAAAAGTTGTTGCAAACACAAAATGGAGAGCAGATCAGAATACTCTTCTACATCTGTATCGCTCTTTCATCCGGTCTAAACTAGACTACGGCTGTATAGTACAGGTATATGGAGCGGCAAAAACATCGTACATTAAAGCACTTGATGCAAGGACTTCGACTGTGCACAGGAGCTTTTCGAACCTCTCCTGTAGATAGTTTGTATATTGAGGCAAATGAACCACCTCTAGATCTACGTGGAAAAAACTTATCTTACAATAAATACATTGTTGAATTAAAAGCTAATATTGACAATCCTGCATTTAACTGCATTTTCCATCCATAGTTTGATTGATTGTTTGATTGATTGTTTGTTGTTTTCCGCCACACGCAACAATTCTTCATTTATCTGGTGGCGTCCAGTTTTTGTAGGTGGAGGAGAGAGCCCAGCTACAATGTACCCGGGAAGAGGCCACCGACCTTCGGAAAGTAAACTTTTGCATATATATCGGCGCGAGCAAGAACCCTCATCACGTTCAGGAATACCCCCATGGAAATTACTAAAATCCAAAGTTGACACTTCACTTTCTGAATATAAAACATCTGAAACAAATTCCGCTATTTTCGAACAAAAGTGATCCAAAATAAAACAATCTAAACATTCTGCAACTGCTGCAGCAATCAATAACAACGTTTTCTCGGCACGACTTCCAAATGAAGCAACAATTTATACCGTTGAAGCAAAGGCTATCCAACTTGCTTAGAGTACATCAAAATTTCTAATGACAAATACTTCACTATATTCTCTGACTCCCTTTGTTTACAGTCTGTAAGTAATATGAATATTGATCATCCATATATTTTTAGACATTTTAAACCAGTACTATCTTCTAATAAACAAAATAAAATAGTTGAGTTCTGCTGAATTCCTAGTTATATTGGTATCAATGGTAATAACAAAGCAGACAAAGAGGCAAAAAATGCACTACAAAATGATATTGTACATTTTAAAATTCCTTACACAGATTTAAAATATAACATAAAACTATATGTAAATGATCTTTGGCAAATATATTGGGATTTCAATATACAGACAACTGTATTCTATTCAAAACAAAGTAAACAAATCGTGTAACATCGCAATGAAACAACAGGGCGAAGTTATTATTTCAAAAATACGCATTGGACATTAAAAGTTGACATTCCTATTTATTAAACAGAGAACTTCAACCTCAAAGTATATCTTGTGACTGTCCATTAACTATACAACACATTCTTTTGGAATGTAGTGATATTACACCCACACGAAATAGACTTTTTAATAACGTGCAATCAATGTACAAACGTTTTAAAAATATTGACTATCGTCTTATTATAAAATGTATACAAGATGCGATTTTTACAGAAAAATTGATCCTTTATAATATAACCTATTCATATACACAAAATGATATGTATTTTGACCTGTTTACGTATTTTTAACTTTTTTAAGTCCGTCGGATGGGACGTTAAAGGGTGTTCCGTGTCAAGGATTACAACCCCCTTGGCACGTAAAAGATCGTTTCCTTGATTTTTGAAAAAGAGTAGGCCCACTGGGGGCCGTCAGGGAAACTTCAACTTTCAAAACCAACCATATTTCAGTTGTTGCTTAACTGCTGTAAAATGGCTGAAATATTGCCAACTCGGCGTAAAACCCCAATCAATCAATATTTCCATTGATATCACTTAAAATAGAATAGAGACATCAATTTTACCGAAGTGGCCTAAATGTCTATCTAACCATTTTATTTTTCAAATCAATTTGATTTTAAAGCGCAATTTGAAAAGAAGTTCCAACAATCTTTTTCAAAAGATAGAGACAGTTATAAAGTGATTACAAAATAGACAGGTCAACATGTAACCAAAGTTGGGGTACCTCTCCACCATCTTGGTGTGAAACTTTAAGGCAAGTTTTCCTCATATCGACCTTTATAGTGTCTTCATCTGTCTCCGTGGCCGAGTGGTTAGAGCATCGCGCTCAAAATCACAAGACCTCTCACCTCTAGTCGGCGCGGGTTCGAATCCCGCTCGCACCGATATATGTGAGAAAGTTTGCCAGTTTACTTTCGGAAGGTCGATGGTCTCTTCCCGGGTACATTGTATCTGGGTTCTCTCCTCCACCAATAAAAACTGGACACCACCAGATAACTGAAATATTGTAGAGTGTGGCGGAAAACAACAATCAATCAATCAATCAATCTTCATCTGTAATTTTTAAAATTTTCTTTACCAAATGGATAGCTTTCAATTGTCACATTATCCTGCAATGGGTCAATCCGTAGATTAGTTCATAACCTTTAATTACTCGTATAAACTAGCAGTAATTACTCAGATAGCTGGTAGTGCAAAGGAGGGAAAAGTTGAGTTTTCACTAAGAAGGCAGTGGCCAAGGGCATACCTTTATTTTTAATTATTGTATATTGAATATTAGACCCACAGTTTTATCTCAAACTTACAAAGATGCATTGCTGGATCTTGTAAATTTTCTACCATGCCCCTATCCTTTCTCCTCAGGAAAATATTAACAACTGTGAAAGAGAAACTACAAACGTTTTTCGCAACAACATATGTCAGAAGTAGTGTAGATTAAATATGGATTTTAAAACATTCAAAAGAAGTTTTATTACATTTGAAATTGCAATACTTTTGACAAATCAAGAACATCAAACGTATGACTTCAAATCTTTACATGCCTATTTCTCAATTAATGACTACACTTTTTGACACTATAGGCAGTTGCTTGTTCAACAAAAATAAAAAAAGAAATATTCGTATCTAGTGTTCAGTCATTAAAAATGTTTGTTAAACACCTCTCTGATTCCACGCACAAGTACTCTGAATTTGATGTTAGAAAGATGTGTAGTTCCTCATTGACATCATAGTCTTTGGTGATTAGGTATCCCAACAATCTGTAGGAATTCCCATGGGCACGAATTGTGCTCCTTTTGTTAGGTGACCTGTTTTTATTTTCTTAGAAGGCAGACTTTATTCAAAAGCCCTTATATGAGAGGAAAAAATCTCTTGCTGTGTCCCTCTATTCGATATTTAGATATATAGACGTTTTATCTATTAACAATGGACATTTTTATTTCTATGTCAATTCGATATATCCCAGTGAACTCGAAATTAAAGATACCACAGAGTTTTCCACATCTGCGTCGTACTTAGATATTTTATTGAAAATAAGTTTTAACGGCAAGCGAATAACTAAACTCTATGACAAAAGGGGTGATTTCAGCTTTTCCATCGTTAACTTCCCATATTTATGTAGCAATCTGCGTATGACGTTTGTAACCCTCAACTGATTTGATAGCTGCAGAACTTTACCTCTCCGGAAAAAATATCTTGAAAGACCGGAGAGCGACAGTGTCACTCGTAGAAAAAGCTGTATATTTATTGCCCACGAAAAGTTGTCTTCAGTTCTAGAATTATTTCTCCATCTTCTTATACAACTTGACCAAAAAACATCATATAAATACATTCGTTAGGCATTTATCACCTACTCTCTTCCCTTTACTAACCTTACAAATATTTTAAATCGCCATGATCAGCTTCGGAAAGTCACACATTTGAAAATTTCGTTCATCGACAGCCATATTTACTTGTAAGCGATATCTCGATATTTGGTCACGTGATAAACGGAAACCACTCTAACCGACGTTTCACGTGTTTACATTAACAACAAACACCGGTTCACGTCGATTTCAACTGATATCATAAAAGATAAACGATGCCAACGCATATGACTTTTCTTGTATTTTAGACATTCAACAACAACAGCAACCAAAAAAAAAAAAAAAATACTGAAACTTCACATACGCTTTCAGTTAATTTTCTCAGTCTAATCTACCTCGTGGTAATCCGGGTTTTTAGAATAGATCCTTATTACCCCTTGCTTGTCGTAAGAGGCGACTAAATGGGACGGTCCTTCGGATGAGACCGCAAAAACCGAGGTCCCGTGTCATAGCAGGTGTGGCACGTTAAAGGTCCCTCCCTGCTCAAAGGTCATAATTGCCGAGAATAGGCCTAAATTTTGCAGCCATTCACCGGCAATGGTGACGTCTCCATATAAGTGAAGGATTATCGAGCGGGACGTTAAATAATATAAATCAATCAACTAATGTGGTCTGAAAATGTGTACCCTGACAAGTATATGTAGAAAATTGTACCCAATAGTATCCTAGTACACATTCGCGTGGAAATATGGCGCATTCCATAAAGATGATCTTTGAGGACAAAATTAAACAGCGTTTCCATTTTAATTTTGAATTAAAAGATCTCCTAGCATCCGTAGTAAATAGTGTTCTTGAGAAAACACATTGTGTGGGTGTTTTCCGGGATATGGAAAAAGTATATGTTTCCTGTTGCCCCCTTTGATCTTGGATCTCGAATCCAAATCCAATATCAAGCACATCTGGACCGTTATTTCACCATTGAGAAGTCTTATGCTTGACCAATGCTAGCATAATTCAAAACATGGAATATCTGCTGCATTAATCAACGGCGAAGAAGATATGTCTACTGAAGTCATAAAAGGTATCATATTGGCTGCAGAAATGTTTAATTATTAAGAACAGGAAATTGTTTGACACAGTGCATATTTTCACTGTAATAATTATGATTCCAGAAAAAAAGGGCGACAGTGAAAGGTCTCCATATGTTCATTGTGTCTTTGTTGTTTGGTGCCCAAGAAGATTAATTTTGCATCATATACATCCTTAGGTGAGTGTTATATTCTTGCATATTTTCTTTATTTACATAAAAAAGCAGATAGTCATTTAAAAGCCCTTGTAATTGTGTCAAAGACATTTTGTTTACTGCACATTATTTACCATAGTATGTTTATATTGATAAATGCAGAGATCAAGACTGGATGTTACTCCATAGTCCCCAGAGACATTACTGAATTATGATTTCTGGGGAGACATGAAACTGAATTCCCAAGCTTACAAAGAAAGAATGTGCTTGATTGCAATCGATGAAGTACATACATTAGAATCCTGGCAAGAATTTGATGTTACAATTACACAAGATTTGTCATTGCTTTTCTACAGAATTTCTATAACCACAAAGATTTTGCATATAATATATTAATTTCTATCATACAATCAAAGGGTTGACACATTTAGACCCACTTTTGCAAGAGTTGGTGAGTTGCGTTCCCATTTCTCAGATGTACCATATCTGATGTTCACGACAACTTGTACACAAGGCGATTTGCAACATATTACAGCCAAAATAAATTTTCCTCATCTAAAATTATTTACTACATCTCCGGATAGGTAATGATATTTTCAAATTAATGAGGTGTGTTTGATCACCCTTGCACTTTTCATTTTTAACGAAAAGGCCATTTTGGGATGAAATTTCCCCTCTCCCTCTTCTCAACTGAATTTGAACAACCGCTATTTAAAGGAATTTGTACCAATGACAGACCAGAAATTTACCTTAAATATAAGAGATCACAAGATATATTTGAAGACTTGGGCTGGTTGTTCAATGAAATTAAAAGTAAAGGCATCAAAACAAGGAAGACATCGATATATGTAAGGTGGTACTGATTATCAATATATGACATAAATGACTGTAGAATTTCTAAACGTTTAAAAATCTATTGTAGTGAAATATTAACTGAATATTTGATATGACAATTACAGCTTTGTACAAGTCAATCACAATTTCATTTTTAGATACATATACATGTATGTTCCATACATACATACAATTGTTTTTTACAAAATGTGGCCTGCAGAGTGTCTACAAGCTCAGCATCACACACATATTCCCGTATATACTTAACCCACGTGAACGGTTTTGTTGTTATATTCCATTTAGCAATGAATTGCAAGGGATAATAAAATATATTACAAAGAATGCTGGAGAACTCACCCCTAAGACAATTGCCTTTGGTCAGAGACAACTCGCCCTTGAATTAGGACAAGTCGCCCCTGGTCGAAACAACTCGCCACCTTAACAAAGACAATTCGCCCTTGGTCTTTTATGCATTTAATTCATACATAAATATGTGTTATATAGGGCTCACGGCGGATGTGACCGGTTGACAGGGGATGCTCACTCCTCCTAGGCACCTGAGCCCACCTCTGGTATGACCAAGGGTCCGTGTTTGCCCATCCTTCTGATCTGTATTTTCTATAGGAATTACGAGATTGAATACTGTTGGTTACCTTGGCCTTTTCATCTGTTACTGTTACTAATTAAAAAAATGTATTATTTCGTTAATTCTAAAAGAAATAATCATAAATAAAATATTAGGTTTTATGTTCAAAGTTCAAAGGGATGAAGAATTCAAGGAATTGGGTAATTTAAAATTAATGGAAATTACCGAAGCCGTAAATATATTAGGTATTTATTCTATATACAAGACTTAGTATAGATCCATACTTAACTTTTATTTTTAATATAATGGTTTTAACGATGAATTGGTTATAGGTATATCATAACAGCTGTTTTCTTTAAACAAAATAAGCCATTAATTATTAATGATTATTTTTGCAGGTGGAGTTGGAATTCCTTGGACAGCATACATCGACAGATTTCTGCAGAGTGATAGTGATATATTTATAGTGCATTGTTTTGTGCTTAATATGTCTATATGAACAGTGATAAAATACGGAATTTCGTGTTGTTATGAAGTGTGTTGAACTGTAAATATCGATGGTAGTGAATATATTTTGTACTGAATTACTCTCTCGAGTCGTCTCGATCGACCAGGGGGCGACTTGTCGTAAGTCGAGGGCGACTTGTCTGAGGGTCGAGCTGTCTTATGGGCGAGTTGTCCCGATTCCATTACTTAATGATATACAGTAAGCATATGGCATCTCAATCTCGCCCCCCGTGGGGATCCGGGTTGTTAGAATAAATCCTCAGTACCCCCTTGCTTGTCGTAAGAGGCGACTAAATGGGGCGGTCCTTCGGATGAGACCGCAAAAACTGAGGTCCCGTGTCACAGCAGGTGTGGCACGTAAAAGATCCCTTTCTGCTAAAAGGCCATAAGCGCCGAGCATAGGCCTAAATTTGCAGCCCTTCACCGGCAATGGTGACGTCTCCATATGAGTGAAAGATTCTCGAGCGGGACGTTAAACTTTAATCAATCAATCAATCAATCTCACTCATACAATTTTGATTTCTTATCATGGCCTTATTATGAAATAATGCTCAATTGTTTAAAAGTTTGTGAAGCTTACATGCATTTCCATAAATCTCACAGAGTATCCATCATCAAGACCGCCAAGGTGACGAATAAATATTTAGCAGCAAAACACAAAATCCACAACATTATTCTATTTTCTTGCCGGAGGTGGTGTCTGGTGATACTGAGCTTCTTGATATTGTCCCAACAAAGACTACATCCAAGTTGGGAAAAAATTAAAGGGCTAAGGAGAAATCATCTAAGGGGAGTGGGGCTATTTCAGCAGCATCCTCACTGCTGAAATTAACTTCCGATTCATAGCGAAAAGCATAAGAATCAGAGGAAGTCTGTACGCTGTCTGATATCTCTGAGTCAAACTCTTACATTGCCAGCTGGTCCTCTATACCAGGTCAGTAGTCTTGTACAGGATGTCCAAGTTCTATCTGTAAAGAATTAAAGTTGCATGCTACCTATGAAATATATACTGAAGAAAAATCAATACAGACAGCTAGTGTAAAACGTTTATAATAAAGAGTGAATTCTTTGATCTTGATGCATGAAATTCAGAAATCACTGTTCATTTCTGTCAGAGTGTGTTTGAATGCATTTATCCACCTATTTACCTATCTATTTAATCATTACTTTACTTTCATTAACAGGAAATTAAAGTTTACCTGGATAGAATTTTTCCATGTCTTAATATTAGTGTCAAATTCTGTGCAAATCCTGTCAACTCCATCCAACTACACCAGCCCAAAAAATCTATGGAATTTTAATGTGTGTGTGTTAAAATTTGCCCTTCACCGATCGCAGTAGCTCAGTGGTTAGAGCGTTCAATTCCTAACCAGTAGGTCGTACGTTCGAGCTCCGCTCGTGCCATGGCCGCCTCAAACCAAAGACGTAAACATAGGTAGTGATAGCTCCTTCGCCAAACGCACGGCATTTAGAAGTAAGAATCACGGATCTTTCGGATATGATCTATAAACGGAAGTACCGTGTCAGGGCAGGTGTCAAAGAACCTTCGCGGCTATGGCCATGAGCGCTAAGCTTATGTCTAAATCTGTGGTATTTCACCTACAGATGGTGACGCTTCAATATGAGCGTAAAATTCTCGACTGGGCGTACAACAAACAAACAATCAATATGAATGTACGCATATTAAGTAATTTTCTTCAAATGAGTTTTGAAAAATTGAAATAATTATATATCCACATGATATATTAAATTATATATACCTTCTGATTACATCCAGACCTTTACATTTCAACAAAAGTAATAGTCTGTAGAAAATTATCATGCTTCAGTGCTTTCTGATTATAAAGGGTTGTTTCCAAAACAAATTCTAGAACCAACATTACCTTGATCATCCCTAAATACACATATTGGACCACTTGTATCTACTATGATTTCATATAGGTAAATCAAATGACAAAAGAAAAACTTTGAATAATGTAGTTAATCTTCAAAATGTTCATGAATTTGAAGCGTTCACTCATAATTAATTGTGAGAGGGTACATAGTAACCGAGCCATTCATGTATGGGTGAGTCTTTGTGTGTGTCTGTGTGTGTGTGTGTGTGTGTGAACTTGCAGACACTCTACAGGCCACACTTTTTGCTCGATTGATTTGATTCACTGGATTCATAGATAAAGTTTGTAGACACTCATCATAAGGGTTATGCTGTACCTTGTAGAGCTATTATTAATTTGTCCCACTGCAGCTGGATAAGGTCATTAGGGTGTCTCGTGTCAAGTTATGGTAGACATTTCAAACAGATGGAAGTGCTTATACACTGTAATTTATATCATACACATTTTAAATTGAGAGGCACAGATTAATCTTTAACCTAGTATATATGGCACTAAAAGCAAACCAGAATTGCTGGAATGAAATACTCATGGCACCAGTTTTATATTTCTTTGTCTGATTGATTGATTGTTTATTGTTTTACGCCACACTCAACAATTTTTTAGTTATCTGGTGGCGTCCAGCTTTTATTGGTGGAGGGGAGAACGCAGATACAATGTACCCGGGAAGAGACCACCGATCTTCCGAAAGTAAACTGGCAAATTTTCTCACAGATATCGGCGCGAGCGAGAATCGAACCCGCGCCGACTAGAGGTGAGAGGCCTTTTGATTTTGAGCCCAGTGCTCTAACCACTCGGCCACGGAGGCTCCTTCTTTGTCTGAATGTTTCATGTCCTAGTAATCCTCTATATTGTACATTCATACTTCAATAAATTCATTATGAAGTAGCATAATATCTTAATTACAATAAAGGGGAAAGTCAGATGATCGATGTCTGATAAAACTCTTAATTCAATAGAGGGGGGGGGGGGGGGGGGGGCGTAAAAATTCAAACTTCTCGCAAGTTTTGGTCATCTGACATTGATTTTATTATAATACGCAAATTATTGCTGAAATGACTCTCCGAATGTTTAGGAATAACAACATTTTCAATACATTTTAATAAACATCTAAAAATACATTTGTTAATAAAACGATTGATTTAGTACTAATATGTTGTTTCATATTCGATTTGGGTCAACATTGATTCTATCAAGTTTTAAAGGGGGGAGGGGGGTCTTGAAATATAAGTAACTTAAGTTTTTATTTTATCAGACATTGAACTTTAAATTGATCTCACCCCTAAAGAAGTAATAATACAATTCAAAGACTTACATAACTGCCTTTTATATCCTTTGCATAGTGATTCCTGAATAACACAGGTGAGAAATGACAGCCAATCCAAAGCTCTCTGATGGCAGTTTTCCAAGTTAAAAGTGTTGAAGGAGTTAAGGTCTTCAGGTGTTTGAAAAGATGAAATGTTGGCATTCTTCACCTCCTTCTTTAGTGACTTTTTAATGACCCGTATCAGTGCATCTCGTGCAGTTTTACTGTGTTTTATTAAGAGATTGAAAACTGTAGTATATCGGGAAACGTGTAAACTTCGAATAACCTTATCTTTAAACCCATGTTTCTGTAAATGTGATGGTGTTGAAGTCTCACTACTACGTCTGAATTTTGGTGTAGGTGTTAAGTGTTTTTCTCTTTGCTTGCTTAGTGGTAAGTTTCAATGGAATGAATACAGTTCTCTTTTTCTAGATCTCTATCTCAATGTCAGGGATTTGGGTTGTTTAATTTTTGCAGAATGTTTATATAACTTAACAGTCAAGTACCACAAATTTAGACCTATGCTTAGCGCTCAGGACCGAAGCAGTGAGGGTTCTTCAACGTGCCAACGCCTACCGTGACACGGGACCTCCGTTTTTTAAGGTCATATCCGAAAGGCCCCGTGAGTTTCACTTCTAAATGAGACGGAGCAATCTCTACCTATTTTTACGTCTTAGGTTTGACACGGCCATGACACGAGAGGGTCTCGAAGTCATGACCTCCCGGTTACGAAGCGAACGCTCTAACCAGTGAGCTACCACGACCGGTGCCCAGTTTTGATTAATTGATTATATATTGTTTAACTGGACGCTCGAGAATTTTTCACTCATATGGAAACGTCACCATTGCCTGTGAAGGGCTGTAAAATTTAGGCCTATGCTCGGCGCTCAGGGTCTTTGAGCAGGAAGGAATCTTTATCGTGCCACACCTGCTCTGACACTAAGGATCTATTCTAAATACCCCTTGCTTGTCGTAAGAGGTGACTAAATGGGGCAGTCCTTCGGATGACACCGCAAAAACCGAGGCCCCGTGTCACAGCAGGTGTGGCACGATAAAGATGCCTTCCTGCTTTTGTTTTAACCCCTGTTTCCTTCTTTCAAATGGCAGATTGCAGTTTAAACACTTGTTACTTTCCATTTTACTGATGTTTGTTTTAAATATTAAGTTGTGTATTACATCATCGGTTTTGTTTACGATTGTGAAATTACATATACTTATCAGGGTACACATTTTCAGACCAGATTAGACTGACAAAATTAATTGAAAGTGTGTGTGAAGTTTCAGTAATTTAGTTACTGAATGTCTAGAACAAACAAGTCATATGCGTTGGCATCGTTTATTTTTCACGATATCAGTTGAAATTTACGTGAACTGGTGTATGTTGTTAATGTAACCACGTGAAACGCCGGTTAGTATGTTTTCCCTTTATCACGTGACCAAATATGGTTGTCGATGGGCGAAAATTGCAAAGGTAAACGTGTGACTTTCCGAGGCTGATCATGGCGATTTAAAATATTTGTAAGGTTAGTAAATGGATGAGAGTAGTTGATAAACGTCTAAGGAATGTATTTATATCGTGCTTTTGGTCAGGATGTGCAAGATGGAGAAATAGATTTAGAACTGAGCGCAACTTTTCGTGCTGAATAAATATACAGTAATTTCTATGAGTGACACTGTAGTTCTCCGGCTTGTTAGCATATTTTTGGAGAGCTACAGTTCTTCAGCTACCGATTCGATAAATAAAAGCTTGTTCTGCATATCCTTAGTTTTCTAATCAAGGCAAACTACTTAGAAACAAGTTGATGTTACAGGGCTTCAACTTTCAACGGTCTTCTTTAAAGTAAGCATTTCGCAAATTCTATGGTCTTATAACGATCTAGTTTGTCATTACAGCTTTTTATATATTAACAATGATCATTTTCATTCATATGTCGATTCGATATATCCAAGTAAACTTGAAATAAAAGAAACATCTGCTTTGTATTTATATATTTTACTAAAAATAGATGCTTGCGGCAAACTAACAACTCAACATTATGACAGACGGGATGATTTCAATTTCTCCATTGTTAACTTCCCTTATCTATGTGGCAATATTTCATCATCATCTGCATATGGTGTTTATATCTTCCAACTGATTCGATACTCAAGAACTTGTTCTGCATATAATCATTTTTAAATGTAAGCAGGCTACTGACAAAGGAGTTGATGCTACAGGGGTTTGTACAGTCTCGTCTAAAGTCAGCATTTTACAAATTGCATGGTTGTTACAACGATCTAGTTTACCAGTACAACTTTCCAAAGGTCAAATGCTATCTGACGTGTTTCATACCAATTGTTAGTTCGTTCTTGGCACATTGATTCTGATTGCGGATTACTCCGTTTACCTGATCGAGATGTAGGGCTCACGACGGGTTTTGACCGGTCGACATGGGATGCTTACTCCTCCTAGGCACCAGATCCCACTTCTGGTATGTCTAGAGGTCCGTGTTTGCCCATCTCTCTGATTTGTATTTTCCATTGGAATTACGAGATTGAATACTGTTAGCTATCTTAGCCTTTTCAGCTTGTCATTGGTTCAAATGATGTCTGACGTGTTTCATACCAAATGTTAGTCCGTTCTTGGCACACTGATTCTATCCATGGATTGCTCCGTTTACCTGATCAAGATGTAGGGCTCACGGCGGGTGTGACCCGTCAACTGGGGATGCTTACTTTTCCTAGGCACCTGATCCCACCTCTGGTATATACAGGGATCCATGATTGCCAAACTCTTTATTTTGTATTATTTACAGGAATTATGAAATTAATCACTGTTCGTTATCTTCACATTTTCATGGATCTAAAAACAAGCATATTTCAAACTTTGTGACGATGATACAAGAATATTATAGTATTTCAACCGGACGTAGAAAAAATTCTAAGGTTTTGATAAGGGTGGATCTTAAGCTCTCTGTTCTATCTCAGTTTTTCCCAGAGAGCTACAGTTCTGCACTGATATGTGACGTGTTGAATGAGTCTGATATGCAACATATTTTCAGAAATTATATCTACGGGAGAAGTTTAGGTTTAAAAGGTTTTAAAAATTTCGAAAGATAATATTTACTGATATAAATTGACGATAGATTTTAATGTTTCAGATACATAATTTTCTTGTTTGAAACCAAAGACACCTGTTTCAACATACAACACAAAAGTAATGTATCTCACAGAACTGTACGTGTCAACACGTTGTCACTTTTTATATTGCAGTACTTTGCGAAATTCATGTTCAATCCATGATGAACAGATTTAAATAGTTTTATATTCCATCATTTCAATTTCCACCACTGGTTTGACTTTCCTCAGTTTTGGAACGATAGATGTGCAAATATATAGAATGACAATCAATATAGAGAACAAGACCAGCGTGGTAATTCCAAACGTCATTATCCTGCTTATTGACGTATTCCTCCGGAAGTCATCTATTTTAAAGGACACATAGGAAATGAATATATAAACTTGAAATGCTGAAAAACAAAACAAGAACAACAACAAAAACCAACAAAAAACAAAACACAAACAAAACAAAAAACAAAAACAAAAACCAAAAAACAAAAAAACCAAAGAACAAACAAACAAAAACAAAAGAACAAACAAACAAAACAGCAAAGAACCCCCCCCCCACCCCCCAAAAAAAAACCAAAAGACACTCACAAAACAAAAAAAAAAAAAAAAAAACGAAAAAAAAAAAACCACACCAAAAAAAAAAAAAAAAAGAAGAAGAGCAAAATATCAGTAAAGATCCAAACCTTTGCCCATTTCCTTCATGCAACCCTGTGCATGGTGACAGGCATCTTCACTGCAATTACACCTTGATTGACATCCTTTCCCAAAGGTTGGGTATGGACAGACTTCTGAGCAGTTTCTGTCATAATATCCGATAGCACACTCTATAAAGCAGACATGTGTTTTTAATGAATATAGAGCATCAACATTTCATCATATAATCCTGATAAAATAAGTGAATCTAATATCCACAATTCCATACGCATTGGTTATTAATTATCAAATTAAACTAACTGTTTAAAATTATAATTCATTTTACTAACCTACACACCTTTGAAGAGTATTGTTCCACATAAAACCGTCACAACATCCATAGTCTTTTCTGTTATAAAGTAAAATTCATAAAAATGTAATATTTTACAAAGATAGAAAAAAAAAATAAAACACAAAAGGAAAAGAAAAAAACTAGTGGTAAAAAATTCTTTACCCCTCACAGCTGGAGTTGGCAGCAGAATTCAGATGACATATAGATGATATAAGAATGATAAAGCTTTCGAAACGCATACCACTATAACAACACGCAAAGTACTTTTATCCCAGTGATTTATCAAGGGTTCAATGAAAGAATTGTCGAATCCCATATAATAATCGACGACTTTGAAGCGATATTTCCATTTGCATGGTATTTGAGGAAGTTTGGATCAGTACAAGGACGTTAGGTATATTTAGAATCAACACGGAAAATAAGATATAGATGATGTATTACAGCAAGACCTCTCGATACATAAATATACTTACGGACTTTATAATTGCAACTCTTGATAATTTTATATATTATGAATTTGTTCATATATCTAATAAACACATTCAAAGAGGTATATCATAAATCATGTTAATTGAACATTATTCTTTTTTTTTTATCATTTATTACATAATTTATACATTATCAGTTATATACAATATATGTACAAATGTAATGCATTCATAACAATCAAATCAGACAAAATAATATTTTGGTTGTCATTTTTTTTTAAATATATACATGAAATTGGGTTCTTGTTCAATTTATGAGATGAAAATTTCATAGCGAAGATATACAAATATATTTTTACATAATAAATCAAGGAAGATAATTGAACATTATTCTTTGATTTTTAACATCATTTTATTCACAAAGAGGCTACAGTTGAAATGAATGTCAATGAGGTGTGCGTCAAAAATGTGATTTTGTTCACTAGTATGACCTCCATTAGCAGTGATGACAGCGCGATGGCGACGTGACATTGACTGACAAACATTTCGGATGGTCCTCTGAAGCATATTCCGCCATTCCTCCAACAAGGCTCTTTCTAATTCCTGCGGATTCCGAGTCTGAGGCTGGCGGCTGCACACACGTCTCCCCAGCTCGTCCCACAAATGCTCGATTGGACTCAAGTCTGGGGACATAGCGGGCCAATCAAGAACGTCAATGTCTTTCGTTTCAAAAACGTTTTGTGTCAATCTTATCGTATGTGAGCGTTCATTGTCCTGTTGGAAAATTAACTAATTTCCTTGCCTATGCTGCTGCATTAATGGTGCTAAACCAGGCTGCAGTATACCTCCTAGCAGTGAGGGCTCCATTTAGATCGACCAGTTGTGACCGAAAATTGTGGTTAATCGCACCCCAGATCATGACGCCTCCCCCTCCAAACCTGTCGCGCTCGTGGACACAATTGTGTGCAAAACGTTCGTGTAAACGACGGTAAACATCTGCCATCTGCATTGCTACATTAAATCTCATCTGAGAATACAACATGTGACCAATTGTGACGTTGAATCAGATGCTGCCTTGCCCATTGCAATCTGTACCGTCGGTGATGCGGTTTAAGCTGTAGCCCCTTATAAGGTCTTCTGTAGTGGATCCCATGGCGCTTCAACATTCTGGAAACAGTTCCAAGATGAATAGGCCTTCCATAATGTCCAATGATTTCTCTCGCCGTGGTTGCAGCGGCCGTAAACATATTGCGCAGATGATGTTACCGAATGAACACTTGTTGCAGTGACGTTGTCACAAACGGTTGACCAGGACTTTGGCGATCATTTAGGGATCCTGTCTGGAATCGTGACAACAACCGGCTAACTGTACAAGGATGGACATTAAAACGCCTTGCAACTTCACGCTGAACAACGTCTGCTTGCAGCATGCCAAGTGCATGATTGCGCATTTCATTGCTTAAGCGGGGCATAGTCTTGGTTTCGAATTTTTTCTCTTAGTGGTGTCTATGCTTTCACCAACAAAGTTGTTTTCTCGCGAAAAACTCCCTCTATTACCTTACCATGTGTTTGAAAAAATGCCTGAAATTTCGTGCGATGCTACTCACAACGCGCAAACAATGAAAACAGGTAAATCGAGAGATGGCTTTTAAAAATCAATAAGATGTATGTTAGGTAAATTTTGCAATTAAAATTTTATATGTAATGTTTTCAATGAATAAATTTTAAAAAAGTGTGTTGCGTTTTTAGAGTCCGTCAGTATATATAGACAAAGATAGCTGTCAAAATAAACGATTCACTGTATAACATGTTTTCTTGTAAACAAAAGAGCTCTCACGTCGTAAATATCCCAACGTGATATGAACAAAATATGATCACAATCTTTAGAAGGATCTGAGATTAAGATTTTGAGGCATCGTTGTAAATATAACTGAAATAGAAAGCAACGTCTGTGACGAATTCTGACATCAGCTTCAACCCAAGAAGTCGGTTATCACAAAAGACTTGTTGCATGTATTAATGAGACAGTGGGTCTATTACGTGGTAATAAGTATCATCCAGAACTTACCCAGATCCATATAAATTACCATATATGTGATACGTATTGTACACTTAAGATGCTGTTATCGAAGAATTGTAAACACTTTGAGTTGTCCTTCATTGCTCCACACTTACTTCCCTTGTGTGGATATAAATTGAGCACCCCTGATTCGCTTATCCCTTTTCCAGCCATAATTGCTACCTAAAGGTTGATCTGGTTTAAGGAGAAATTACATCTAATATTTGAATTTTCAAACCCATCTCTTGTCCTAGCTTTCTCTCTGAAACAAGGATACTGGTTGTGTTTACTCTATATTTTGGGATTCACCCCTCCATTAACCCACAGTGCGCTGATACCAAAACTGACTTTGATGGCGCCAACAAGGATTTGGCCGAACGAGCAGCGTATGTGGTACATTTGAAACAATGACACTTGGTTTGAAAATTAGACTTCTGATATAGATTGATATGCCTACTTTTTCTTTGATCATCCGAGCCCTTTATCGCCAATAAATAACATAAAATGATAAATAGATTTATAGAGCGCCTTATATAAAACAGATTGCTATAATTGATTGATTGATTATATATTGTTTAATGTCCCGCTCGAGAATTTTTCACTCATATGGAGACGTCACCATTGCCGGTGATGGGCTGCGAAATTTAGGCCTATGTTCGGCGCTTACGGCCTTTGAGCAGGGAGGGATCTTTAACGTGCCACACCTGCTGTGACACGCGGCCTCGGTTTTGTTATCTCATCCGAATGATCGTCCCATTTAGTAGGCTATTACGACAAGTAAAGGGTACTGAGGATCTGTTCTAACAAACCGGATCCCCACGGGGCTAAATTACTCTTAGGCGCTTTACAAAGACACAATTAAATGACAATATGACATAAAAATCTTACGTCTATAAAATTACCAAAAGAAAACAATCATTAGTAAGGTTGATAGCTAAAGTATCTTTTATGTTCTAGGGAAAAATAAACACACACACACACACACACACACACACACACACACAAAACAACAAAATTAAAAGCATAACGAAAGAGGTGGGCCTTTAAATCTCTTTTAAAAACAGTCAAGTTTCGGTACATTTCAAGTTCATATGACAGGCCGTTCCAAAGTGCCGCTACTGCCATGTCAAACCTCCGCTCTCCATAAGTCTTTGTCTTGGTTAGAGGGTTTGTAACCAGACAAGCTGATTTCGGTTTCAGCGATCTCGCTAGTATGCATAGTGTTATCAGATCCGACAAATATCCAGGAGCCAGGTTGTGAAGACACTATTAAACATACAAGAAAATATGTATTGAACAACGATACGATACACGACTGGAAGTCAATGCGACTGGATCAGAATAGGCGTAATCGTATTTTCCTGTCTGCATTACCACTCTGGCAGCAGTATTCTGAACACGCTGAAATTGTGTGTGTGTGTGTGTGTGTGTGTGTGTGTGTGTGTGTGTGTGTGTGTGTATATATATATATAAAAGCACTAGGAAACCAACAACACTAGAAATCCTAAAGTGTCGGATCTAACGAGTAGATACTTAGTCACGAAATCGAATATAAAAAGCACTAAGGATGACTAAACGACACGAACAATCAAAATTGTCAAATTTTCGGGACACCCAGTCCCTTCTTCAGGACAAACTACAGATATATTACATTAAGAAAACATAAAAGAAAAAATAGCACTAAATCTAAAACTACAAATAAAACGAAACTAAACTTTCAAAAAACTACATTTTGGAGTTGATTAGAGAACGGTTTAATGATAAGGTTTATATGTCCGGTCAGTCGGGTGTACTGAGTATGACTGTCCGATTCACACCTAATACGGCTAATTAGGCTAATTTAAAATCCATGTTCGAACTAATAACTAGAGAATTAGAACAAAGGGTGTTAACTCGTACGGGATTGGGGTTGATTAAGCTGATTATGGTAAAGAACATGAATTTTAAAATATGGAATTTAAAATTTAAAAAGGGGGAGGGGAAAAATAGAAGGCTTAAAAGGGAATCAAAGAAAGAAACAAACACTAAAAAAAAAAGGCTGACAGTGTTACAACTTTTATGGAGAAACAGGTGATGGCTTATGAGGCGTTCATCTTAAGGAAGTCATTTTGTTTGTTCAAGCCATTTGGTCTGAATGATTTGAGTCTGTGCATCCAGAACTTTTCCTTGCTCTTCCTCTCTGAGTCCGTCCAATGGGGGTTATGGTCAATAACAACGACTGTCATGTCCTCCCATTTGTGACCAGCTAGATTAAAATGTTCCCCGACGGGTTCTTTTAGTTTTTTGGTCTTGATGGTGGAACGGTGGTTGTTGATTCTTCTTCTGAGGTCACCTGTTTCACCTACATATTGCTTAGAACAAACTTTGCAACTGATGAGATAAATGCAGTTGTCTGTGCGGCAAGACGTATTCCCAAAGATTTTATAGGTGCGTCCTGTAATGGGGCTTATGAAGCTGTCTGTGTCAGAGCTGTGCTTGCACATGAGGCATCTGGCATCTGAACAAGTTTTGAAGCCACCATTGGGTAATGGGTTGTCTAGTCTTGCTCTGACCACCATATCCTTCAAGTTCCTTGGGCGTTTAAATGCAGCCATTGGTGGATTCTTGAAAAGCTCCGCCATCCTTTCATTAGCATAAAGAATCGGCAGGTTTTCCTTGAGAATGGTGTTAAGGTTCTTGAGGACAGGATGGTATGTCGTGACAAGTGGAACCCTATTACTGTCTTTCTATTACTGTCTTACATTTAGAGGGGTTCCTAAGGGATTATCCACGAGAATAAGACGGATATGTTCCTCGGATGAACTTTTTGAAGAACAGAGCAAGATATTGAAAACGCACTTGTGTAATCGTGGCTATAAAGCCCACACAGTTCAAACTGCATTTCATGAGGTCTCAAAAAAAGACAGGACAACCTTATTGCAATACAACGAAAAGAAAGACAGTAATAGGGTTCCACTTGTCACGACATACCATCCTGTCCTCAAGAACCTTAACACCATTCTCAAGGAAAACCTGCCGATTCTTTATGCTAATGAAAGGATGGCGGAGCTTTTCAAGAATCCACCAATGGCTGCATTTAAACGCCCAAGGAACTTGAAGGATATGGTGGTCAGAGCAAGACTAGACAACCCATTACCCAATGGTGGCTTCAAAACTTGTTCAGATGCCAGATGCCTCATGTGCAAGCACAGCTCTGACACAGACAGCTTCATAAGCCCCATTACAGGACGCACCTATAAAATCTTTGGGAATACGTCTTGCCGCACAGACAACTGCATTTATCTCATCAGTTGCAAAGTTTGTTCTAAGCAATATGTAGGTGAAACAGGTGACCTCAGAAGAAGAATCAACAACCACCGTTCCACCATCAAGACCAAAAAACTAAAAGAACCCGTCGGGGAACATTTTAATCTAGCTGGTCACAAATGGGAGGACATGACAGTCGTTGTTATTGACCATAACCCCCATTGGACGGACTCAGAGAGGAAGAGCAAGGAAAAGTTCTGGATGCACAGACTCAAATCATTCAGACCAAATGGCTTGAACAAACAAAATGACTTCCTTAAGATGAACGCCTCATAAGCCATCACCTGTTTCTCCATAAAAGTTGTAACACTGTCAGCCTTTTTTTAGTGTTTGTTTCTTTCTTTGATTCCCTTTTAAGCCTTCTATTTTTCCCCTCCCCCTTTTTAAATTTTAAATTCCATATTTTAACATTCATGTTCTTTACCATAATCAGCTTAATCAACCCCAATCCCGTACGAGTTAACACCCTTTGTTCTAATTCTCTAGTTATTAGTTCGAACATGGATTTTAAATTAGCCTAATTAGCCGTATTAGGTGTGAATCGGACAGTCATACTCAGTACACCCGACTGACCGGACATATAAACCTTATCATTAAACTGTTCTCTAATCAACTCCAAAATGTAGTTTTTTGAAAGTTTAGTTTCGTTTTATTTGTAGTTTTAGATTTAGTGCTATTTTTTCTTTTATGTTTTCTTAATGTAATATATCTGTAGTTTGTCCTGAAGAAGGGACTGGGTGTCCCGAAAATTTGACAATTTTGATTGTTCGTGTCGTTTAGTCATCCTTAGTGCTTTTTATATTCGATTTCGTGACTAAGTATCTACTCGTTAGATCCGACACTTTAGGATTTCTAGTGTTGTTGGTTTCCTAGTGCTTTTATATATATATATACACACACACACACACACACACACACACACACACACACACACACACACACACAATTTCAGCGTGTTCAGAATACTGCTGCCAGAGTGGTAATGCAGACAGGAAAATACGATTACGCCTATTCTGATCCAGTCGCATTGACTTCCAGTCGTGTATCGTATCGTTGTTCAATACATATTTTCTTGTATGTTTAATAGTGTCTTCACAACCTGGCTCCTGGATATTTGTCGGATCTGATAACACTATGCATACTAGCGAGATCGCTGAAATCAAAATCAGCTTGTCTGGTTACAAACCCTCTAACCAAGACAAAGACTTATGGAGAGCGGAGGTTTGACATGGCAGTAGCGGCACTTTGGAACGGCCTGTCATATGAACTTGAAATGTACCGAAACTTGACTGTTTTTAAAAGAGATTTAAAGGCCCACCTCTTTCGTTATGCTTTTAATTTTGTTGTTTTGTGTGTGTGTGTGTGTGTGTGTGTGTGTGTGTTTATTTTTCCCTAGAACATAAAAGATACTTTAGCTATCAACCTTACTAATTGTTTTCTTTTGGTAATTTTATAGACGTAAGATTTTTATGTCATATTGTCATTTAATTGTGTCTTTGTAAAGCGCCTAAGAGTAATTTAGCCCCGTGGGGATCCGGTTTGTTAGAACAGATCCTCAGTACCCTTTACTTGTCGTAATAGCCTACTAAATGGGACGATCATTCGGATGAGATAACAAAACCGAGGCCGCGTGTCACAGCAGGTGTGGCACGTTAAAGATCCCTCCCTGCTCAAAGGCCGTAAGCGCCGAACATAGGCCTAACTTTCGCAGCCCATCACCGGCAATGGTGACGTCTCCATATGAGTGAAAAATTCTCGAGCGGGACATTAAACAATATATAATCAATCAATCAATTATAGCAATCTGTTTTATATAAGGCGCTCTATAAATCTATTTATCATTTTATGTTATTTATTGGCGATAAAGGGCTCGGATGATCAAAGAAAAAGTAGGCATATCAATCTATATCAGAAGTCTAATTTTCAAACCAAGTGTCATTGTTTCAAATGTACCACATACGCTGCTCGTTCGGCCAAATCCTTGTTGGCGCCATCAAAGTCAGTTTTGGTATCAGCGCACTGTGGGTTAATGGAGGGGTGAATCCCAAAATATAGAGTAAACACAACCAGTATCCTTGTTTCAGAGAGAAAGCTAGGACAAGAGATGGGTTTGAAAATTCAAATATTAGATGTAATTTCTCCTTAAACCAGATCAACCTTTAGGTAGCAATTATGGCTGGAAAAGGGATAAGCGAATCAGGGGTGCTCAATTTATATCCACACAAGGGAAGTAAGTGTGGAGCAATGAAGGACAACTCAAAGTGTTTACAATTCTTCGATAACAGCATCTTAAGTGTACAATACGTATCACATATATGGTAATTTATATGGATCTGGGTAAGTTCTGGATGATACTTATTACCACGTAATAGACCCACTGTCTCATTAATACATGCAACAAGTCTTTTGTGATAACCGACTTCTTGGGTTGAAGCTGATGTCAGAATTCGTCACAGACGTTGCTTTCTATTTCAGTTATATTTACAACGATGCCTCAAAATCTTAATCTCAGATCCTTCTAAAGATTGTGATCATATTTTGTTCATATTACGTTGGGATATTTACGACGTGAGAGCTCTTTTGTTTACAAGAAAACATGTTATACAGTGAATCGTTTATTTTGACAGCTATCTTTGTCTATATATACTGACGGACTCTAAAAACGCAACACACTTTTTTAAAATTTATTCATTGAAAACATTACATATAAAATTTTAATTGCAAAATTTACCTAACATACATCTTATTGATTTTTAAAAGCCATCTCTCGATTTACCTGTTTTCATTGTTTGCGCGTTGTGAGTAGCATCGCACGAAATTTCAGGCATTTTTTCAAACACATGGTAAGGTAATAGAGGGAGTTTTTCGCGAGAAAACAACTTTGTTGGTGAAAGCATAGACACCACTAAGAGAAAAAATTCGAAACCAAGACTATGCCCCGCTTAAGCAATGAAATGCGCAATCATGCACTTGGCATGCTGCAAGCAGGCGTTGTTCAGCGTGAAGTTGCAAGGCGTTTTAATGTCCATCCTTGTACAGTTAGCCGGTTGTTGTCACGATTCCAGACAGGATCCCTAAATGATCGCCAAAGTCCTGGTCAACCGTTTGTGACAACGTCACTGCAACAAGTGTTCATTCGGTAACATCATCTGCGCAATATGTTTACGGCCGCTGCAACCACGGCGAGAGAAATCATTGGACATTATGGAAGGCCTATTCATCTTGGAACTGTTTCCAGAATGTTGAAGCGCCATGGGATCCACTACAGAAGACCTTATAAGGGGCTACAGCTTAAACCGCATCACCGACGGTACAGATTGCAATGGGCAAGGCAGCATCTGATTCAACGTCACAATTGGTCACATGTTGTATTCTCAGATGAGATTTAATGTAGCAATGCAGATGGCAGATGTTTACCGTCGTTTACACGAACGTTTTGCACACAATTGTGTCCACGAGCGCGACAGGTTTGGAGGGGGAGGCGTCATGATCTGGGGTGCGATTAACCACAATTTTCGGTCACAACTGGTCGATCTAAATGGAGCCCTCACTGCTAGGAGGTATACTGCAGCCTGGTTTAGCACCATTAATGCAGCAGCATAGGCAAGGAAATTAGTTAATTTTCCAACAGGACAATGAACGCTCACATACGATAAGATTGACACAAAACGTTTTTGAAACGAAAGACATTGACGTTCTTGATTGGCCCGCTATGTCCCCAGACTTGAGTCCAATCGAGCATTTGTGGGACGAGCTGGGGAGACGTGTGTGCAGCCGCCAGCCTCAGACTCGGAATCCGCAGGAATTAGAAAGAGCCTTGTTGGAGGAATGGCGGAATATGCTTCAGAGGACCATCCGAAATGTTTGTCAGTCAATGTCACGTCGCCATCGCGCTGTCATCACTGCTAATGGAGGTCATACTAGTGAACAAAATCACATTTTTGACGCACACCTCATTGACATTCATTTCAACTGTAGCCTCTTTGTGAATAAAATGATGTTAAAAATCAAAGAATAATGTTCAATTATCTTCCTTGATTTATTATGTAAAAATATATTTGTATATCTTCGCTATGAAATTTTCATCTCATAAATTGAACAAGAACCCAATTTCATGTATATATTTAAAAAAAAATGACAACCAAAATATTATTTTGTCTGATTTGATTGTTATGAATGCATTACATTTGTACATATATTGTATATAACTGATAATGTATAAATTATGTAATAAATGATAAAAAAAAAAAGAATAATGTTCAATTAACATGATTTATGATATACCTCTTTGAATGTGTTTATTAGATATATGAACAAATTCATAATATATAAAATTATCAAGAGTTGCAATTATAAAGTCCGTAAGTATATTTATGTATCGAGAGGTCTTGCTGTAATACATCATCTATATTTTATTTTCCGTGTTGATTCTAAATATACCTAACGTCATTGTACTGATCCAAACTTCCTCAAATACCATGCAAATGGAAATATCGCTTCAAAGTCGTCGATTATTATATGGGATTCGACAATTCTTTCATTGAACCCTTGATAAATCACTGGGATAAAAGTACTTTGCGTGTTGTTATAGTGGTATGCGTTTCGAAAGCTTTATCATTCTTATATCATCTATATGTCATCTGAATTCTGCTGCCAACTCCAGCTGTGAGGGGTAAAGAATTTTTTACCACTAGTTTTTTTCTTTTCCTTTTGTGTTTTATTTTTTTTTTCTATCTTTGTAAAATATTACATTTTTATGAATTTTACTTTATAACAGAAAAGACTATGGATGTTGTGACGGTTTTATGTGGAACAATACTCTTCAAAGGTGTGTAGGTTAGTAAAATGAATTATAATTTTAAACAGTTAGTTTAATTTGATAATTAATAACCAATGCGTATGGAATTGTGGATATTAGATTCACTTATTTTATCAGGATTATATGATGAAATGTTGATGCTCTATATTCATTAAAAACACATGTCTGCTTTATAGAGTGTGCTATCGGATATTATGACAGAAACTGCTCCGAAGTCTGTCCATACCCAACCTTTGGGAAAGGATGTCAATCAAGGTGTAATTGCAGTGAAGATGCCTGTCACCATGCACAGGGTTGCATGAAGGAAATGGGCAAAGGTTTGGATCTTTACTGATATTTTGCTCTTCTTCTTTTTTTTTTTTTTTTTGGTGTGTTTTTTTTTTTTCGTTTTTTTTTTTTGTTTTGTGAGTGTCTTTTGGGTTTTTTTGGGGGGGGTGGGGGGTTCTTTGCTGTTTTGTTTGTTTGTTCTTTTGTTTTTGTTTGTTTGTTCTTTGGTTTTTTTGTTTTTTGGTTTTTGTTTTTGTTTTTTGTTTTTTGTTTTGTTTGTGTTTTGTTTTTTGTTGGTTTTTGTTGTTGTTCTTGTTTTGTTTTTCAGCATTTCAAGTTTATATATTCATTTCCTATGTGTCCTTTAAAATAGATGACTTCCGGAGGAATACGTCAATAAGCAGGATAATGACGTTTGGAATTACCACGATGGTCTTGTTCTCTATATTGATTGTCATTCTATATATTTGCACATCTATCGTTCCAAAACTGAGGAAAGTCAAACCAGTGGTGGAAATTGAAATGATGGAATATAAAACTATTTAAATCTGTTCATCATGGATTGAACATGAATTTCGCAAAGTACTGCAATATAAAAAGTGACAACGTGTTGACACGTACAGTTCTGTGAGATACATTACTTTTGTGTTGTATGTTGAAACAGGTGTCTTTGGTTTCAAACAAGAAAATTATGTATCTGAAACATTAAAATCTATCGTCAATTTATATCAGTAAATATTATCTTTCGAAATTTTTAAAACCTTTTAAACCTAAACTTCTCCCGTAGATATAATTTCTGAAAATATGTTGCATATCAGACTCATTCAACACGTCACATATCAGTGCAGAACTGTAGCTCTCTGGGAAAAACTGAGATAGAACAGAGAGCTTAAGATCCACCCTTATCAAAACCTTAGAATTTTTTCTACGTCCGGTTGAAATACTATAATATTCTTGTATCATCGTCACAAAGTTTGAAATATGCTTGTTTTTAGATCCATGAAAATGTGAAGATAACGAACAGTGATTAATTTCATAATTCCTGTAAATAATACAAAATAAAGAGTTTGGCAATCATGGATCCCTGTATATACCAGAGGTGGGATCAGGTGCCTAGGAGGAGTAAGCATCCCCAGTTGACGGGTCACACCCGCCGTGAGCCCTACATCTTGATCAGGTAAACGGAGCAATCCATGGATAGAATCAGTGTGCCAAGAACGGACTAACATTTGGTATGAAACACGTCAGACATCATTTGAACCAATGACAAGCTGAAAAGGCTAAGATAGCTAACAGTATTCAATCTCGTAATTCCAATGGAAAATACAAATCAGAGAGATGGGCAAACACGGACCTCTAGACATACCAGAAGTGGGATCTGGTGCCTAGGAGGAGTAAGCATCCCATGTCGACCGGTCAAAACCCGTCGTGAGCCCTACATCTCGATCAGGTAAACGGAGTAATCCGCAATCAGAATCAATGTGCCAAGAACGAACTAACAATTGGTATGAAACACGTCAGATAGCATTTGACCTTTGGAAAGTTGTACTGATAAACTAGATCGTTGTAACAACCATGCAATTTGTAAAATGCTGACTTTAGACGAGACTGTACAAACCCCTGTAGCATCAACTCCTTTGTCAGTAGCCTGCTTACATTTAAAAATGATTATATGCAGAACAAGTTCTTGAGTATCGAATCAGTTGGAAGATATAAACACCATATGCAGATGATGATGAAATATTGCCACATAGATAAGGGAAGTTAACAATGGAGAAATTGAAATCATCCCGTCTGTCATAATGTTGAGTTGTTAGTTTGCCGCAAGCATCTATTTTCAGTAAAATATATAAATACAAAGCAGATGTTTCTTTTATTTCAAGTTTACTTGGATATATCGAATCGACATATGAATGAAAATGATCATTGTTAATATATAAAAAGCTGTAATGACAAACTAGATCGTTATAAGACCATAGAATTTGCGAAATGCTTACTTTAAAGAAGACCGTTGAAAGTTGAAGCCCTGTAACATCAACTTGTTTCTAAGTAGTTTGCCTTGATTAGAAAACTAAGGATATGCAGAACAAGCTTTTATTTATCGAATCGGTAGCTGAAGAACTGTAGCTCTCCAAAAATATGCTAACAAGCCGGAGAACTACAGTGTCACTCATAGAAATTACTGTATATTTATTCAGCACGAAAAGTTGCGCTCAGTTCTAAATCTATTTCTCCATCTTGCACATCCTGACCAAAAGCACGATATAAATACATTCCTTAGACGTTTATCAACTACTCTCATCCATTTACTAACCTTACAAATATTTTAAATCGCCATGATCAGCCTCGGAAAGTCACACGTTTACCTTTGCAATTTTCGCCCATCGACAACCATATTTGGTCACGTGATAAAGGGAAAACATACTAACCGGCGTTTCACGTGGTTACATTAACAACATACACCAGTTCACGTAAATTTCAACTGATATCGTGAAAAATAAACGATGCCAACGCATATGACTTGTTTGTTCTAGACATTCAGTAACTAAATTACTGAAACTTCACACACACTTTCAATTAATTTTGTCAGTCTAATCTGGTCTGAAAATGTGTACCCTGATAAGTATATGTAATTTCACAATCGTAAACAAAACCGATGATGTAATACACAACTTAATATTTAAAACAAACATCAGTAAAATGGAAAGTAACAAGTGTTTAAACTGCAATCTGCCATTTGAAAGAAGGAAACAGGGGTTAAAACAAAAGCAGGAAGGCATCTTTATCGTGCCACACCTGCTGTGACACGGGGCCTCGGTTTTTGCGGTGTCATCCGAAGGACTGCCCCATTTAGTCACCTCTTACGACAAGCAAGGGGTATTTAGAATAGATCCTTAGTGTCAGAGCAGGTGTGGCACGATAAAGATTCCTTCCTGCTCAAAGGCCCTGAGCGCCGAGCATAGGCCTAAATTTTACAGCCCTTCACAGGCAATGGTGACGTTTCCATATGAGTGAAAAATTCTCGAGCGTCCAGTTAAACAATATATAATCAATTAATCAAAACTGGGCACCGGTCGTGGTAGCTCACTGGTTAGAGCGTTCGCTTCGTAACCGGGAGGTCATGACTTCGAGACCCTCTCGTGTCATGGCCGTGTCAAACCTAAGACGTAAAAATAGGTAGAGATTGCTCCGTCTCATTTAGAAGTGAAACTCACGGGGCCTTTCGGATATGACCTTAAAAAACGGAGGTCCCGTGTCACGGTAAGCGTTGGCACGTTGAAGAACCCTCACTGCTTCGGTCCTGAGCGCTAAGCATAGGTCTAAATTTGTGGTACTTGACTGTTAAGTTATATAAACATTCTGCAAAAATTAAACAACCCAAATCCCTGACATTGAGATAGAGATCTAGAAAAAGAGAACTGTATTCATTCCATTGAAACTTACCACTAAGCAAGCAAAGAGAAAAACACTTAACACCTACACCAAAATTCAGACGTAGTAGTGAGACTTCAACACCATCACATTTACAGAAACATGGGTTTAAAGATAAGGTTATTTGAAGCTTACACGTTTCCCGATATACTACAGTTTTCAATCTCTTAATAAAACACAGTAAAACTGCACGAGATGCACTGATACGGGTCATTAAAAAGTCACTAAAGAAGGAGGTGAAGAATGCCAACATTTCATCTTTTCAAACACCTGAAGACCTTAACTCCTTCAACACTTTTAACTTGGAAAACTGCCATCAGAGAGCTTTGGATTGGCTGTCATTTCTCACCTGTGTTATTCAGGAATCACTATGCAAAGGATATAAAAGGCAGTTATGTAAGTCTTTGAATTGTATTATTACTTCTTTAGGGGTGAGATCAATTTAAAGTTCAATGTCTGATAAAATAAAAACTTAAGTTACTTATATTTCAAGACCCCCCCCCTCCCCCCTTTAAAACTTGATAGAATCAATGTTGACCCAAATCGAATATGAAACAACACATTAGTACTAAATCAATCGTTTTATTAACAAATGTATTTTTAGATGTTTATTAAAATGTATTGAAAATGGTGTTATTCCTAAACATTCGGAGAGTCATTTCAGCAATAATTTGCGTATTATAATAAAATCAATGTCAGATGACCAAAACTTGCGAGAAGTTTGAATTTTTACGCCCCCCCCCCCCCCCCCCCCCCCCTCTATTGAATTAAGAGTTTTATCAGACATCGATCATCTGACTTTCCCCTTTATTGTAATTAAGATATTATGCTACTTCATAATGAATTTATTGAAGTATGAATGTACAATATAGAGGATTACTAGGACATGAAACATTCAGACAAAGAAGGAGCCTCCGTGGCCGAGTGGTTAGAGCACTGGGCTCAAAATCAAAAGGCCTCTCACCTCTAGTCGGCGCGGGTTCGATTCTCGCTCGCGCCGATATCTGTGAGAAAATTTGCTGGTTTACTTTCGGAAGGCCGGTGGTCTCTTCCCGAGTACATTGTATCTGCGTTCTCCCCTCCACCAATAAAAACTGGACGCCACCAGATAACTGAAAAATTGTTGAGTGTGGCGTAAAACAATAAACAATCAATCAATCAGACAAAGAAATATAAAACTGGTGCCATGAGTATTTCATTCCAGCAATTCTGGTTTGCTTTTAGTGCCATATATACTAGGTTAAAGATTAATCTGTGCCTCTCAATTTAAAATGTGTATGATATAAATTACAGTGTATAAGCACTTCCATCTGTTTGAAATGTCTACCCTAACTTGACATGAGACACCGTAATGACCTTATCCAGCTGCAGTGGGACAAATTAATAATAGCTCTACAAGGTACAGCATAACCCTTATGATGAGTGTCTACAAACTTTATCTATGAATCCAGTGAATCAAATCAATCGAGCAAAAAGTGTGGCCTGTAGAGTGTCTGCAAGTTCACACACACACACACACACACACACAGACACACACAAAGACTCACCCATACATGAATGGCTCGGTTACTATGTACCCTCTCACAATTAATTATGAGTGAACGCTTCAAATTCATGAACATTTTGAAGATTAACTACATTATTCAAAGTTTTTCTTTTGTCATTTGATTTACCTGTATGAAATCATAGTAGATACAAGTGGTCCAATATGTGTATTTAGGGATGATCAAGGTAATGTTGGTTCTAGAATTTGTTTTGGAAACAACCCTTTATAATCAGAAAGCACTGAAGCATGATAATTTTCTACAGACTATTACTTTTGTTGAAATGTAAAGGTCTGGATGTAATCAGAAGGTATATATAATTTAATATATCATGTGGATATATAATTATTTCAATTTTTCAAAACTCATTTGAAGAAAATTACTTAATATTCGTACATTCATATTGATTGTTTGTTTGTTGTACGCCCAGTCGAGAATTTTACGCTCATATTGAAGCGTCACCATCTGTAGGTGAAATACCACAGATTTAGACATAAGCTTAGCGCTCATGGCCATAGCCGCGAAGGTTCTTTGACACCTGCCCTGACACGGTACTTCCGTTTATAGATCATATCCGAAAGATCCGTGATTCTCACTTCTAAATGCCGTGCGTTTGGCGAAGGAGCTATCACTACCTATGTTTACGTCTTTGGTTTGAGGCGGCCATGGCACGAGCGGAGCTCGAACGTACGACCTACTGGTTAGGAATTGAACGCTCTAACCACTGAGCTACTGCGATCGGTGAAGGGCAAATTTTAACACACACACATTAAAATTCCATAGATTTTTTGGGCTGGTGTAGTTGGATGGAGTTGACAAGATTTGCACAGAATTTGACACTAATATTAAGACATGGAAAAATTCTATCCAGGTAAACTTTAATTTCCTGTTAATGAAAGTAAAGTAATGATTAAATAGATAGGTAAATAGGTGGATAAATGCATTCAAACACACTCTGACAGAAATGAACAGTGATTTCTGAATTTCATGCATCAAGATCAAAGAATTCACTCTTTATTATAAACGTTTTACACTAGCTGTCTGTATTGATTTTTCTTCAGTATATATTTCATAGGTAGCATGCAACTTTAATTCTTTACAGATAGAACTTGGACATCCTGTACAAGACTACTGACCTGGTATAGAGGACCAGCTGGCAATGTAAGAGTTTGACTCAGAGATATCAGACAGCGTACAGACTTCCTCTGATTCTTATGCTTTTCGCTATGAATCGGAAGTTAATTTCAGCAGTGAGGATGCTGCTGAAATAGCCCCACTCCCCTTAGATGATTTCTCCTTAGCCCTTTAATTTTTTCCCAACTTGGATGTAGTCTTTGTTGGGACAATATCAAGAAGCTCAGTATCACCAGACACCACCTCCGGCAAGAAAATAGAATAATGTTGTGGATTTTGTGTTTTGCTGCTAAATATTTATTCGTCACCTTGGCGGTCTTGATGATGGATACTCTGTGAGATTTATGGAAATGCATGTAAGCTTCACAAACTTTTAAACAATTGAGCATTATTTCATAATAAGGCCATGATAAGAAATCAAAATTGTATGAGTGAGATTGATTGATTGATTGATTAAAGTTTAACGTCCCGCTCGAGAATCTTTCACTCATATGGAGACGTCACCATTGCCGGTGAAGGGCTGCAAATTTAGGCCTATGCTCGGCGCTTATGGCCTTTTAGCAGAGAGGGATCTTTTACGTGCCACACCTGCTGTGACACGGGACCTCAGTTTTTGCGGTCTCATCCGAAGGACCGCCCCATTTAGTCGCCTCTTACGACAAGCAAGGGGTACTGAGGATCTATTCTAACAACCCGGATCCCCACGGGGGGCGAGATTGAGATGCCATATGCTTACTGTATATCATTAAGTAATGGAATCGGGACAATTCGCCCATAAGACAGCTCGACCCTCAGACAAGTCGCCCTCGACTTACGACAAGTCGCCCCCTGGTCGATCGAGACGACTCGAGAGAGTAATTCAGTACAAAATATATTCACTACCATCGATATTTACAGTTCAACACACTTCATAACAACACGAAATTCCGTATTTTATCACTGTTCATATAGACATATTAAGCACAAAACAATGCACTATAAATATATCACTATCACTCTGCAGAAATCTGTCGATGTATGCTGTCCAAGGAATTCCAACTCCACCTGCAAAAATAATCATTAATAATTAATGGCTTATTTTGTTTAAAGAAAACAGCTGTTATGATATACCTATAACCAATTCATCGTTAAAACCATTATATTAAAAATAAAAGTTAAGTATGGATCTATACTAAGTCTTGTATATAGAATAAATACCTAATATATTTACGGCTTCGGTAATTTCCATTAATTTTAAATTACCCAATTCCTTGAATTCTTCATCCCTTTGAACTTTGAACATAAAACCTAATATTTTATTTATGATTATTTCTTTTAGAATTAACGAAATAATACATTTTTTTAATTAGTAACAGTAACAGATGAAAAGGCCAAGGTAACCAACAGTATTCAATCTCGTAATTCCTATAGAAAATACAGATCAGAAGGATGGGCAAACACGGACCCTTGGTCATACCAGAGGTGGGCTCAGGTGCCTAGGAGGAGTGAGCATCCCCTGTCAACCGGTCACATCCGCCGTGAGCCCTATATAACACATATTTATGTATGAATTAAATGCATAAAAGACCAAGGGCGAATTGTCTTTGTTAAGGTGGCGAGTTGTTTCGACCAGGGGCGACTTGTCCTAATTCAAGGGCGAGTTGTCTCTGACCAAAGGCAATTGTCTTAGGGGTGAGTTCTCCAGCATTCTTTGTAATATATTTTATTATCCCTTGCAATTCATTGCTAAATGGAATATAACAACAAAACCGTTCACGTGGGTTAAGTATATACGGGAATATGTGTGTGATGCTGAGCTTGTAGACACTCTGCAGGCCACATTTTGTAAAAAACAATTGTATGTATGTATGGAACATACATGTATATGTATCTAAAAATGAAATTGTGATTGACTTGTACAAAGCTGTAATTGTCATATCAAATATTCAGTTAATATTTCACTACAATAGATTTTTAAACGTTTAGAAATTCTACAGTCATTTATGTCATATATTGATAATCAGTACCACCTTACATATATCGATGTCTTCCTTGTTTTGATGCCTTTACTTTTAATTTCATTGAACAACCAGCCCAAGTCTTCAAATATATCTTGTGATCTCTTATATTTAAGGTAAATTTCTGGTCTGTCATTGGTACAAATTCCTTTAAATAGCGGTTGTTCAAATTCAGTTGAGAAGAGGGAGAGGGGAAATTTCATCCCAAAATGGCCTTTTCGTTAAAAATGAAAAGTGCAAGGGTGATCAAACACACCTCATTAATTTGAAAATATCATTACCTATCCGGAGATGTAGTAAATAATTTTAGATGAGGAAAATTTATTTTGGCTGTAATATGTTGCAAATCGCCTTGTGTACAAGTTGTCGTGAACATCAGATATGGTACATCTGAGAAATGGGAACGCAACTCACCAACTCTTGCAAAAGTGGGTCTAAATGTGTCAACCCTTTGATTGTATGATAGAAATTAATATATTATATGCAAAATCTTTGTGGTTATAGAAATTCTGTAGAAAAGCAATGACAAATCTTGTGTAATTGTAACATCAAATTCTTGCCAGGATTCTAATGTATGTACTTCATCGATTGCAATCAAGCACATTCTTTCTTTGTAAGCTTGGGAATTCAGTTTCATGTCTCCCCAGAAATCATAATTCAGTAATGTCTCTGGGGCCTATGGAGTAACATCCAGTCTTGATCTCTGCATTTATCAATATAAACATACTATGGTAAATAATGTGCAGTAAACAAAATGTCTTTGACACAATTACAAGGGCTTTTAAATGACTATCTGCTTTTTTATGTAAATAAAGAAAATATGCAAAAATATAACACTCACCTAAGGATGTATATGATGCAAAATTAATCTTCTTGGGCACCAAACAACAAAGACACAATGAACATATGGAGACCTTTCACTGTCGCCCTTTTTTTCTGGAATCATAATTATTACAGTGAAAATATGCACTGTGTCAAACAATTTCCTGTTCTTAATAATTAAACATTTCTGCAGCCAATATGATACCTTTTATGACTTCAGTAGACATATCTTCTTCGCCGTTGATTAATGCAGCAGATATTCCATGTTTTGAATTATGCTAGCATTGGTCAAGCATAAGACTTCTCAATGGTGAAATAACGGTCCAGATGTGCTTGATATTGGATTTGGATTCGAGATCCACGATCAAAGGGGGCAACAGGAAACATATACTTTTTCCATATCCCGGAAAACACCCACACAATGTGTTTTCTCAAGAACACTATTTACTACGGATGCTAGGAGATCTTTTCATTCAAAATTAAAATGGAAACGCTGTTTAATTTTGTCCTCAAAGATCATCTTTATGGAATGCGCCATATTTCCACGCGAATGTGTACTAGGATACTATTGGGTACAATTTTCTACATATACTTGTCAGGGTACACATTTTCAGACCACATTAGTTGATTGATTTATATTATTTAACGTCCCGCTCGATAATCCTTCACTTATATGGAGACGTCACCATTGCCGGTGAAGGGCTGCAAAATTTAGGCCTATTCTCGGCAATTATGACCTTTGAGCAGGGAGGGACCTTTAACGTGCCACACCTGCTATGACACGGGACCTCGGTTTTTGCGGTCTCATCCGAAGGACCGTCCCATTTAGTCGCCTCTTACGACAAGCAAGGGGTAATAAGGATCTATTCTAAAAACCCGGATTACCACGGGGTAGATTAGACTGAGAAAATTAACTGAAAGTGTATGTGAAGTTTCAGTATTTTTTTTTTTTTGGTTGCTGTTGTTGTTGAATGTCTAAAATACAAGAAAAGTCATATGCGTTGGCATCGTTTATCTTTTATGATATCAGTTGAAATCGACGTGAACCGGTGTTTGTTGTTAATGTAAACACGTGAAACGTCGGTTAGAGTGGTTTCCGTTTATCACGTGACCAAATATCGAGATATCGCTTACAAGTAAATATGGCTGTCGATGAACGAAATTTTCAAATGTGTGACTTTCCGAAGCTGATCATGGCGATTTAAAATATTTGTAAGGTTAGTAAAGGGAAGAGAGTAGGTGATAAATGCCTAACGAATGTATTTATATGATGTTTTTTGGTCAAGTTGTATAAGAAGATGGAGAAATAATTCTAGAACTGAAGACAACTTTTCGTGGGCAATAAATATACAGCTTTTTCTACGAGTGACACTGTCGCTCTCCGGTCTTTCAAGATATTTTTTCCGGAGAGGTAAAGTTCTGCAGCTATCAAATCAGTTGAGGGATACAAACGTCATACGCAGATTGCTACATAAATATGGGAAGTTAACGATGGAAAAGCTGAAATCACCCCTTTTGTCATAGAGTTTAGTTATTCGCTTGCCGTTAAAACTTCTTTTCAATAAAATATCTAAGTACAACGCAGATGTGGAAAACTCTGTGGTATCTTTAATTTCGAGTTCACTGGGATATATCGAATTGACATAGAAATAAAAATGTCCATTGTTAATAGATAAAACGTCTATATATCTAAATATCGAATAGAGGGACACAGCAAGAGATTTTTTCCTCTCATATAAGGGCTTTTGAATAAAGTCTGCCTTCTAAGAAAATAAAAACAGGTCACCTAACAAAAGGAGCACAATTCGTGCCCATGGGAATTCCTACAGATTGTTGGGATACCTAATCACCAAAGACTATGATGTCAATGAGGAACTACACATCTTTCTAACATCAAATTCAGAGTACTTGTGCGTGGAATCAGAGAGGTGTTTAACAAACATTTTTAATGACTGAACACTAGATACGAATATTTCTTTTTTTATTTTTGTTGAACAAGCAACTGCCTATAGTGTCAAAAAGTATAGTCATTAATTGAGAAATAGGCATGTAAAGATTTGAAGTCATACGTTTGATGTTCTTGATTTGTCAAAAGTATTGCAATTTCAAATGTAATAAAAATTCTTTTGAATGTTTTAAAATCCATATTTAATCTACACTACTTCTGACATATGTTGTTGCGAAAAACGTTTGCAGTTTCTCTTTCACAGTTGTTAATATTTTCCTGAGGAGAAAGGATAGGGGCATGGTAGAAAATTTACAAGATCCAGCAATGCATCTTTGTAAGTTTGAGATAAAACTGTGGGTCTAATATTCAATATACAATAATTAAAAATAAAGGTATGCCCTTGGCCACTGCCTTCTTAGTGAAAACTCAACTTTTCCCTCCTTTGCACTACCAGCTATCTGAGTAATTACTGCTAGTTTATACGAGTAATTAAAGGTTATGAACTAATCTACGGATTGACCCATTGCAGGATAATGTGACAATTGAAAGCTATCCATTTGGTAAAGAAAATTTTAAAAATTACAGATGAAGATTGATTGATTGATTGATTGATTGTTGTTTTCCGCCACACTCTACAATATTTCAGTTATCTGGTGGTGTCCAGTTTTTATTGGTGGAGGAGAGAACCCAGATACAATGTACCCGGGAAGAGACCATCGACCTTCCGAAAGTAAACTGGCAAACTTTCTCACATATATCGGTGCGAGCGGGATTCGAACCCGCGCCGACTAGAGGTGAGAGGTCTTGTGATTTTGAGCGCGATGCTCTAACCACTCGGCCACGGAGACAGATGAAGACACTATAAAGGTCGATATGGGGAAAACTTGCCTTAAAGTTTCACACCAAGATGGTGGAGAGGTACCCCAACTTTGGTTACATGTTGACCTGTCTATTTTGTAATCACTTTATAACTGTCTCTATCTTTTGAAAAAGATTGTTGGAACTTCTTTTCAAATTGCGCTTTAAAATCAAATTGATTTGAAAAATAAAATGGTTAGATAGACATTTAGCCACTTCGGTAAAATTGATGTCTCTATTCTGTTTTAAGTGATATCAATGGAAATATTGATTGATTGGGGTTTTACGCCGAGTTGGCAATATTTCAGCCATTTTACAGCAGTTAAGCAACAACTGAAATATGGTTGGTTTTGAAAGTTGAAGTTTCCCTGACGGCCCCCAGTGGGCCTACTCTTTTTCAAAAATCAAGGAAACGATCTTTTACGTGCCAAGGGGGTTGTAATCCTTGACACGGAACACCCTTTAACGTCCCATCCGACGGACTTAAAAAAGTTAAAAATACGTAAACAGGTCAAAATACATATCATTTTGTGTATATGAATAGGTTATATTATAAAGGATCAATTTTTCTGTAAAAATCGCATCTTGTATACATTTTATAATAAGACGATAGTCAATATTTTTAAAACGTTTGTACATTGATTGCACGTTATTAAAAAGTCTATTTCATGTGGGTGTAATATCACTACATTCCAAAAGAATGTGTTGTATAGTTAATGGACAGTCACAAGATATACTTTGAGGTTGAAGTTCTCTGTTTAATAAATAGGAATGTCAACTTTTAATGTCCGATGCGTATTTTTGAAATAATAACTTCGCCCTGTTGTTTCATTGCGATGTTACACGATTTGTTTACTTTGTTTTGAATAGAATACAGTTGTCTGTATATTGAAATCCCAATATATTTGCCAAAGATCATTTAAATATAGTTTTATGTTATATTTTAAATCTGTGTAAGGAATTTTAAAATGTACAATATCATTTTGTAGTGCATTTTTTGCCTCTTTGTCTGCTTTGTTATTACCATTGATACCAATATAACTAGGAATTCAGCAGAACTCAACTATTTTATTTTGTTTATTAGAAGATAGTACTGGTTTAAAATGTCTAAAAATATATGGATGATCAATATTCATATTACTTACAGACTGTAAACAAAGGGAGTCAGAGAATATAGTGAAGTATTTGTCATTAGAAATTTTGATGTACTCTAAGCAAGTTGGATAGCCTTTGCTTCAGCGGTATAAATTGTTGCTTCATTTGGGAGTCGTGCCGAGAAAACGTTGTTATTGATTGCTGCAGCAGTTGCAGAATGTTTAGATTGTTTTATTTTGGATCACTTTTGTTCGAAAATAGCGGAATTTGTTTCAGATGTTTTATATTCAGAAAGTGAAGTGTCAACTTTGGATTTTAGTAATTTCCATGGGGGTATTCCTGAACGTGATGAGGGTTCTTGCTCGCGCCGATATATATGCAAAAGTTTACTTTCCGAAGGTCGGTGGCCTCTTCCCGGGTACATTGTAGCTGGGCTCTCTCCTCCACCTACAAAAACTGGACGCCACTAGATAACGGAAGAATTGTTGAGTGTGGCGGAAAACAACAAACAATCAATCAAATAATCAATCAAACTATGGATGGAAAATGCAGTTAAATGCAGGATTGTCAATATTAGCTTTTAATTCAACAATGTATTGTAAGATAAGTTTTTTCCACGTAGATCTAGAGGTGGTTCATTTGCCTCAATATACAAACTATCTACAGGAGAGGTTCGAAAAGCTCCTGTGCACAGTCGAAGTCCTTGCATCAAGTGCTTTAATGTACGATGTTTTTGCCGCTCCATATACCTGTACTATACAGCCGTAGTCTAGTTTAGACCGGATGAAAGAGCGATACAGATGTAGAAGAGTATTCTGATCTGCTCTCCATTTTGTGTTTGCAACAACTTTTTATTATATCAAGGATTTTTGTACAATTTTCTAATGCTGATATCAATTAAAGAATATGAGCTATTGCCTGGGTGAAGTTACGTTTTAAAGCCGTCGTTTAGAATACAAAGATTGTGGTGAGATATTGCATCTTTGAGGGTTTTTTTTTTACCTTTATCCGTCATTTTATCACTACCCCATAGCGAGTTATGGGTGTTCAAATCGCCCATAAGTAGGAAAGGGTCTGGCAGATGTATTAAATTTTTAAGTTCCTGGGACTGCAGTTGATAGTTTGGAGGAATATAAACAGAAGAAAGGGTAATTGTTTTAACTAGGGAAATACGAATTGCTACTGCTTGAAGATTTGTATTCCAATTTATTTGGCTATGTATGCAGTTGTTATGGACTGCTATTGAAAAACCACCAGAGGCCCTGTCTACTTGAGCGTAATGGTTGTACATAGTATGGTTTTTTTTTTTTATATTTATCTTATCTGTATCTTTCAAATGTGTTTCTTGCAGACATATGGCTACCGGGTTATGGTTCTGAACGAGTAAAACCCACTTTGGGCTTAATCAAAGCAAAGGCTTTCTTTCAATGAAGCTGTTTACCGTTTAATTTGTACCAGAGGAATTGTAAAAATAGATAAAACTTCATCTTGTAGACATTGAGGTCCACGCAGAAATTTATAAGCGAGGTTAAACTGGATGCTATGTGAAAGAGTCGGCTTGCGTATCCACAAATGTATGTTTATCTGAATGGGAATTCACCGGCTACTATGAGGAAAACGTTTGCTTGATGAGGCGAACTTTGTTTCAATATATAGTGTGAACCAATGAATGCCTGACAACGCCTTCCCTTGAACGCAGTTAAATCTCGAAAAACTGTCTAGGAATGTTGTTCCATTCTAACTGCAGAGTTTGGACCGGTTGTTGCAGAATCTGATGGTGCAGTTGTATTTGGTGGGTGTGCCTATCCAGTTTGTCCCATGCATATCTGAAAGGGTTCAAATCTGGTGATTTCGAGGACCAAGGAAGAACTTGGATATTGTATTTTTGCAAAACATCACGTGTTAGACGAGCATTATATGGTCTAGCAATTGTCATGTTGGAATGCTGCTCCAGGATGCTGCACCACTGTGGTTGCATGACTTCATCAATATACCGATGAACCATCAAAGTATCATGTATGTGAACCAATGTTGTCCTTCCTGTATAGGGCATTGCTACCCACATCATAACACTATCCTCTCTAAACCGGTCAGCCTCCTAAATGCAGTTTTACGCAAAACGTTTATTTTGGCGCCTATACACTCTGAGTATTCCATCAGGACTCTGCAGTAATTATAATTCATCGCTGACCAAAACTGCCCTCCAGCATTGCTGTGGCCATACGCTATGAGTCTGTGACCATTGAAGTCAGTTTCAGCGATTTTGTGGAGTCAGAACAATGTCATGAACAGGTCTGCACACTCTAATCCCAGCGTCCTGTAGTCGATTGCGAACAAACTGATCTGATATTATGCAAATCCCAGGAATGACAGATACTGTAGATTACGCTGTTGTGAATTGCTACCGATGATGATGCGATCGGATGAAGCGATCCTGTCCTGCTGACGTAAATTGTGGTCTATCTACTCTCTGACGATCATTTGTTGAACCATGCTGTTGATTTCTGCTCCAAATGCGATATATGGTCTCTGTGCAACATTGAAATATTCTACAACTGCAAATTGTGACACACCTGCTTCCAGTCATCTTTTTGCGTTGTTGCGTTCAGTATCATTCAGACACAATTTCTCAAAAAGTGGTTACATTTAAAGACAACACTAACAAATATCGAGAACCCATGCATTTGATAAACTACCCGTGCCTTAGAAATTTACATTTGAGAGTTAAAGACAAATTTTAACGTGTTATGAAAACACGTTTTATTTTCCTCAAATTTAATAGAATATCTATCCAATAAACAAAAGCTATAGATATAACAAGGAATAATCAGACGATTCATTCTAGACCTAAAATGCATAAAAATATGTTTTTTTGTAAATAATTCGGGGCATTTATCTATCAGAATATTCAATGCATCTTGATGTGTGCAGCAGGAATATATACTAACGGAGAAAAGAAACTTAAGTTTATTTCGGTAGCTATTCTTTTACTTGATTCATTGATTAGTTCATTGTTTCTCGTTACTGAATACATTTTGATGATTTCGTTGTCCTATCACAGGTGCTTGCGTGAATAGCGTTAAAACAAGGGAACCCTGCACCGTTTTCTGATCCAAATCAGTATGGTGTGTGCCCACCCCAGGCTTCAGTTGCTGCTCTTACTCTCTTTAACTTTGACCCCATCGAGGTAATTCTTGTCCTTTTATGGAGATTATTCCACTCCTGAATAACGGCCTGTGTGAGTTGAGCAACATTATATTGGGCATTGACGCGCTTCCTAACCCTCCTGTCCAGCTTGTCCCATTAATGGGGGACAAATCTGGACTGTGTGGTGGCCAATAAAAAACTACGACGTTGTTTTGAGCAAGAGAGTCACGACAAACCCTAGCAACATGGAGCCTCGCGTTGTCCTGCTGCAACGTTAGATTACATTGATGGATAAGAGGAAGGACGAGTGATAACCACGAGAGGTGTTTTCACGCCTTGATATATCCCTGCCTATGTCATAACAGACCCCCCCCTAATCTGTCGCTTTCCGTTACTCAAGCTTCAGTATATCGTTCATCGTCGGTGAACAACACGCGTTCAAATGAATCAAAAGAAACCTATTAGGTGCACGCGGCCACTGCATTCGACATTCACGTCACCTCTGCGCAAGAGGCAAGACCAACATAGAGACGTCGTGGCCTGAAATCGGATGTGCGAGGGATGTATGCCTCTATCTTGACATCGCGACGTAACGCTCGGGCGCCCGCTCCTGGGACGGTCACCTAATTTCCCTGTGGCTCTGAGACGCTCAACTAAACGGTATATTGTTGTATCATGTACACCATATGATGTTGCGAATGCCCCTGCATTATCAAAGCCATGGTCCTACCCCAATCGACTTGCGTCAATCGTGGCATTTTTCTCTGCAATCAATCAAGAAAAATTTACTCTTGTTTATGAGTATCTTTCAAAATGCTGTAAACACTATTATTAATTAAAGCAGTGAGTGATGTATTTTTTTTTTCGGTCATCCGAGTCACTCAGGTGACCTATAGTTATTGGTTTGCGTCCATCGTTGTCTGTTTGATATATAATTGAACATTTTTAACTTCTTGATAACTACTTTTGTAATACACGTACTTTTAACCAGTGCTCAGATGACCGATAATGCCTGTGAACATTTTGTTTGACGTTACCCATGTTTTGAAGATATGAAAACATCTCACATTCTAAAACACGTTTAGCTTTTCACATAAATCGTATTAAATAATGCTTCCAGAATGCACAATTTTTAGGGGGTTTTGATTTTTAAAAGAAGCTTTTTCGATGGTGATCCTTTCGCTGCCTCGCGCCTCAGTGGAACCTTCCCAATTTTTTTTCCAGTTTTGTCCCCAGCCACGAGGCCCTGGGGGAGCTATGATCATAAATTTCACTTACTTTTTTTAACTTAATTTTGACTAACTTAGTTGGTTGTTCGTTTTTACGTCAGTCGAAAACTTTCACTCACTGCCCTCGGGATAAATATGATTGACTTTGAGTGAAGAAATCTTCATTTACCTCGTGTAAGGGCAATAAATGTATATTAACACCCTCGAAAAGAGACAAGATAGATGCATTTAAAAAACAACACGGGAGGTATAGGCACCCGTGTCGACACCTGAACAGAATATAAACAGTATACAAGGTATATTCCACTTAGATTTTATCTTTCACTTTATCGCAACTACATGTCGACTCGAGGCAATAACCGTAGAATTTATGTATGTACAAAATAATTAATGTGACCATAAATTGCATTTAGATTGTGTTGTATCTATAGATCGTTAATGGAGACAAACATGTGTATTGTTCTGAACTACTTGTAGTATGTTTAAAGAATCTATTATTTGTGAGGCTTGTATAGAAACGTAGGGGGGAAAATCCATCTTTGTGTTAGAGACAAAAGTTACAAAATTTGGCGAAATAAGTAAATGCATTTATTGTCAATGTCTTTCATAAATATAGGTGTAAAATCAATCAGAAATACATGTAGTTGTTAAATCAGTACGTATGTGCATTGAAATGTATCATCTTTATTAATATTTTTTTTGTAAAGTACGGGGTGGCGCTTAATGAGGAATTGACTTGTCTAAAATTCTTGTAAAGCAAAAGAAAATAATAATAGATTGTACTTTTGTTCTAACTTTAAAAAATGCTAGTTCGGGGGGGGGGGGGGGGGGGGGGGGGGGGGGGGAGGTTGAAGTATTTGTTAATTGAGAATGTATCTGTACCAGCGCTCATCCTTCGCTATATATGCATTCAATTCATCACGTTATACAAGCTCTTATATACTTCTCTCATTCATACAATCCTTCCGATTGTATATGCAAAGATGAAAGATTGAACGGTGAATGACTTGTGAACACAAAACCGTGAAGGGAGAGCACACAGTGAACACATGGAGAACACACGGTGAACATAAGGGCACTGGAGCAGGTTCGAAACAGAATAACAGGACAGCAGCTAATGTCTGTAATTATGAAATAAAATCTGGGTGTAATATGAACTGAAGTTTGATAAATTGTGATCGTCTTCTCACATTATAATTTAGAAATTTAACGTTCTTTATTGGTTCTTAATACGTTCTGTATTTAAAATGTTCATAAAATCAGAATTCATAAAGAGTTTCAGGAACAAAGGTTCTGAAAAGACATTATTAATACATGGATTTGTTAATCAATTGAGATATTTCAAGAATTTAAAACTGAGGATCTGTTTCTAATAAGTTCAAGATAATATAAAGAGTTCATAGAGAACAGTTTGATTCTTGAATTCTTTTCCTAAACTTGTTTAAGAACAGATATCTTGCTTGCAAGGAAATCGTCACGTGGGGATTCGGGTTAGAATATGTCCTTAGTACCCCTTATTTGTTGTACGAGGCGACTAAATGAGACGGTAAGACCGCAAAATCCGAGGCACCGTGTCACAATCTGTGTGGCACAATAAAGATCCCTCCCTGCTCAAAGGCCATAAGCGCCGAGCATAGTCCGAACTTTTTCAGCCTTTCACCGGCAATAGTGACATATCCATAATGAAAAATTCTTGAGAGGGGCGTTAAACAATACACAAGGAATCAACCGAACCCAAGTACATGTACAATGAAAATGTAGCTTATAATGCATATTGTAAAGAAATTTTCAAGAAGTAGCATACTGAAAAGAAGGCAAGTTCTTTATTTGCGCTAAATTTCATTTAAAAGGACACGTTAAGTTACATTAAACAGTAACATCCTAGTACATGTATTGTTTTACAATATAGTGAAATGATATTTATTCAATTATCTAATTATATTCTGTGCAAATTGACGACTTACAGGGGTTTGTACAATCTCGTCTAAAGTCAGCATTTCGCAAATTTTATGGTCGTTATAACGATCTAGTTTGCAAGTACAACTTTCTATTAGGTCAAATGTTGTCTGATGTGTTTCATACCAATTGTTAGGCCGTTCTTAGCACACTGATTCTGACTACGGAAAACTCCGTTTACCTGATCGGGGTATAGGGCTCACGGCGATTGTGACCGGTCGACAGGGGATGCTTACTCCTCCTAGCCACCTGATCCCACCTCTGGTATGTCCAGGGGCCCGTGTTTGTCCATCTTTCTGATTTGTATTTGTTGTAGGAATTACGAGATTGAATACTGTTAGTTACTAAAGTACATAATTCAAAATGGAAATGCTTAAAGTATCGTACTTATATGAATAGAATACTCAATAATATGCATTACCAAACTACATATCCCCAATCACATGTACGACTCAGAGGGCTTGTAATGTCTACAGGCTTTTTTATTTGCATATTGGCATGTGAATAATATCATCTGATCGATCAATTCTAAATCAAAAACGTATAAAATTATTGAAATAATTGAAGTCAGTGTTTCAGTTTATACAGTTAGTTTGGTCTATCTTGGATCCTTGCATGAGTAGCTTCCCGAACTTTGTGAGTGTCATCACAATCGAGCACTTTGTATAAAGAATTCAGAGCCCCCTCATAATCACCACACATCTCTTGGCAGATTCCTAGTATTTCAAATGATATATCCCGGAGATGTTTTGGAACGCACTTTTCTTTATCAAAATGGACAAGGAAATATAGCTCATGAAGAGCTTCTTGGCGCCTTATTGGATCGATTTTGTTGTAACAAAATACTTCTAGAGTATGCAACATTACTCGAGGTGGTATTTGTAAACTGAACACATTATTTTTCACTGCAATAGTTTGTTCCATTTCAAATTCCCTTATACACAATTCAAAATGTATTACAACATCTGAAACCAACATTTCAAATTTGTTTTCTAGAGGCATTCCACTGAACGGAGTTTCAGTGTCTGCTTGACCAACAACATACTGATTATAAATATGCTGCTTGTTAAACCGAATATTTGCTATACTGATTAGTTTTAATGCATCTTGATATCTACCGCACAAGTACATATATAGTGCTGCATATAGTGTCACTGATAAATCGCCATGCCTTGTTGCCAATAGGAATAACTTGCAGGCCATTCCGAATTTTAATCTCTTCCGGTTGTTGCAAACGTCTGTTACAGTATATCTCTGGAAAATGCTCTGAATCAGAACCATACACAAACGTTTTCGTAAGATTATGTTCTGTTCTGAGGAAGAAGCGCTTCTTAAATCATTCAACTCCATATATCTGAAGTGTGTTTGTACGTTAGGCAATTCTCGAAATGACTCATTGATAAGAAAATTTGGAAAGAAATTTAATTCTGAAAAGAAATCCCATTCCGATTGTGATATCAGTGTCTCAGCATTTCCTTCGTCCTGTGTACACATGTATATTGATGTTGGTATAGAATTAACCTGATGTAATTCTAAACTTTCACAAAGAAAGATTGAGGTAATTCCATTCTCAAACAATCTGTAGAGTTTACAAAGTAACTGACTTTGTGAAACAGGAGTAATTTTCCCATATAGCATGTTATTTTCAGGAATGAAAAAATTTGGAAGCGTTCCAAAATAGACCCATTGTACTATTTGTTTAAAACATGCCCAGAAGCAAGACATTAGATTGCTTGGTGACCAATCTAACTTTCCGTTTTCTATTTTCCAAAAGACTGCAGTTTTCATGAAATATGAGCAAAGCAATGGGTCTTCCTCTCCCTTATTTATTACTTCTTTTAAGAATATCTTCAGTAAACCGTAAGTGAGAAACTGAGTAGAGTTCATGGAAGCAACAAGCTTATACTCAGCTTGAGAAAACGACATTCTCCATTCCACATGAGGATGAGGTGAAGCTCTGCTTCCAATCGGCATGAGGTGGCAGCCTTCGTTTACTATCTCCTGAACAGTGTCTTCGTCAGGCCATGTACGGTATCTAGAAATCCAGGGAACAGCTGCAGATGGCCAAAAATTACATTTGAAACAAACTGCCAGATCTAAGTGAAATTTTTCAACTGCAAAAAGTATACATGGACCATGCCTCGTGACTTCCTCTTCATTTTGATATAAAATCATATCAATTAAAAAAGAACTGTTAATAAAAACTTCTCCATCTTCAACAGAAAAACTGGCTTCCTCGTTTATGAACTGTGTATTCAGTGAATTCATTAATCTTCGGATGCTGAAAGGAAACAAAAGCTGAATCTTTGCGTATCCTGGTCGAATTGGAACACACTTGAAAAACATTGGAAATATTTGCTGTATGGGAGAAACGTCACTAGCGCATTCCTGTAACACGACAAAATCATTTATCCATACCATGACATCAAAATCTGATTCGAGAAAAGTAAATCCTTCTCTTCTACTTCCACTCAGCATTAGGTCCATAGACATATAAAATTCGCCAATCTGTGTTGAAAAAGTCTTCATCATTTCATCAATGTCCATTATCTTTCTTCTTGTTCCAACAACATTTTCAGAACCTATCTTCCTTGACAAAACTTGAAATACTGCTTCCGATAAATGGGAAAGTGACATATCTACCCGGTACCTACAATTGACAAGAAAATACCAAGATTTAGAATGGTGTAAGCAAAAATTGGAGTACCGATAGACAACAGTTATTATATTAGATTTCTTACACATAAACTCGACGACAAAATATCACAATACTGGAAATTTGATCTACCGTATGTGGATATTTACTCTATTAGATTTTCGGGTCTTCCACGAACCAAGGCTTTAAAGGTAATACGTATAAAAAAGTCAAAATGAGCAGAAAAAAGAGATCAAATCTACATACGCACCGGTCGCAGTAACTCGACGGGACGTTAAACAAACAATAATGTGCGCCGCCATTTTGCTTACTTATTAGTTCTTTCAACAGCTATTCATGTTTTAATTTAAATTGCACTAAATATAAAACTCTGGAGTGTATCCTGAACAGACCCTGAAACACGATGTCTGAACCATAATCTGCTGATAACAATGTGGGAATTGTTCTGGATTAAGAATGCATACTTGTCTCCATACTTTATTAGTAAAAAGCTACAAAAGACAAATGAATTGTTGTTACAATACACATACATTTACAAACATAATAACTATGACAATAATGCGACTCCATACATTTCCGTATACAAATGTATTATTGACTAGAACTGCTTTCCATAGATTTAAGTTTCATCAGCAACCACGTGTTTTGCAAAACCTTCCAAAATTACAACATTTACTTATACATCGTAAATCTGCCAGGAACTTATACTGTACGATAAAATACAGACTTACATTGTATGCTTATACAATGAAACAATTGCATGCTATGCAAAATATGAATCTGCGCACTATGCAGAAAGTAGGTCATGTCGGCCGATAGACATTGGAGAGAAATACTCAACTATCATGAAAATGCAAGCTTATGCATACTAGAATTTCACTAAAAACTCTGGAAAGATACATATACAATGCGATAAACATACACTTACACTATGGCACTGCACACTTCACACAAAACGACATAATGCTCTGTAGCAAAACAGCTCGGCTCCAGCCGACATGTGAAACTCAAAATGTTTACTCAGTAAGTCGTACATAGAATGTTTCTTAAACATCACACTCCCCGCCTAATATCCCAAGGATATTACAATTATACAAAATTATAAATCATATACACAAAAATCTAAACAGTATGTGAGCAAACTAAAGCACACTAATAAACTGAACAAGTTAGTCAATCAGTAGCACCAATTCCGTTATTGGTCGAATGTAGGTTGTGTCCTTGCCGTCTTTGATCACCCGAACTTCAACTGTTCTCACTTTCTGATCGTCGCTTTCGAAAGTCTTCACAATCAAACCCATCGGCCACTGTCCACGGTGCAACTCCTTGTCACGTAATAGGACCACGTCACCTTCCTTCACGTCAGGACGTTCCTCACACCATTTCCTTCTTGCTTGGAGATTCTGTAAGTATCCATCCTTCCAACGCTTCCAAAAGGTATCGGAAAGGTGTTGTACATGTTTCCACTGAGCTTTGTAGATTTCCTTTATGTCGCCACAAATCTGTGGAGGAATGTCTGTGAAACCTTTCTGGGTAAGTAGCATTGACGGACTGATGACATAAGGACTGTCAGGATCACATGACAGTGAACAAATAGGACGGGAGTTCACGATTGCACACACTTCACACATGAATGTGCACAAGACTTCATGGGACAACTGTTTCGCATTTGGGTTCAACAACATGGAGTCTAGTATCTTGCGAGAGATCCCAATCATCCTCTCCCATGATCCTCCTCTGTGTGATGCATGGGGTGGATTAAAGGTCCATGTTATCCTGTTGTTGCGAAGGTAATCTCTAATAGGTCGTTTCTCTGTATAAACGGCATCCGCTTGAATCGCGTCCAGGGCGCCTAAGAAGTTGGTCCCTCGGTCCGAACGCATCTCCTTCACTGGGCCACGTAGAGACACAAAACGTCGCAGTGCATTTATGAATGATGAAGAGCTCATCTCTTCTATGACTTCTATGTGAATGGCCCTTGAAGTCAAACATGTAAAAAGTACCGCCCATCTTTTGTTGTGAGATAATCCTCCTCTGGTCTTGCGCGCGGCTACAGTCCACGGGCCAAACACGTCGACACCTACTGCTGAGAAAGGAGGACCAGGCGTCAGTCTGTCTGCAGGTAAGTCACTCATGCGCTGGTGTTCCAGTTTTCCTCGGAGTTTCCTGCAGGTAACGCACTTGTGTATAACTGAGTTCACAAGTGTCTTACAGCCAGTGATCCAGAACCCACCGGACCTCACTGCACCTTCTGAGATAAGTCTTCCTTGGTGATAAACTTTGCTGTGGAAATGGGACACAAGAATTCTTGCAACATGAGATTTTCCAGGGATGATTATTGGGTTCTTCTCATCAACAGGAAGGTTAGATTGGTTGAGACGTCCGCCAACACGTACAGTGCCCCGTTTGTCCATAAATGGGTTCAAAGTCACAATGCAGCTTGAAGGGGGTACAGGTTTACCGTCTTTCAAAGATCTGATCTCTTCCTTATAAAAGAAAGCTTGTACTTCCTGCAGGATGAAATGCTCAGCTTCTTGCATGACCTCAACATCGAATGCTGCTGAATCTGCAGCTCCTCTTTTCAATCGGCAAATCTTCTTCAGATTATAAACAGCACGCACCAAACTTTTCCAAGTTGAAAAGTTTTCAAATCTTGCCACAAATGGTGTGTTTATTTCCGTTTTCTTTACTTTTACTTCTGGACGTACATTATTGTCTTCTTCAGGAGAGACCAAAGGAAAGGTAAGAACTTCTTCTTTACTATGAGGAGATCTGAGTAAAAGTGGTCCTCTAAGCCAGTCACTCTCTGCTAGCTCTTCTACCGATGTCAAACATCTAGTCCCTATGTCTGCTGGATTCTGCGCCGTTGGTACAAATTTCCACTGTAAAGGCTTAGAGCGTCTGTGGATGACAGCCACTCGGTTCGAGACATAGTTATAAAATCTGCGAGTTTGGTTGTTCAGGTAACCTAGTACTACCTTACTATCTGTGTAGTACGTCGCTGCATCTGGGTCGATATCCAAGTGTTTGAACACTGTCTGAGCCAACTCTGTGCCCAAGACTGCTGCACAAAGTTCAAGACGCGGGATAGTTGTAGTCTGAAGTGGGGCTATCTTAGATTTCCCAATGACGAATCCAACGTGGACATCACCAGAGTTGCTGATTGTACGCAGGTACACCACTGCTGAGATCGCTTTCTCAGAAGCGTCCGAGAATATATGTATTTCCCTCATGTGAGTACGGCTTAAGGAAAGCTGCGTAAACATTCTTGGAATGTGCAAGTCTTCTAGAGAGCTGAGGGAGTCCTTCCATCTTGTCCACTCTTCCTCTCGGTCACTAGGTAAAGGATCATCCCAACTACTGTTGCACTCACCAACTTCTCTATACAGAATTCTGCCATGTATCACTATGGGTGCAATAAAACCCAAAGGGTCGAACAAGCTGTTGACAACAGAAAGAAGTCCTCTCTTTGTGAAGGGTTTCTCTAGAATGCGTGTGCTGTATGTGAAGCTGTCCGAGTTAATGTCCCATGACAGGCCTAGACTGTGCTGGACAGGCAAATCATCAGATCCAATGTCCAGTGACATTAAGTTCTTTTCCAAGTCCTCAGATGGAAAAGCTTCCATGACTTCCACATCGTTTGACACAATCTTATGGAGTCTGATTCTTGCATTGTTCAACGCAACCTGAGTCTTCTTTAGCAATCTAATGGCTTCTGCACTAGAGGGCAAGGAGATAAGACCATCACCCACATAAAAGTTCTTCATCACGTAATTCCTTACATCACTATCTTCGTTCTCTACTGTTTTCCGTAGACCATAAGTGGCCACTGCCGGTGAAGGTGTGTTCCCAAACACGTGAACCTTCATTCGGTACTCAATAAGTTCTTCATCCGAGTCGTTATTCTTGTACCAGAAGAACCTCAAAAAGTCTCTGTCCTCTTCACTAACAAGGAATGAGTAAAACATCTGCTGGATGTCCGCCATGATGGCCACTTTGTCCATACGGAAACGTAACAGTATACCAAGCAAGTCATTCGTTAGATTAGGTCCTGACAGTAAGACACTATTGAGAGAGAGACCTTCATAACTCACTGATGAGTCGAAAACTCCACGTATTTTGTCTGGTTTTCGTGGATGATACACTCCAAAAAGAGGTAAAAACCAGCACTCTCTTCCTGGAGGAACAGGTGGTGCAATCTCTAAAGCGTCACTTTCCGTGATTGATTTCATAAACGTGATCATGTGCTCCCTCTTTATAGGGTTCCGCTTTAAATCCCTGTCTAGCATCAGCGCACGCTTTAACGCTTGACTTCTGTTGTTCCCTAACTGCGGTCTACGAAGCTTAAAAGGGAGTGGAGCTTTCCATCTCCCGTCTTCATCTTTCACAAACTCATTGTCCATAATCCTGAGGAATTGGCGATCTTCGACAGAGATCCCAACTTCGTCATCATCCCTGTTCCGCTCGAAAATGTGGAACCCAACATCGTCTCGACAGGATGCGATGTCCTCCTTTAGATGGAAACTGTTAGGACAGGGTTGAAAAATCGACTGACGTTCACAGGTAACTATGTTAGTCTTGAGCACATTGATAGTCGATGGTTTATGCGACTTGTTGATACATACATCTCCAATGACGACCCAACCTAGTTTCAGCTGCAACGCAAAGGGTGAGTTCTTAGGTCCAAGTCTCTGAGACAGCACATAATGGGCCTCCAGTAGGTCACGTCCTATGAGTAGTAGAATTTCCGCTTGTGGATTCATAGGAGCTAAAGGTAGGTCTTGAAGATGTGGGTGATGTTTCACTACATCAAGGGTCGGTATTTCATGTTTCTCATTGGGAATTTCATTACATTCTGTAATGGTAGGCAGTTCCATCACAACAGAACCATCAGTCGTTGCTACCATCAGACCTGATATCCTACGACCACTCGTCTGTATGCGGCCCGCACATGGGGTAAGTGTAAAGAAATGTGTCTGTGAGTGAGGCACATTCATAAAGTCAAACAGTTCTGATCTTGCGAGTGTTGTGTTGCTCTGGTCATCAATCAGAGCATAGATGCGTAAACGTTGTGAAGGGGTTCCTTTCGGATATACGTCCACAAGTACAGCCTTTGCACACGAACGTCCAGTAAACTGTTCACCACACACCGCCGTGCACTTAGAGAGGATGTTTGCTCCCTCCCCGCCATTCTGTCTCTGGCTTTCAGGTGGATGAAGAGCTGTAGGGTGCTGTGAACTTTCACATTCCTCACATCTAATATCTGCGCGGCAGGTCTTGAACGTATGCATGTCTGATCCGCAACATCTGTAACACAAGTTATGTTCTCTGAGGAATAATTTCCGGTCACGAACGGATTTCTTCCTGAAAGCCCTGCACTCATTCAAGGTATGCTCAGCATCGTGGATAGGGCATCTCTTCCCTGTGGTCTTAAAGTCTCTTCCTGAGTCTTTAAAATCAGTCTTCTTGACATTCACTGATTTTGCAGGTTTGAAGTTCTGCTGGTTGTATCTTGGTGTCTCTTTGACAAAAGCCTGAGTCACTTGTAAGCCAGGGTCATTCATCATGGTTGACATTTCCTTCACAAATTCACAAAATATAGTAAATGGAGGGTAAGTAACTCCATGAGTCTGTTTGTACTTCGAGGCTTTAGAAGTCCACTTATTCTGCAAACCAGATGTTAACTTCTGAACAATGGGGAGCACTCCTACTGATGAGTCAAAATAACTGAATTGTTGATTGTATTTTGGATTTTCCTTTAACGCCAGTGTTTCGCTCAAAATATCTGAAAGTTCATACAACCGTCTTGGTTCGTTCGCACTGAGTCGGTACAAATTCGCAAGCTTGGTCTTAATTGCTGTTTCGATCAGTTCAGGTGAGCCGTATCTTTCCTCTAGTCTAGTCCATAAGGTCTCACAGCCTTGTGTAGGATTTCCTATTGATGCTGCTCGGATGCTTTTAGCGTGTTCCTTGGAGCTAGGGCCCAACCATCTGATGAGGAGATCGAGTTCTTCTGAGGGCGAAACTGATGCCTCCTGAATAACTGACTTAAAACTGGTCTTCCAGGGTACAAAGTTCTCAGGTTTATCGTCAAAATTGACCAGCTTATTGATCATGAGTTCTTTCTTAAGTAGAAAGCTTGAAATATCAAACACAGTGTTCTTGGATGATTCCAATCCCTTGGGAACAGGTGTAGATATTCTCGTAACTGGGTTGACTGACTCGCTGTTAAGTTTCTCTGTTGCTTTGTGGGATTCCTCGTTCAACATTTCTGTCAGAGGTTCCTTTAAGGTTGTCTCTACTGGCTGTAGACTAATCCCTTCGACAAAGTTTCTTGCCCGTTCAATAGGATCCTCGACTTCTACGACAGGTTCGGCCACTGATTCGGAGGAAACAGATATGTAGTCCGGTTCCATGCTCTCAAGAGCACGTAGCTTTGCTTCTGCCACAGCAGCATCTCTTTCGGCGTCAAGGACTTCCAGGTCCACTTGAATAGATGCCTGCTCTTTACGTAGTTTGGCTTCCTTCCGTGCGTACTGCAGTTTAGCCTTGGTCTCCTCCGCTTCAAGACGCTGCTGCGCCAAGGAGATGGAAGAGGCAGCAGATCGATGAGACCCAGCGCTTCTCCTTGATCGAATAGACTTTCTGTCTTCATGTTCCGCAGGCTTTGGGGAATCCCGAGGCTCCGCCTTTACCTGTATAGGCTTCGGAGTCTTCACTTGGACAGGATTGGGGCTCCTCATTGTCACAGGCTTGGGACTCATCACAAAGGACGACATTTCTGAGTCTAGCCCGCGCACAAACTCACTAACTTTGTCCATGAGTAAGTCTGTCACTACGTTCTGTGATGCTTTCTCTCTCTCACTCTCCTTTGTATTAGAGCGTTCCAGAAAGGCCAACAATTCTTCCTGAACTCCGCAGTACTCTTTAGCGAGGTTGATCAGTCTATCTCGTTGCAGATGGTAAGATTCCTTAGAGTCTGTAGCCATTTCTTTCATCTCTGCTTCTAACTTCCTACGCACAGTTCTCAGTTTTGTCCAAAATTTTGAAACAGACTGTTCGAAGAGAGCTCTTCCTGTCTCTGTCAAAACGATCTTCCTTCTGGGACGACCACTTGTGTCCTCTTCTGTTGGATTCATGGTTGCCATGTGTGCTTGTAGAGCCAGTCTTTTTACTGTTCTGGATTAAGAATGCATACTTGTCTCCATACTTTATTAGTAAAAAGCTACAAAAGACAAATGAATTGTTGTTACAATACACATACATTTACAAACATAATAACTATGACAATAATGCGACTCCATACATTTCCGTATACAAATGTATTATTGACTAGAACTGCTTTCCATAGATTTAAGTTTCATCAGCAACCACGTGTTTTGCAAAACCTTCCAAAATTACAACATTTACATTTACTTATACATCGTAAATCTGCCAGGAACTTATACTGTACGATAAAATACAGACTTACATTGTATGCTTATACAATGAAACAATTGCATGCTATGCAAAATATGAATCTGCGCACTATGCAGAAAGTAGGTCATGTCGGCCGATAGACATTGGAGAGAAATACTCAACTATCATGAAAATGCAAGCTTATGCATACTAGAATTTCACTAAAAACTCTGGAAAGATACATATACAATGCGATAAACATACACTTACACTATGGCACTGCACACTTCACACAAAACGACATAATGCTCTGTAGCAAAACAGCTCGGCTCCAGCCGACATGTGAAACTCAAAATGTTTACTCAGTAAGTCGTACATAGAATGTTTCTTAAACATCACAGGAATCATTAATTACCCTTGCCACGGTGACCTGTCTTGTGCCAACCTGCAGCATGCCAAGGGCACGTAACCTCTCATCCTGTGTTAGACGGCGCATGGTCTCTGTTTAATTAACGGCTTCAACAACTGATAATCTGATGTTCTCTCTTCAAAATATTCTTTTAGAGTGGCTCTAACCTTCCAATTCAGAGGCATGCAAATTTGTGGCACTGATCATCAGTAGCATCCCGTGCAGATCTTGAGAGTGTGATTGATGTGTTTGGGTGATGAATTTCTTTGGAAATACTTCCTCGTTAAGGAACTATACAACATAGTTTCGTATCCCTTTGTATATATGAACATTTTGATCACAAAATGCAGTATCCCCTACGTTGTCCTAATTCTAAAAATCAATTTCATTAATTCATTTACATGGGACACAAAATATGAAACTAGTATATTATACGTCATTTCTGTAGTGTTTCACATACTATTATATCAAAATACTTTTGTATGAACGAAGACACTATAAATATTAGAATGAAAACCTAAACAAATACAATCATTATATTTATTACAATTTCAGTGACTTATTGTCGAATCCTCAGCAACAGTTTCAATATATAGACAACAAATAATATTTACATTATGGGAATGGGTCTCTTGAATATGAGTCCCACGGGCCTAAACGATCACCTGCGTATAATTATTTATATATTATTTATTATTGTTTTGTTGTTTTCCGCCACACTCAACAATTTTTCAGTTATCTGGTGGCGTCCAGTTTTTGTAGGTGGAGGAGAGAACCCAGATACAATGTACCCGGGAAGAGATCACCGACCTTCCGAAAATAAACTGGCAAACTTTCTCATATATCGGTTGAGCGAGAATCGAACCCGCGCCGACTAGAGGTGAGAAAGTTTGAGCGCAATGCTCTAACCACTCGACCACGGAGGCCCCTTGAGTATAATAGTCTATATATATCCCATACTGGGAGTCTCATATTTCCATATTAGCTTCAATATGGAGACTTCTGTGTACATGTTTATGATCTTTCAAAGTACATACAATTCCTATTCAATTACAGAAAAAGAAAAAAAATGAAGTTTGCAGCATACATCATTTTAATATTCCCTCGTTTCATTATGTGGCCATATTAGCCCTACTCAAGGGCTTGAACCCTCACCCATTTTAGGTGGACAGCTTCATGCTTCATGGACATCATAATTGTGCATTTAGTATTTCTCAGATGTGTATGAAAATACAGAAGATATTAAGATTAATATATTTTAATTATTTGGTCGTATTGGCTCTGACCAAGGGCGTGAACCCCTGACCTACGAGCCACCAATTTCACACTTTAAGTAGAAAGCTTAATGATAATCATTATCATAATCATGCATTTAGTTTTCCTCACATTTCTCTCATTTTGGCACCGCTTGTGCATGGCCGTGTCACACCTAAGACATAAAGATAGGTAGTGATTGCTCTTTCGCCAAACGAACGCGATATATATATGGGAGTAGACAAAATTTTATAATATTTCATGTGTCTATACTGACCCCGTTCTAAATCAATTTAGATAGACTGATTGATTGATTGTTGTTTTCCGCCACACTCAACAATTTTTCAGTTACCTGGTGGTGTTCAGTTTTTATTGGTGAAGGAGAGAACCCATATACAATATACCTGGGAAGAGACCACCGACCTTCCGAAAGTAAACTGGCAAACTTTCTCACATATACCAGCGCAAGCGAGATTCGAACCCGCGCCGACTAGAGGTGAGGAGCCTTGTGGATTTGAGCGCGATGCTCTAACCACTCGGCCATGGAGGCCCCCAATTTAGGTAGAGAGCATCATGGACATCCTAATCATGCATTTAGTTTTACCCAAATATATATGTGAGTAGAGAAGATTTTCTGAGATTTAATGCATTTTCACTATATGGCCATATTTGCCCCGCCATAGGGCCTGATCTCCTGGTAAAGAAGCTACGATTTTCACAATTTAGGTAGGGAGCTTCATGTACATCATAATCATGCATATAGTTTTTCTCCAGTATATATGAGAGTAGAGAAGAAGACTTTCTAAAATTTAATATATATTTTATGGCTGTATTGGCCCCGTCCTGAGCCTGAACTCGACCCAAGGACCAAGAATTTCACAATTTTCATAGCGGGCTGCATGGACATCATAACCTTGCTTTTAGTTTTTCTTCCACATGTGTGGGAGAAGACAACTTGTCGATTTTTGAAAATATAGCCTTTTTAGCATATTTAGTTCCCCCCCATGAGGTCCCAGGGTGGTAAAGTCATAAATTTTACAATTGGTTTTCCTCTTATCCTAGAGATGTTTCACACCAGAAATGGTAAGAAATGGTCTAATAGTTTTCAAGAAGAAGTTAAAAATGTAAAATTGCTCACGGACGACGCATGACGACGGACGAAGACCAACGGCAATGAATGTGAAAGTCTTTAAGAGGACTAAATGCATACTTTATGACACAACAAAGGTAATGGCTAGGCAATTTTAAGCATAGCCATTTAAAATGGGCTTTCGAAAGTTCAACGAAGAAAAGCAAACAAACACTATTCTTCATCTAGGAAAACATTTGCTAGATGGCAGTGGGTAACTGAGTATTTGGTATGTCTTAGAAAGGCCAGTTGCTCCCTCTACATGGATTCTTTTGGATACAATTCTCCTGTCTCAAACAACATCTTTCGGCTCAAGGAGTGATTTACTTTTGATCATGGTAAGAGTATTTACAAATACATTCATGGCTGTAAATAAGTCTTGGACCATAATTCCTCGGTCGGTCATCCGGGTTGTTAGAATAGATCCTCAATACCCCTTGCTTGTCGTAAGAGACGACTAAATGGGGCTGTCCTTCGATTGAGACCGCAAAACCCAACGCACCGTGTCACAGCAGGTGCGGCGCGATAAAAATCCCTCCCTGCTCAAATGCCATAAGCGCCGAGCATAAACCTAAATTTCCCATCCATTCACCGGCAATGGTAACGTCTCCATATGAGTGAAAAACTCTGGAGCGGGACGTTAAACAATATATGATCAATCATTAATCGTTTGGCAAAAACATACTTGATATAAGATGACTAATCTGATTCTGACCCACCATAAGAATCACTGATAAAAGAAACTGCACTTGTAGGGGTACAATCAATCACTGTGTTCAATGTACTATGGTGTTTATAACCTGTCGATCTGATGCTGACCAATCATTGTTTTCAATGCACTACAGTGTTTGTAACATGACCAGGTGATAGATTGGGTATTAACACCTAAAGGTTTTTTAATCGGAATCTCGGTCGCATCAAGAATTATTCTTGTAGTGGAAATTTTCTTCTAAACGTTTTCAGGCATGCATATTCTTATCAATAATGTCTCGGGGTGACCAAATGTTAAAATACAGTGTACATAAGCTGGAAGTACAAAAAAATTATCCACTTGATAGTGATTTTTGAAACTTTTGTTTCATTGATTTCAAACATGACACAAAGTTCATCATCTCCTTTGGCTTGACGCAGCTAAATCAAGGTCAAGAGCAGCTGATTCATGGGTGAAATAATAGTTGATGTATTTTTTTTTTAGATATAATGCTGCTGGGCCAAGACAGTGAAAAAAGAAATGGAAAATTAATATTCAAAGTCTGAAAGACCTGTGTAATAATTAATGGCTTTAGAATTACGAAATGTATTGTGCATTAGTATCTTCTAGATATATATCCAATCAATACAAGCGTTAATATCGAGCCATTGAAGGGGGAGGGGAAGTTACATGTAAAATTTAGATACATTGTAGATTCAACCAGCTCTAAAATTGTTTCGTTTATTTAGAAATAATAGAGAATTACTGGATTCCACTTCCACTGGATTACATAGCTGGGTTTTAGTCTGGTCCGATTTCAGCTAAAAAGAACTTCTAACGGCAAATTATTATTATTTGGTTCAACATAACTTTTTAACCTAATTTGAGTATGCTGAATCTGAAAAAATATGTTGAACTTCATGAAAATGGCGTTAAATAGGTCAAAATGGCGATTCAAAATGGCGGACAGTAATTTTTTTCAAATCGTTTTGAAACGCGCATGTAGAAAAAAAAATGTAAAAACTATGATTACAAAATACAATAGCATCGAGAAAAAGATAGAAATAAGCATGCGACCCTAAAAAAGCCATTGCACGAAAGAAAACCCGAATTTTCTCTGTTTTTCCTCAAAATTCAACGTATACTGTTCCTACATTGTTCTTTGCTTGTGACTTTGCACTTACAAAGGTCCATGCACAGCAAATTGTTACGCTTGCACCCACACCTCAATGTTTTACAACCTGTTGTGCAACTACATGCAATCAAGTCTAAACAAGATTCTGGAATTGGGTCTAAAGTCATCAGAATAGGCACTAGAATACCTTCATTCAACTTCCATCCCATCTCAGTTGGAGATGGTAATGTGGGGTTACTTATATTTGCTTGTCTCCATACCAGCGCTTGATAATGTGCACGTTTAATGTGCAGATGCAAGGCATCGCTAGTGGGGGGCATGTTTTCGGGGCTCTTGGATTTTCCGAATAAAATGTTCCTAACCGAGTCAGTTGACGACACTGTGCCCTGGTTATACAGCTTGCATACGAACTTTTCACAGTCGACTATTTTCTGTTCAGTTAAATTGCCCTCTCCAAAACCCCCAAGAAGCCCAACATTGTCTTTGTAAACCTTAAATCCAGTTTTTTTTTGGATATCCCAAAGAAAAAAGAAGTTGTGTCACATCCAGTCAGAGCATGGAATGCTAACAGATTCGTGCACATTTCTGGAGAGGTAAAGGTTTTCTCTACAACAGCATGAATAGGAATGTTCTTGGGCTTTGCAGATGTTCCAGCAACCATCCACAACTGTATATTTATTTCTGAAAAGAAAGATACAAGTAGCAGTAAAACATCAGTATCAGATGCTAGTACAACAACTGAACTGCAAGTGGATTCTTTCGCACAATGTATGGCATGAAGAACTATTCTAGTATCTGCCTCTTCATGTGACGCATGTAGGGCAGATATATCGAGGAATTCGTCATTGCATTTAACGCTATTCTCATCGAGAAACCCACCAGCAGTAACAACAGTTTTCTCTGTGGGTGCATGAAGAATTATCTGCTCAGATAAAAAGGCAGCTAGGTCTTTCTTGTTGTCATTCAAAGACAAAAAAGCTGAAAAGTTATTCGGGAGTGGCACATCCTTATTTTCAATAACCCTTCTAACTGGCTGCTGCCCTTTTGCCCTACGAGAACGAGTGCCCGATTTTATAGATTGTTCCCTGTAACGGTCGAACAGAACATCAACTCTTGAATACATGGCCCCTTTTCTCACCACAGTGGAAACAAACTCATCTGCAAAGTCTCCAAATGTTTTCATGCCATGTGTTTTCATGCTCTGAACTAAAGCCTGGCCATCTATGAGCAAAGCTGGTGATTCGCCTACATTTTCGACTCGCGCCCTTACATCAACATCTTGAAGTATGTCTTCTAAAACAACAGATTTGTTTCCAGACTTTAGTGCACCGCTGGTATCCGCTATAGATATCGGCACAGGAAGGAGCTCGTGTTTCAAAATCTGCTCTAAATCAACCTCTCGTCCGGCCTTATATGCAATGACAAGTCTCTGCAGTATGTTCCGATCTGCCTTTAGAATTTTTTTCTTTTCCACAGCTTTTGGTATAACTTGTACCTTGTATAAGGAGTCAAATGTTAATGAGCAGTTTTTTTTTCAGAACACTTCTCAAAGGAACTTGTAAACTACTTGTTTCTATGTTTGGTATCAGACGATCTTTTACGAAATTCTCTAATGATATCTGTCCCAAATTTGCTGCAGAAAGTAAGGACTCCTTGATCATATCTGTAGCTTTGTCTTTTGTAACTATATTGATCAGTTGATCTCTTTCGTACAAAAGGTCAAATACTCTAAACCTTTTCATTGCATCAACGAGCGAATCCTCATACACTGCATCAGTAACTTGTCGACTCTTTGATGCGTCCTTGTGTGTGAGAATGTCATCTGGATTCACATCGTACATCACCTTTGTAAGAAGACTTATATGAGATCTCAGATTGTAGGAAAGGGACCACCTACTGAGAGCAGATGGAGTCCTAGTAATTCCTACAATTCCACCACCTTTCTTACCCGTGGCGTTTAGCCATTCTTGACTTTGGTCTGGGTCAACTTGATTGAAAGTTCCAGCACTTCTCTTGACGACAAAATTTCCATCCTGAAACTCTGATAGTACTTCAATAGGCAATTGGTGGCAATCAGCAAGATACACACTACCCCACCTAGCATAATTTGTATGGTCATATCGGAAGAACCATGGGAGCATTGAACGGAAAGACTTCAAATATAAATCCCAAAGCCCATCTCTTTCTGACTTTGTAAACATTAAAAGGATAGAAACCATGTCCAAATATGACCACCAAAACAGGACATTTGGGTTGTCAATTTCCTGTCTGAAACTTGAAAAATACTCTTTGAAAACAGGATTTTGCAGTTGGTCAATGCTAGAAAGTATGTCTTGCTGTTCAGTCATGATGCCATTCAATGTTTGCGAATGATCAACATTTTTGGTAGATACAAATAACACAAAGTCTGGCAGTAAAATCTTCCAGATTGCTTGAGCAGTAATTTTATGGGCTCTCATGCCACGACTGTAGTGCTTTCCACCTAATACATTTTCAGCAGCCACAGGTCCTAATAACTCGCATTCCATCCACATTTCATGCAAACCAGAACCTCTCATATGATCTCCTATACATTTCATGAAATTCATAGCTATATGTAAGCCACCCATTCTTGGAACAAGCCTGTCTCTATACTCAGGAACTGACCATTTTAAATCCATCAACTTAAAGTACAAAGCTTGATCAACTGTGATAACTGTATGACGTTGACCAAGATGCTCAGATATGTGCATGCATTTCTGGACAACTGTGTTAAGTGTATCCATTTCATGAGCAGGTGCTTGTACAATAGGCATGTAACCAACAAGTGTGAGATCCGGGTTTTTACTACTGACAGACTGATTATGTCCTGACCAACTAGCTGGGACTTTCTGCTTATGTCTGTGCAAATGAAACGCCAATTCATTAGCAAACTCTTGAGAGGACAATTGATTCTCTGAGTCAGAAGGTTGGAAGATATCTAACGTAACTGGTCTGGGATAGTGAGGTTGTGATTTTCCTTCTACTATTGGGGAAATGACAATACTGTCCATCTGAGGAGGTACCTTCAATGTCTCATTTGAAGATGGACTTATGTGCTGAAGGTTAATGTCATTTCCCGACCCTCGTTGCCAACATGCTATCTGCGTTGCATGGAATGTTTCCTTGCCATCCAGTGTTGAATCACTAATATCAATATTGTCAGCTGTAAAGTGTGTGAAAACGCTTGGCTTTAAATTCGAGGGAAGGAAATGTCCAGTCCTTTCGTCCATAGACTGAAGGCTTTCCTCTGCAAGCCCAGTGTCAACACGCAGAACATCTTTATAACTCAGGGTGTGACCAGCACTATTAAACAAGTTTAACAGCTGTTTTGACCTTGTCATTTGATGCAAGGTGCATGCAAGGCCAATATGCTTTGGAGTCCACTTTTTTCCATTACTTACCCCATACACAATATCCTGAGCTACGCTCACTATTTTCTTCTGTCTGCTGCAATCTGGATTGTCATTGCCATCAGTACAATCAAAGACCTCTTGTCCGCCATAAAGAAGATTCAGAAACATGAGGATACTATCTGGGACACAACTTACGGCATCAGCCTCACAAACATTCAAACCCATGTGACCAGGTCTATCTTGCAGGTCTGATCTTAATCTTAGTGCAACATGTACCAGTTCATGAAATGAGTTGTGTGGAGGTTTATAACATGGCATAGTGAGTAATTCGTCATCCATGGTATCTTGGTCATCATGAAACATATCTCCAAAATGAGATTTAGAAAGAATATGGGGCACTAAAAGAGTTTCGCGTTCAGATACTGCTCTATCGAGGGGACGAAGAAACTGGAAGATATTCTGCACCTTGGCTTGCAGATTTTCTTTAAACGTTGATCTACGAGTGATAAAAGACTGTGGCATTTCAGATCCTACCTCTTCTACCAACTTGGAGTACCTGTTCCATGTATCAGAGAGCTGTAAGATTTGGCACTTGCTGGCTGCGTACTCCAGTTCTCGAACAAGAAATATCATGGCCAGATCTTCACATTTTGACTCTTTTTCTGTTTTTTGTGTATCATACTTAAAAGCATTCATGCATTTTAGATGGTACTTACCCTCTGCAGCTATCAAATCGCTAACGTTTCCTAACTTAACACGAAGTATGTTGTCATACTTTGCATTTTTAAGAACCATGTCGCTAACAGAAAATGTTGTAATGTTGAATAGCTTCTGTTTAATTTGTTGTTGACAAAATATGCATAACTCCCAATCTATTGGTGTAGATGCATTTCGCAAAGTTCGGGATGCTGCTGCAGAAGGGTGTGAGCAAGATGACGTAGACGGTACATCATCCTCTGCATCGACGTTGATTGTATCAGATGTGTTTGTAAGCAAACATGCTTTTCTTTCCATTAACTGAATTGGTCTGGGGTGAGTAAATGCACTATAGCATTTCCTATGACATAGAACTCTATCATTCGGACTTAATTTTTCTATTCTGTCAATGGCATCATAGTTCCTGGCATCTTTAACTTTCTTACGACGAGATGCCCTCTCGGTCAACGTTTCGATAGACTTTTTGCTTTTTAATTCTAACGTGTCTGTCTTTTTTTCCTGACATATAACACACAAATCTGTATCTATTTGATAACTTCGCTTAAGTGATCGTTCAGTCATGATTTCTAATCAATGAGTGGTGAGATATGACAAGCCTATAACCTCGGCCATCAGTTTTATACCTTATGTCAGAATCATTTGTTAATTCGATCCTCGATTGTGTCGGTCGCGCTATTGTGAAAACCATTGAACACTGTGTTGAATTTCAAGTGCATTTATATCATAAAGTATGCAATACGTTAACTGAATAATTTGCACAATTAGAAGGAAATAAGCATTAAATGTCATATCAAAATGCATATATATACTGTGCGTCAATATGCGGTTGCGAAAAAATGAGTTAATTGGGATCTAATCGTTTTTTTCACAATTTTAATTGTTTAACGAACATTGAACAATTTATTCTATTTTTCAGACACATATAAGTTTAGTACAAGCCTTTAAATTGCTTTAATTTGCAATAAACTTTTTTAAAATAAAGCCATATAGATAATTTTGCAAATTTCAACACCGCCATTTTGAATCGCCATTTTGACCTATTTAACGCCATTTTCATGAAGTTCAACATATTTTTTCGGATTCAGCATACGCAAATTAGGTTAAAAAGTTATGTTGGACCAAATAATAATAATTTGCCGTTAGAACCCATTTCTAGCCTCTTTTTTCAAAATCTGGACCAGACTATTTTAAAGTCTGACTAAAACAGCTTTCTTTTTCTCGTTGGGAAATAGTATTTTCTTGTGTAACGTGTATAAAACGGAAATACCGTCCATTTTCCGCGGCCATACACATATAAATGTATGTATATATTACTAACTTTTATTTTTCTACGTTCAGGTACTGAAATGTGTTGTTTATGAACACGTATACGAGTTAGCAAATATATATATATATATATATATATATATATATATATATATATATATTCCTATACAAAATGTATATTTTCTGTCCAATCTGAGGATGCAATTTTGATAAGACCATTCAAAATCCATAAGAACTGTATAGGAAACTGAACTTTGAACCGTGAGTTACTGACATAGGATCCCGCCTTCTGCATTTTGATTTTTCAAAATATCACTAAAATGATATGGACTTGATCATCTCTGGAGGCTAATGTTTACTGCTATGAACAACGTTGCTCAGTTGAACTTTGTAGTTCATAGCTCTTGTTTTGAATGTTCTGAGTGATATACAAGTAAGATCGAGCGTTTGGATTACAAGTATACCAGCTTTATAAGGACACGAAACTATTTCACTTCATTTAGTCTTAAGTACATTTGAACCTTGTCAATATTCTCATTTTGAAACCTTACTGCGCAGTTGCTTGTATTACACCTTATCAATATTTGGTCAAGGTATCTCTGATTTTAAAAAGCACATAAAACATTGCATCAATAACTATTTGCTTAAGAGTGTTTCTCCTCCTTAAAATTGCGTCTTACAGGACAACATGATAAACACTGTGACATTATTGTGTAAAATACATACTATTAATGCTTCCAAAAACAGTATTTCCACATCAAATTATGTTGTGTAAACCGTCACCTGTACTTTCGTTTCTATGAGGTTGAACAACGCACGCGCATGTGAACAATACATTGCTATAATTACGAGAGCCCTTCAGTACAATAGTCCTTTAGTACAGTAGAAGGACAAAAGGTTTCAAATTTCATATTTTGCAAAAAGAAAATAAAAATGAAGAAACCTCTCACCTCATACTTACACGTAAAGTAAATCTGACGGAATAAGCAGTTATATAGGGGTGTTTGAGGGCAGTTATTCTGTATATTGTAAACTCTGGGATGGCAGCTTGTAATAAACTGACGGATAGATAACCATGACAGATTTTATTTCATACCAATTGCTAATGTGTATGGTAAAGGGCTGTAGTACAAACTGTAACAATCATAAATAAAAGGATAGAAAAGGTATGCAATTCATCTAGATGTCACGAAATGTATTCCACAGTTTTAAATAAAAATGAAAAGCACTTCAGAATAAGATATCACATTCCTATCAGATATGTATAGGTAATTCACTTTAAGAATTATCAAGCATAATGCCATTCAACAACATTAACTATTTGTTATATATATGTAACTGTCACTTAAATCAGTGCCAATTTTATTTGCACCCGACACTATTTGGAGTCCTGCACGCTTCACTGGTCATTGAGCTGTTTGTGGCCGTATTCGAGTGGCCGGTACTTGTCAGTAGTCAGGTTTAGCTGATAAAGGATAGACGTGTGTATCGGATGACCCATGCTGAGTGAACTTAGGCGTAGTTGGATCCCTTGCTGAGTGATCTGGGGATGGAAGTACAAAGTACTTTACTGGACGTCTGATGATTGACCTAGAAGCAAGCGCTACTCACTTTGTATATATTTTGTTATTTACGACAGCTCAGTAAGTTTACTTTATACACTATATTTGCTTGAGTAGGTTATTGGAGATATTTAATAGCAATGTCGTTGTTCGGTATTTTCTAAAGGTAGCAGATACACGCGTGTTCTTTTATATGCGTGTAATAATAATAATAATAACATTTATAGAGCGCTTTATCTTAAAAGAAACTCTAAAGCACTTTACAAGGTATGGCAAATCACATGATAAAACAAGACAAATTAACATTGGACATTTCAATATTCAAAAAAAAAAATCTTAAAATTATAACTTCAACTATAAAAATGTGAGAAACTTAAAAGCACTATAAATCCTGTTGATATTAATACACTTAAAGAAAGGCCTTTCTAAAAAGATGAGTTTTTAGTTGTGATTTAAAAATGTTTAGACTGGCGGCTGTTCGAAGCTCTACGGGAAACTGATTCCAAAGTGTTGGTGCGACTATGTCGAATCTACGATCGCCGTACGTTTTCGATCGGACTCGTGGCAGAGTTAGTTGGTTTGTAGACTCTGAACGAAGAGACCTTGCGGGTTTGTATTGGCAAACTAGCTCGGATAGATACGCCGGTGCTAGACTATGTAGCGATTTGTATACATATACACAAAGTTTGTACTGCACTCTGTATGTGACAGGTAGCCAATGTAAATGTGTAGTGTTTATTGGGACGAAATGAAGCATTTGTTGTTGTTTTTTTAATTTGTTTATTACCTAGGTTATATAGCCGTCAAATTGATGTTTCATATTTGTAAGGTATCGTACAAATTGTAGGTGACCAGTTTGTTTTTATCTTGTTATCCGGTGGTAGTATGGTGGACCAATTGGGCTACAACTAGTTAGAGGCATCAAGTCGCAAAACAACATGCGACATGGACGACGCTTATGATCCCGTGGTACCTGCTGGAACACGCGGACGTTGACCTTCCAGATGTCACCTCCTAAATGTACTGGACAATGTATGAACTTTTTTTCGATTTGATTGTACATATGTAAATAAGTTCATATTGTTGAATACTCTTTTTGTTCCTTGATTGACACAAGTAATCAACAAGTTTGGCAACATATAGGTTGCTTGATAAAGAACCCCACAATCAAGGTTTGGTTGTGACAGTAACAGAGTGTTGATGAAATAAGCCAACTCATGCTATGGGTCCATAGACAAGGCGTTTATTTTGCAGGATATGTATATTCAAATAAACATTAAAAATATTAAGCCCTGTAACAATAGTGTAACAATTGAATATATCTATAAATCATTTTGATTGATTGTCTAATGTTATAGCTGATTCTTTCTCGACAGCAGTGGACTCGTTTCCGGGCCAGCTTCCCAAACGCGGAGGAGCAACAAACCAAAATCCCCTAGTCTTATCTGCAAGTGATCTACAACATATATCTCAAGAGCTCGGACAATATCAGGAAATTGTATGACACTGATTTGAATATGTATAGTACCTTTCGTAGGACTTATTACCACGACGAAAAGTGGTCACCTCATTCCCACGATGTAGTAGATTTTGTGTCATACCTATCTTATATAAAGTTTTCTCCCAACACAGTCAAAGCCTACATATCTGGGATATCATACTTTTGCAAGCTACACAACTTCCAGGACTCGACGCGCACTGATCAACGAAAACCAATGACATTGGATATCTTGTCCAGCATACTCAGTTTGCTGCCTACAATTTGCAAATCTCCATGTGAATCAGGGCTATTCTCGGCCAAATTCAGAAATGGGTGAACTAGTTCAAAATTCAGTTCTTGACCCTGGTCATGCCCTTCAAATTCAGGATGTTACCCACCTAAAAACACAAATACAGTCCCCATTTTTTTTAGACACTCAAAAACAGATCAGGAGGGCATGGGGACAACTATTACTCTATCCCCTACACAACAGTCATTATGCCCAGTTCGCAATTATGCAATCAAGACCCAACCTCTCGGGTGCTTTTATCCAAAAATTAGGACATTGCTCAAGGTAGACGATGCACCTCGTATGCATAGTCATTCATTGCGGAGGCAACAACATTCCAAGGGACAAGGGCGCTAAGTCAGCCTACTTACGTTTCAGATTAAAGGGAGTAGTACTAAAATTAGCAAAGTTACTACCATCTATAATATTGATAGTCTCAGATTCTACTACGGCTTCATGGGGGGGGGGGATGATCAAGCCGCCATGGAAAGAATAAGAATTCGCCTGAACAGCCATATGGCCACATACTTGTTTAGATCGGGGGATAAATACATAAGGTACCCAGAGTTGTATAGCGTCAACACGGGCATGTTTTTTTTTTTCGAAATCAGGACCTCCTTCCTGACATGGGCAATCGCTTGTTTTTGTATAGATTGCGACAAGCATTGCAAGCATTTTTAAAAGACAATTCTGTTCAAATGTCCCCGAGGCTTGGTGAAAACGGGCCATGGTTGCGCTATGACTGAATGTTCATCTAGTCATAGTTTTAATTCTATTTTCTAACTATATTGACCAGTTATTGAAGGTCTGTCATTGGGATTTTGCATTGATATCATTGCTCTTGTATTGACCAGACGTGGTCTATTGAAGGTCTACGCTGCTATTGTTCAGTTACAGGCTAGGATTAAGTTCGTATTGGCATTTTCTGAATTTTTTATTGACCAGTGAGACTACTGAAATTCCATGATTTTCCGTTTTCTTTTCTTTAACAATTTGACGCACATTAATGCTGATGTCTAGGTTAATTTTTGATATACAGAATTGACATTGTTTTACTAACAATATGTTGGGCAGTGAGGCGATTTCAGCCTACTGATGGCGCAGCCTATACTTGGGCGTAGTCTCGTGGCGGCTCACAAGTAGTTTCCTGTCTATTCGACTTTACATCTGAATGAACGAATTTTGCTGTTCTAGTTGATCAAGCTGGTGAGCATCTATGCCCAGGGCCTACCAGTTCACCATCGTATTGTTTGGGGATGCCCAGCAAGGCAATAATTGATGCCTGGCTCCCTTATTGTCAATGGCAGTCGTAGCCAATATCGCGAAATAAAATGTTTCAAGTGGTATCTTGCTATTTTCCAATTTTGTTTTCTTCGGGGTTTTTTTCTGCTGCATAATATTGATATTGATAAGGTGTGAAGGCCACGTCCATGCAGAAATTGCAGAAAGTTCAAAACACCGCTGCCAGGCTAGTGACACGTTCAAGGAAATATGAGCATATTACACCGATTCTCATATCCCTTCACTGGCTACCTGTGGCATATCGAACAACTTATAAAATCCTTTTGTACGCTTTCAAAGCACTGCATCAAAAAGCCCCAGCATACATCCAGGAACTGGTTCAGGTATACCGCCCACAACGTACACTCTGGTCTGGAGATTCATTGTGCCTTCTAAAGCCACGCACTCACAGCAGGGTGTATGGTGATAGAAGGTTCGATGTGTCCTCGGCCACCCTGTGGAACTGCCTCCCGCTGAACCTTCGTTGTGAACAATCACTTGCTGTTTTTAAACAAAAGCTAAAAACACATCTTTTTAAACTTGCTTTTGATTTATAATGTATCCAGTTATTTTCTGTTTTAACAAAAATGATAATACAAAAAAAACCAAAAAAAAAACCAATTACTAATACCTCCCATTTCGACTTTAGATGATTATTATTTTTGTGACCTTTCAATTTATATAATGTTCGTTTTTATATTGCCCTTGTTTTATATGTTAAGCGCTTTAGAGTAATTATATAATTAGATAAGGCGCTATATAAAAATAGTATAATAAATATAATAATATTGTCCAATGTGTATTTTTTGTAAGTGTATAAGTGTTTGTTTATTGTCATTTATTTCATTTGTTTTGAATAAACCACCATTTTTATTCCTTCAAGGTCGTTGTTACTGTTGTAATTTCAGAGGGTTGAAAATTCAGATCCGCCTTTCACTACGACATTAGGTTTGCCCTTGAAGAGGTCAGATAAGGGCGGTAACAAGTCGGTCTATAGGTTTTTGACTTGTTACGGTGGCTGATGACGCCCCATCTTGTCATGTTGTGGTATATGTACACATACGACCTTGAAGGAATAAGGATTGATTGATTGCTTGTTTGTGTTACGTCCCGTCGAGAATTTTTCACTCGTATTGAGACGTCACCAGCTGTAGGTGAAGTACTACAAATTTAGACCTATGCTTAGCACTCAGGGCCGTAGCAGTGAGGGTTCTTTAACGTGCCAACGCCTACCGTGACACGGGACCTCCGTTTTTAAGGTCAAATCCGAAAGACCCGTGATTCTCACTTCTTAATGCCGAGCGTTTGGCGAAGGAGCAATCACTACCTATTTTTACGTCGTAGGTTTGACGCGGCGATAATTGTTTTTTAAAAGCACAGAGGATCGTGTTGACGGTCTACGAGTTCATTATTCATCTAAACTAAGATAATTTATATCCTTTAATCTTACGATCAGTACGACTATATTGTACACAGCGGTCCTTTCTCTATCTTTATCTAATTCCAAGGTAAATATATGTAATCAAGCATAGATATGTATATTCATATTATCGTTCATTAATTAAGGTAGTATCTGTCTTCCTTGGTGAATCCCAGGCTTCTTTCTATGTCTTTCTGCATTCATTGATTGAACCTGTATATTAAAAGTATATTGCATTATATATCAACCACTGACTGACATGGATGAACACATAAAGTAAACACTAGATATACATTTGCAATGACATATTTCGTGCATTAAATTCTTTCAGATAAAGAATTTTGAACTCCAGGTATCTCAGTCTTTATGTACATTACCTCACACTGAGCTGCAAAGAAGCAATAACTTTGTAAAATAATGAGTGTAAAAACTTGTCGAAGAGACAAGATATGTGCTTCTTTGGGAGATTGTGAAATGTTAGGATAAATATAACAATTTTTATACCCGAGTGGGATAAACATTGTGATTGCGTTTGATATGCAGAGTATACTTTGGTAGGTATTTTAATCTCAAGTTACTGATCATTTGTCGTATCTTGTTTTCAATGTTCAGAGCATGCAATAGATATACGCATATCTATTACGCTACTGTATCACGTACATGGGTAGATTTGGGATTATTTCTCTCTGGAAAAGTTTTTGAAAATGTCCGATATTTACCGAGGTTTGAAAGCAGTCGCACGATGTATATATGTCATTTTGAAGTGGGGCAAAGTTGATTCTTAACTTTTCTTTTCAGTGTCCTAGAAATTGAACTCCGAGAGACAAGTATCTCAATACTTAGCACAGGAAGAAATGAAACCTTTCAGTTAAAACTAAAATGTACCATTCAGTGACATTTCAGTGATATAGTCGACTGAATGGCAGGCACATTTCAGTGACTATTCAGTCAGCAGATACGCCAGAACATCAAAACCCTCTAATTGGGCGCCTTTCAGAGATAGACTCTACGGGTCATTTGTCGAAAGAAGACGGAAGAACTATGTCACGTAAGTACTATTTATTGCTATATAAAAGAATTCCACGTCTTAGAGAAGTTTTAATATCAAAATAAAAGAGGTGTTCATATTCCAAGTATAACTGTATAAGAAATATGCAATATTTTCTTTAACTTGATGAGAATTTCCTTTATATCACAAAATTAAGACATGCCTCTGACATGGCATTGTAATTTTCAATATACCCGGAAATAGCTATCGGGGGGAATATTGATAGAAAATAACCCCCACCCCCCAATTTACTTTCGTTTTATGACTACCAGAGATCGCTATTGCTGATATCATGTTAATAACATTTAGATCCCCTGTATTGATCTATTGCAGAAAATATAATTATATAGGTGCTAGGAAATACTACAATGCCCCTAAAAATATTAATACCACAATACCCCATAAAAAAGGTACACTCCCCAACAGGAGGGATGATCCCCCGGGAAATCGTATCAGATGGTTCATAAATGGTTAAAATGCTTTAATTGTGAAGTATGTGGGTATAGTTACCGTTATACATCGAGAATTCCGAACAACACGGACGCCATTGTGGGCGCCATTGCTTGCATGATGTATCATACTGTATATTATTTGATTGATTGTATATTGTTTAACGCCCTGCTCGAACATTTTTCACTTATATGGAGACGTCACGATTGCCGGTGAAGGGCTGAGAAATTGAGGCCTATGCTCCGCGCCCAGGACCTTTGAGCTGGTAGGGATCTTTATCGTACCACACCTGTTTTGACACGGGGCCTCGGTTTTTGTGGTCTTATCCAAAGGACCGTCCTATTCAGTCGCCTCGTACGACAAGCAGGGGTTACTGAGGACCTATTCTAACTCAGGTCCTCACGGGACTATTATACTGTATATCATTATACTTATATCACACCCGATGAAATTAAAGACAAAAACGAAATGTCTTAAATATACGCAGAATTTCAAGAGAAAGTGGTCATTTGGCATGCTACGCTAAGGTAAAATAACGTACCCATGCACACTATACAGACAAATTCCTATTTCAGTCGGCGATACGTTATGGTATAGGGTATGGAATGTTTTCTCAAATTACACGTTTTTAGTCCAAATCAGTATATTTAGCACTGTACCATGTATTATATATTGTTTTCACACTAAATAAGGTTTTCACACTAAATAAGGTTTTGTATATTTTACTCTCTAATGAAGGTCCCCCCAAATTCACGGATTTCAAATACTTGTTCTCACCCATTCTCAATAAAGGTGTGCATTTGAGGCTTTACTTTTGTAAAATAAATAAATAAATAAATAAATAAGATAATAATAATAATAAAATAATAATAATAAAATTTGCTGAATTCATTAGTAGATGATATTGATTTTCGATATCGAAGGATTTTAATTTCATAAATTTTCTCACATAAACATCGTCATTCTTTAATTATGCTTCAGCAAAAAAACCCAAAAAAAACAGAAACAAAAACAAAAACAAAAAAAAACTTGCAGAAAATGAAAATGCTATAAAAATGTACGTTACAATCAAAAGACAAATGAAAAATGACTGTACATTCAAATATATTTATCATCTTACTTGTTTATATATATTTTCGTAATCTTTAGCATATGATGCTTTATAAATAGAAAGAAATTGTGATATATCAGGGTAACTTTTTTCAATGAGGCGATTAAAAAATCGACAATTTTTTATGTTTAATGTAAACGAATTCTGCATAAAGACCTTTTACAATCAAATGTTAGTGTATAATCATTCGGAGGTGTGAGCTCTAAACGCAACTGTTTTGGGAAAGGATAGAAACTACACAAAATATTTACATTTTTTCAGTAAATATATTGACAACTTTACAAGAAACATTATACAGCAAATCGCATATCAAAAGTAATTTCAAAATTCAGCCTCCTTTCAAAACTTTAAAAAAAAATCTGACGAGATTGCATGAAGAAGAAAATGGAATTTGAAGCATCTGACCTTATTTGACGAAATTGTAAACCAATGAACAGAAACAAACTCGTTTTGAAATGGTAACGTACGTTAACAACTTATGAATTAATCACACTGCCCGTTTCGCTAATTTTCACATTTAAGATCTAAAGATTATATGGATTATCACAACTATCATTTATTCAAAAATTTTCCAGCTGGTATATTGCATCCTTATTGTGTACGATTCTGACTTTTATATTTTCTCTTGATATAAAAATTTGAATCCTTCTCCATAAAGAGAAAATGTGAATAATTACATTCATGCTATTCTTTCTGTGATAAACAAATACAGAAATTTGCTTCTGTATGGTTAGGAACTGTTACAATGCTCATTGCAATCATTGCTATTTACAAGGAAACTGATATTTGCGACACCGTTAATCTTTTTTTTTTTTTCTTTTTTCTTTATTTATTTTACGAATAGTGAATCATATTTACTTGGTCGTTTTTTGATAAAACAGTCACTCTGCTGACATAATAGCAATAAAATTGTTATAAATAAAATGCAGGAAAAAAAAACCTGAATACCTTTCTGTTAGATACTAACGATTGCGACAGTAACACACGTGTCATTTTACTACATTATAGCCGAAATAATATATACATGTACTTGTGTTAAATACTGTGGCACAAAGAGCTATAAATTTGCATGGTTTTTTTTTTTTTTTTTTAATTTTAATGTGCAATAGAAGATATTCAGGTACTTCCTATTTGAAAAAGGTACACTTTTTTCAGTTCATAAGTCTGTGTCGATACTATGATTAGTGTTTACAACCTTAAATTTAAACTAATCATGCTTATCCAAACATTAATAACAAAATAAAATCATTTATATACATATATTACTTTCTCATGGGGTCACTGTTTAGTCTCGCTCGAGAATTTTTCACTCATATGAAGATGTCTAAAAAAAATCATCCAGTCATATTATAGATGGATACAGTTTTTGTTTTACATACAAAATACATACATTGTTATTTGTCTAGTAGATTCATAAACGAAGACAAACGTTGATGCATTTATTCTTGAATCGTCAGAGATTTCGGATATTTCCGTATTTTATATTGATTCATGATGTATTATTCTTGAAAAGGGGTTAATTTTGCGGTATATCCCGTTACCCGCGACACCTACGAAAAACATCTTATTACAGTACAAGTAACACAACTATGTTTTACCGGCTATTAAAACAGTTGGTACTGCATCATGCATATCGATATTTTATTTTGCTATTAAGAATAAGTAATGCTAGAAAACTTAAAACGTTTCATTTATGATATTTTAGATCTCCAAAACTTGATTAATTCTGGAATGTAAACAATACAAATCCTATCATATTAACTGTATGCTATGTGCCACTCCATTGTGCATAACCACCTACTGACACACAACCCTCATGTTGTGTAAATATGAGCTGTTTAACACCTGTATACTGTATACACAACCACTGAAATATCACTGTTGTTTATTGAAACCATCCATCTGCATTAGACCCCTTCATTGACACTAGATTGTGTCACACCTCAGACAGTTGGTCGGCTATGTGTTGGATTGTTGTTACTACTATTAAAGTGTACCTTTCTCCATTTTACAACAAATGACTATATCCCATTCCACAAGTAGAAAATTCACCACAATTGTAGAGACCACTTGAAATGCTATGATAATTTTAACAAAATTCATTTGTATATATACTTTGAAATTGTCACACCCTTACAATATAGATAATGTAGAGTAATAGTTCAATTTATATACTTGTTTTTAGATATTATATTACATGCATAATCTGATGATTCCCTCCCCCAATATCTATCCCTTCCCACCAGAAGTTCGTGACTGCATTCCCAAAAATTCTTATTCCAATATGAAATGGGTAGTAATATTTGAAAGGTAGATAAAATGTTTACATGTATACCTGAAATATACACCTTGTATGATTTGATTGGCTAAATTATGCTAAGTGTAATGAAGGCATATAATCCAATGTATGTTGTTTGGAAATAAACAAAAAAATGCTAAAACATAAATAATTCAACGAATTCAGTAATGAAATGGCTGGCTGAAACATGAAGCGATTGAGCACCTAATTAATTTCATAAACCAGAACATATATATATATATACGTTCACTGGTTTACACGGTGACATCTATTTTCAAAAAAACTTCGTTATCTCATAAAGGCAGTAATCTCTTTATTTGGGTATGGATAATTATGATTTTAGACACACACACACACACACACACACACACAATCTTCCCTTGCTTGGAAAAATGCTTTCAGACCTTTTTTGTATAGCTCTTACTTGGCAATAAAATGCTGTATATGCACCAAACACAATAACCAAGTATTTATAGTATATTTTCAGTTTAAATGTATTTAAACTCTTTTCAAAACTACCAGCATAATCTTTAGAATCGATGGTGTTTCTTGTAGATTGTAGGTGTCTTTTAAGTTTTAACCAAATATTTTCAATTATGTTAATATCGGGAGATTGGGCTGGCCATGATGTAGTGTTTATATTATTTTCTTCCATATACTGTCAAGAAGGTTTTCCGTATGAGTTATCTCGCTTGCATTGGTAACGTGACGCCATTTTTTTTCTCAACACTTGTCTGTAGGCTCTGAGTAATCGCGATCTATGTACGGGGGCATTGTCATCTTGAAATACATAATTTCCATGAGGAAAATGCCGAACAATAACTGGCCACAAATTGTTTTCTAGTATCTCAATATATTTTTCAGAGTTTATATTACCGTTAACACTGGTAATCTCGCAAAATTTTAAGGTAAGACAACGAATATTAAAACCAGGAGAGTAATTTTTATGAAGTAGTTAATGTAAACAAATCGTCGCCATTTTGACGTCAGCGACGAATACTTTTGTCCAATGACTGTACCTATTTCTACTTGACACTCATCACTAAATATCCAGTTCTTCCAGTGATCATCAACAGTCCAGTTTTTTCGTTCTCTGCACCATGAAACACGTTTTTTCCTGTTACATACTCTGACGATCATTTTCTTTTTCTGCACCCGTCTATTGTACCCCATTTCAAATAATTTTCTTCTGACAGTTTTTGAACAAAATGTAGAATCCTTTGCTTCATTTATTTCATTTGTTATATCATCCAATGTTCCGCTCCTGTTACTTTTCATGATTCTTGAAAGTTGGACTTCATCGCGCACGGTGAATTTTGGCTTCCGGCCGGTTCGACGTCTGTTTTCCACACTTCCATGAACTTCAAATTTTTTAATAATACTGACAATAGTAGTCCTAGGTATTCCTAACAACCTCCCAATTTTAGCCTTATTCTTCTCTGTCTTGTAAGCTTCAATAACTTTTAGTCTCACGGCCACCGGAAATTCCTCACGAGGGAGCATTTTCCCGAGCTTTCTTTATAAAATATTTTGACAGTCGATAAAAATTGTAAACAATGACGTAATCTAAAAACTATGACGTATTCATGGGAAGAATGTCTGAACCCAACATGCTTTCTATAAATAGCGCAATACAAAAATAGCCGTGACGAGTTGAGAAATTTTGACGTCAGCGACGAATATGGGGATTATTTATTTAAAATTTAAGGAAATCACCTTGTTATCCTCATATGTTGTACAATACGATTCTCATTATTACACTACAAGGTTTTGTGTGTGTGCGTGTGTGTGTGTTGTTTTATTTTGTTTTGTTGGGGGTTTTTAAGGACTTTGTTTTTTGTTTGTTTGTGTTGTTTTTATGTAAGCATTGTAAATAGAGGCTATATATATAAGACGTGCTAATTTGATAGGAATAAAGTTGTAAAATTATATGCATTGGTATGTATTTCCAGCTGTAAAAATACTATGTATTAGGCCTTAATATAAATATATACAGCATATCATAGTCTTCCAAAATAGTGAACTCTACAGGATCAGGCTTTCGGGTGGGGCTCTGATGGATATAAAATGAAAATGCATTAGAATTATATAATCATTTAAATCGTCTGCATTGTGTGCACCATCCCTAGGAGGTCATTAACTCACCCACCCACCCCTATTTTATGAATGTATTGAGGATTTATTCTAGCCGGCTTCATCCTCTCTCTCTCTCTCTCTCTCTCTCTCTCTCTCTCATTTTATGAATACCATTTGTGTGTGTGTGTGAATTATCTGTTTGTTGGTGTTGTATATAGCTGTACAGATATTCATAGCTTGACAGAGTTGCTTCTAAACAGTAGGAGTACAGTTATAATATATTGAACTTTTGGCCGAAAATTGCAAGCATGCAGCTGGTAAAACTAAAAACCAATATGGCGGCGTGATATACCGTGTGAATAGTTTGTTTACAGGAAGACATATTTTAATTATAGATATTTAAAACGTCAAGCGTATGTGTGCTACACTTGGTTTGACATGGGACCTTGGTTTTGCGGTCTCATTCGAAGGACAGCCCCATTTGGTCGCTTCTTACTACAAGCAAGGGCTACCGAGGATCTATTCTATCCCGGATCCCCACGGGGAAGAAGCTTTAATTGATACACCGATCATAAAATCATAAATTGTAATGTATTTTTAGACCAAAAGTGAAAGCTCAAATGAATTTTTCTGTTTCCATCGTCTGTTTGTCCGTCTGTATGTAAATTTTTCACATTTTCATCTTCTCCAGAACCACCAAACCAGTGAAATCCAAACTTGACACAAATACTTGGTTAAACGGCTTTCAAGTTTCATCACTTCATATACATGTCCATTTTCAATGAGAGACAATTAGCAATTTGTTAAAATAGGTGAGGTAATTCAAAAGTTTTCTTCTCAAGAAACATTGAGCTAGGAAAGACAAAACTTATTCGAAAGCGTCCTTAAAGAATAGGGATTCAGATCCTACGGGATAGGATGTGGCCAAAATAGGGGATCAAAGTTTTAAATTGGGATATGTTAGAAAAAGTTTTTTAAAATCTTATTTATCTTTAGAACATCAGGGCCTTGATTCGTCATTTTAATATGCAAATATCCTCAGATATGCATATTCAAGTTTGTTCAATTATTTTTAATTACACTGATACTTAAAATATATCCACAATTTTCGTTTTCTATTATTTTGATAGTGCCACGTAAATTTTGATAAATATAGTACTTCTATTTTATAAACGATGGGAAATTTTGATAGATATGAAAGTAGAATGTAAATAAGAAAAAAATAATTTTGTATAATACATGAGGATTTGAGCTGCAACGTTTGGTTTTAAGACCACTGTACAATTAATTTGATAAATGTTACAATAGAAATTTTAAATAATCGTTTTTATGATATTCTGTCTCACATCAACCCCTGCATAGCAGACTTCACTGTTTCAGAGCTTAATGTTTGAAACGTTCGAGACGTAATCATCACCATCTTCAACGTACAGTAATATAGCACTTACCATCCCAAACGACCCAAATGCTGTCCAAAGAGTAGCACAATGTATACTTATACAAGCGCGGATCTAGAAAGGGTGTGTGTATCTGGAACCCCACCCCCTCCCTGGAAATTTCATCTGAAAGAAAATATAGTCACCTTTCACCCTATCATCGCGTTTAATATTGTTTCATCAACTGTTTCAATCGACTTTATTCGCTCACTGGGAACGACTTTAAAATTCAAGGTCATAATATAATATGAAAATTACCGTAATGCAATTTTGGGTGCAGATTTCGCATAGTCTACTATCTGTAAAAACGTGGAAATTTCGGAGGTCCCTCATCCCCGGCCTTTTGACCCCCCCCCCCCTCCCCCATGAAAAGAAGCTTGATCCACACCTGCTTATAGTTTGATGTTGAAGCGACAATGTAACTTCGAAACGCTAGAAATTTAGCATGATACTTAGTTTTCAAGGTTTGTGCATCATTTTTGGATATGACATATAATCCCTAATGAATTTTTTTTATCATTAACGAAACACCATTTTAATTATTAAGGATAAATCATCCGCTAATGAAAAACTTAATTATTTTTTTCCCCATATCATAGTGGTTGATATTTCGCTCCCTCAATTTATGCCGTCAGACTCTCACCAGAAAGTCTTTTCTTTATATCTGCTACGCTAAATTCATTTTGCTGTTTATGAGATGCTTTAAAACTTACGATTGATTAATCAATCTTTAAGATTTTAAATTGTTATTGCAAGTTACCAAAATAATTTTATTTGTTGTTTTAACCTGGATTATTTATTTTGTAAAACTTAATATATATGTTGTTGGCATACTTCAGTCTTGAAGACTGAGATTTCGTCTGGTGAGTTCGTTGATGACCACCGTCTTCTGTGGTTGTTGAGGCCAGTATTCTTGACTTGCACGGTCGGCGGCAGGCATCATACGTGAAAACTAGTATACTGTAGGCTTCTGCATCGGATTGTTAATGTTTTGACTGGCTTTTCTGATTAGTCTTTCCTGAGTTACTTGAACTTTGTATCAGAAAAACCAGATGTTTTGAAACAAGACTTGTCTAGGCTGTTGTCAGTGTCTGCTGCGTGTACCTCACAGATGTTGATGTCGCATGCCTCCATGTCACGAGTGTGTGTGTGTGTGTGTGTGTGTGTGTCTATATATATATATATATATATATATATATATATATATGTGTGTGTGTGTGTGTGTGTGTGTGTGTGTGTGTGTGTGTGTGTGAGAGAGAGAGAGAGAGAGAGAGAGAGAGAGAGAGGATGAAGCCGGCTAGAATAGATCCTCAATACCCCCAAGCTTGTCGTCTTTTACCTTTCTCAATACAACTTCCGCTATTCTGTAGCTAGAAAGGAAACCAACTGTTATAGGGTTAACTTCCAATACGTTGCAAAATCCATTGAATTTCATAAATAGAGAAAAATATTCAACTTATTCAAATATGCAGGTTCCATTTTCATATAATACAAAAAGTGTTCGGTATTAACTTTAATTTGGTTTTCTTCTGATACAGTATTGTACATGAAAGTCGGTGTTCCGCAAAGTCGGTGCTTAAGTATGAATACATTTGTAGTCTTACTATCTTTTGAATTGAAGATCAAAGATACTTATATAACGCACAGGGGGTTAAGCCCGTAAACACTGATTATATCGTTATTTAGGATGAGCTAAAACGACTTTAAATGGCATTCATACATGTACGTATATTTAGTCTGTGAATTCGCACACCTTTGATTGAAGGTCAGTGATTAATTATTGTTTGATAGAATCATGTGGATTTTATTAACAATGAACGGGATTTTAATTCAAATCATTTTTAGTTATGTGTATATTTCCGTACAGTCTCTGGCTTAAATTATGGGTAAAGTGATATTAATGGTAATTATAAACGAAAAAAACATCACGTAGGACAGACTGGAAGTGTCGTATTATATAAATATACAATTACAAAAGCATTTGGACTGTAATCTTAAAGTATCTAAATTTTATATGGTATATAATGCGCTTGTTAACCTCAGTGATTGTCGTTCTATACAATAAACGTCAGTGATGCTCATATAATATAGAGAAATTAAATAGTGGGTATACAGATACATATAGTCACACATTCTGAAACCCATCTGTTCTAAAAATCTGTTGAATTACATAATGAAAGTAAAGTATAAAAAAGGAGTGTGAAATAGATATATAGATATTCAAATCACGACTTTAATTTGTTGCAGGTAAATCTTCAGGTGAATGGTATCTTTATTTCGAATTGTTAAAGTGCTTGAACGTTTATTTCAAAATCGAACGGTAAGTGAATCCATTTAAACATTCCCCCTGTCATATATAGAAAACTAGGACATATAGTTTGATAAAGGACAAAAACAACAATGACTTTGGTAAGTTGTTATATTAGATTTTTTAATAGTGTACGTACAGTAAATTTAAAAAATATCTATGATTTCTGTCGTCCTGTAAGAGAAGATAAACAGAAACTGAAGGAAACTTTTTGTTCAATCGAGAAATTTCTGTTGTAGGATTTAAATGAAGACTCGCAGCGGTGTCCTGACTTGAACAATTATTTGACCTTGAAACCAGATTCGCTCATGGCTGCCATGGCTATTTCCCGGAAACAACAGGTTAACATCGTCATAAAGTGAATCTAATATCAAAGTGTCATAATGTAAATGTAAAATACACTGTATGGATTTGCCATATTTCAGACGTTGCAGTTAAGTTGCAGACGACTTTTGTTAAAAGATAAAAGAACTGAACGGTATGTTTAATGTTTCTGTTTTATTCTTTAACGAAATTCTTGTCTGATTACAAAATAAACTCTGTGATTATTCGGATGCGTTTTATTTATTTCGTCATTCTATTATGGTGTCAAAACAGCTGAATATATAGTACAATTAACTCAAATACTTTTGAAGAGGTGATAGTATTCATACGCAAGAAAAAAGTTTGATCACGTGACTGACTTCATGTTATGGAAAATTGAATGTCAATTTATTAGATTATATATATATATATATATATATATATATATATATATATATATATATATATATAATGTGTTTTTACTTCATTGTTTAATAAAAAAAAAAAAAAAACTTTCTCGTTATAGAAATACCCATGGCCGACTCCCGAAGATTTCTTCAAAAGATAAACTTGTACTTTTACGGCTATACAGGACGTCTATCTTAGGTAATTGATATCGATTCACTCACGGTAACAATATTTTTATAGAGGTATTACAGCTCATTTTGCACATTTTAATCGAGTGCTTTTTAAAAACGTATCGATAAAATAATAAAAATCATAAAAATACTGACAATTTTGAACATTAAGGATGCATTAATTTTCTCTCAAATGCGCTTTAAAGATCATCCGGAATTCAATGTTTTTTTTCTTTCTGACTCGGACATTTTGCATCACGTGATTCAGTATGACAACACTGTTTAAATACCCCTTAAAGGGTCCACAGCCCCGTGGGGATCCCTGTTAGAATAGATCTTCAGTACCCCTTGCTTGTTGTAAGAGGCGACTAAATGGGGCGATCCTTTGGATGAGATCGAAAAAACGAGGTCCCGTGTCACAGCAGGTGTGCACGATAAATATTCCATCCTGCTCAAGGGCCCTGAGCACCAAGCATACGCCTAAATTTGCAGCCCTTCATCGGCAATGGTGACGTCTCCATATGTGTGAAAAATTCTCGAGCGAGACGTTAAACAATATATAATGAATCAATCGATTCTCGAGTATTGGGTTATTTCCTGATTCTTATAATTAAGTAATTATTGTTTATTATAACAGAAAACCTTTCATTTCCCTATAACCAAATAATGTTTTTTAAAGCACGCTACGTGTTTTGATAAACATAGCACTTGCTTTTAAAGCGCTGCGTCTGTGTCTCGTGGCTAGAGTGTCATAGTGATATTTCCATGTAAATTCTAGTGTGCGTATGTGTTGTATCTCGTTCTATTTTAACCCTTTTCTCGCATAATCGGTAAAGATTCTGGGTTTAGTCAATGTATGCTAACTCTCACTGGATTGTTTACCCTCCATGCACATGAGTCCGCAGACCGAAAGAGGAAGTCTCAATGTTGTAAAAAAAAAAGGGGGGGGGCTTCAAAAACTATTAATTATTGCATTTAAACGAGAATTTTCAACGTTATAAATGTGCTATTTTTGTAAAGTTTATACATTCAACTATGCAACAAAATTAGATTAAGCTCTGGGAAAATTGTCATTTTACGATTTTTTTTTAGCAAAATGAGCTGTAGTGTGTAATTTTGCTTGCAGTCGTATCTAATATTTTATAGGCAATCGTTTGTTGATTGATTATATATTGTTTAACGTTCCACTCGAGAATCTTTCACTCACATGTAGACGTCACCATTACTCTATTCTAACAACCTGGATCCCTACGGGGTTCAAATCGTTTGTCGTAAATGTTCTAATGCATTGGCGGATTTAATGGGGCACCGCCCCCTTTCATTTTTCGGCCAAAAATTTACGAAACTCCAGATTTGGCACCCAAAATGACTGAGTATTTTTACAAATACCTGGCGTTCACATCCCCCCCCCCCTTTTAGCTGGTCGTGGTAGCTTAGTGGTTAGAGCATTCGCTTAGTAATCGGGAGATCTTGAGTTCGAGCCCCGCTTGTGCCATGGCCGCGTCAAACCTACGACGTTGACATAGGTAGCAATTGCTCCTTCGCCTACTGCTCGGCATTTGGTAGCGAGAATCACGGGTCTTTCGGATGACCTAGAAATGGGAGGTCCCGTGTAATGGCAGGCGTTGGCACGTTAATCAACCCTCACTTGCTACTGCCCTGAGCGCTAAGCATAGGTCTAAATTAGTGTGTTTTCACCTACAACTGGTGACGTCTCAATATGAGTGAAAATCCTCGACGGGTCGTAAATCAATCAATCAATCAACCTCCCTTATCGGAAATCCTGGATCCGCCACTGTAATGTCTTTATTATGGGCCGGTGTAACGAAGAATTTTGACCCGGGTTGAAAATTGAGCCGGTGTCATTTTTCAACGTTGAATATTGAGATCAAAGATGTTGAATTTAGACCCTGGTCCGTTTAAAATTGAGCCACGCGATGGAATGTTGATAATTAAACCGGTTCTAAATTCAAAACTATAATTTATTCATTTAAAGATTTTCGGTTGATTAATATTTATTCATTAGATTATTATCATCGAAGTTTTGAAAGAGATTAAAATTTATTATTATTATTATTATCTATTATCTATTGTGCAAGTAGAGATTATGAAACAATGTGTAAAAAAAAAAGTTTAATCAATTATAAATTTCTATCGTAATACAAGCAATACAAGCTGTAACTTACGGTATTTTTCAGTGGTAGAATTATGCACCAATTGACATCTATCGGTATAATTTATAAAATTCCCAAGATCTAAAGAAAACTTCAGCAAAATAAACAAGGGAATATTGTTTGAGAGCATACATACAATGAATCTTTCGTATAAACCGTCATTGCATCGTGTACACGAACCTGGGAACAATGATTGCCGAACATAATCGGGTTGCTCCGAGATCGAGGTCATATAAGTACGGAGACTGACGTGAGTAACTACATATTTCGTTTGTTTTAAAATATTACAACGTGTCACGAATTACGTTACAAGTGTAAAAAAAAAAAGTAATTGAATTATGCAAATATGCCACTCAAATAAAATTTTATTAATAAATTTGCTATAATTTGGCATGTTTACAAATCTGAAACGTGCGCAGCGCCTAAATTGCATTTTTTCCGAACTGGCGACTTCCGAGGCCAGTGTGCATCGGAGATCGCAGTAATTACTATGGGGATGACATTGATTCACGAATCGACATTTTTTCCCCCTGATTTGATGTTTCGTGTTTTAAATGTGAGCATGTTTGTGAGTGTCTTTTTTTTTTCTTTTTTTTTTTTCCCATTCTCTTCCTCATAAGGCCGACCCAGTTTTTAGTGCGGCACCAATCAACGTGGAACTATTTTAGGAACATGATTTCATTTTCTCGTCGACGGCAAGCGGTAAACGTAGTACGACTGAAACCCGAAACCTGCTAGTCCCGGATAACGATTTCTTCGTGATTTCTCTCTTAATACTGCATGAAATAACATACAATTTGCAGAAGCTATCTTTTCCCAAGAATTCTTTTACAACCTTACAGAATCAGAGTTTTCAACTGCCGAAAAGCGGTAAATCTAGTACGTTTTATAAATATTAGAACCCACATGCGGTCAACGACACAGCCCTTGTAAACGGTGGTGGATTTAGAAGGGGCCTGAGGTGGAGACTTTTCGGCTACATATTTATAAAATAATGTGAGTAAAACTGAGTATTTTGACTAATACTTGACTCACATGTCCCCCTCTTTTTCTGAAATTCTGGATCCGCCACAGGTAAATGAACCAATTCATACAAAATATTAAAAAGACACTACAGCTCATTTTGCTCAAAAATCGTAACATGACAAGTTCCCCAGAGCTTTCTCTATTTTTTATTGCATAGTTGAATGTATAAACGTTGCAAAAATAGCAATTTTATAAAGTTGAATATTCTCCTTTAAATTCAAAAATTAATAGTTTTGAAGGCTCCTTTTTAACACCATTGAGACTTCTTCTTTTGGTCTGCGGACGCATGTGCACGGAGGGTAAACAATCCCATGAGAGGAAGCGTACATTGGCTAAACCCAGAATGTTTACCGATTATGCGAGAAAAAGGTTAAAATAGAACGAGATACAACACTTACGCACACTAGAATTTGCGTTGGGATATCACTATGACCCTCTAGCTACGAGACACAGACGCAGCGCTGTAAAAGGAAGTGCTATGTTTATCAAAACACGTAGCGTGCTTCATAAAAATTATTTGGTTATAGGGAAATGAAAGGTTTTCTTTTATAATAATGATTTATAATTATTTAACTAGAAGAAACAGGAAGTAATCCCATACTCGAAAAGCGAGTGTTGACCCCTTTAAGGGGTATTTATATAAGTTTGTAATCAACACCTGTGTTGCCATACTGAATCCCGTGGAGATCCGGGTTGTTAGAATGAGACCGCAAAAACCGAGGTCCCGTGTCACAGCAGGTGCGGCACGTAAAAGATCCCTCCCTGCTCAAAGGCCATAAGCGCCGAACATATGCCTAAATTTGAAGCCCTTCACATGCAATGGTGACGTCTCCATATGAGTGAAAGATTCTCGAGCGGGAGGTTAAACAATATTTAACCATACTGAATCACGTGATGTAAAATGTCCGAGTCAGAATGAAGAAACCATTGAATTCCGAATGAGGAACGACTTTACTTCACCGGTCCCCAAAATAAAGCTCCAAAGTATACAATTTTAATAGTATATAATAAGTTGGCGACAGCCGTCATTAAAATTAAAAATTAGGGTTTTAGACGATTTTTAACCTCAAATTCGTAATCTACACATTTTTTTTATAATTAAAAACTTCGTTTTAAACGAGAGTTTTTAACTTAAAAAAAGAAAACAACATTAAAACTCTAACCTTACTCTAAACTCGATCAACTGTTTCGGAAAATTCCGTTGTTATTATCACACGTGCCGATTATGTGCAGCGCCATATTTTGCGGAGTTAGTCAGATTAAAAATGTAAACAAATACACGTTGCGATGCCATATAAATTGAAAGATCTTGGGGAAAATATGCGAGAATGTAGAACGGAACACCAAAATCCCCTCTATGACAACTATTTCTCACAATATTGTATTAAAAAATTATATTTGAATGATTTCGCCGATCCTTTCCTTTCGTTTCAAAATTTGATATCTAAAGTGTAGCAGCAATATGCATGTGGAGGTCTTCAAAATCCACTTTTGTAATGCCTGTGAGGGTTTGGTAGTCTGTATCGAGCATGCTGGATGGTTCAAATGGGAGTCTGGAAGCTGAATTTTGGACTGCATATTTTCGGATTTTATCAATAAGGTCTAAAATTGTTGTTCTGTTGACAAGTGAGTTTTGGAAAGTTTGAAGATTATCAAGTGCCCCAGTTGTGAAAGTCTCTTCGTTTATGTGAAATGGACAGCATCTACTTCCAGGAGGAATGAGGACTGCTTTGTGGAGAAAAGCTTGAAATCTAGCAGAGGATGACACTACAACAAGTTTTGGCCCTGGTCGCTTACAGATGAAACAGTAGGCATGTGATGAGGAAGTTCGCTGCAGAGGCAATGAAATAGAAGGTGGACTGCATAAACCTGGAGGTTGATGACTTGCAGTAACGGAAGATTCTTTTGGCTTCTTTGGTTGATGGCCATGATACAGATGTCTGCATTTGTTGCACAGGATGTCAATTGCAGTGGCTTCAATGAGAAAGTTTTTTCGTAAGAAACGACGAATGGCTGTGGATTCACACTTTTTCCTGTCCTTTGGCTTTGTTCTCTTTTTACATAATATACAGGGAAAAGATTTCTGGCCTTTACTGGTTTCCATTCTCTTGTAACTGAAATAAATATTTATCAAAATATTTATCATGTTAGGCGTATTTCATGTCTTTTTTTTTTTTTTATTATTATTAATTGATTTTTTTTTTTCTTGCAGCTATTTATTTATTTATTATGTGTTTTGTATCGAAATTATTAGTAAAGACGAAACAAAAATAAATTCCCGTTTAGCTGGGGAAAAAAAAATCTAAGTTCGTTTAATGGGATTTGAACCGAGGCCGCCAGGGTGGAAAACGGCAACGCTAACCAATGCGCTAGTTTGGATATATTACAAAATTGTAGAAAATATTGTACAGATAAATGAATAAGAAGGATAGAACAACCGCATCTTCCTTAATTTAGCACATTACATATGCTTTTCATAATAAATAGGCGTCTTTAATGGAAATTTGTACTTTCGTGTTTTTATTTTTTTTGTTTTGTGATGCAAAGTTCGTACTCGATGTCTAGATGTACACATTGGTGACATGTCCTACTCATAATCTAAGCACCAATTGTAGTCCAAACGAACATAAGACCAACATGACAAAATATACGTGTGTATGTGTAATTTTATTGGTTTCCAGAAGTTGCTAAACACTTGATCTTCGTTGTTTTTAAAATATATAAATAAACACACAAATATATAAGATCTCCGCACCAACAATGACAGAGCTGTCAGAAGCGCAGACGATATCGGCGGAATATTGTTATGACGTTGCTGGGATATAAGTAGGCTAGAGATTTTTTGTTATTAAAAGCAAAATGCATACACATAAAAGACTTACCTTTAGTTTGATCTTTTTTCTCTCCTCAATGTATGTAACAGCGTACCGTTGGACGATATAGGTCTTGTTGACATTTGTCAGACAGTGTTTACATATTCTATTAATAGACGTACGGCGTTCAGCAAACTGCATTTATAGAAAACTAGCACAATATTTTTTTTTCTATTAAAAAGGTATTCCGAAATTAGGAATATAATTTCGTCAAATGCATTTCTGAGTGAGTTTTAAGTGTAATAAATCTAAACAATGTTATTTTTGACATTGTTTTCTCGAGTGTTTACATTTTCCGGATTGCTCTTGTATGTTCTATATTATTAAATTACACAAACGTCGCAACTCTTGATCTGGAAAAACTTGTACCAAAAACATTTGGTTTGATATATACATTATGTATTAATTAGTACATTTTAGATCAAATGTTGCGATATGGACGAAAAAGTAGTTCAAAGTTGTAAAAAGGTGCTGTTTTTTTTAAGAATCGGGCAGGGACCAGTTTTGACATTTACGTATCTCAGACAGCAGACGTTTTGGCGGGAATTCAAATACACGTTGTATCAATACCAAGTGTAGACTTATTAAAAAATATAAAATTTTGATGATTCATTTTTATTTTGTTTTTGTCAAACCACAGGGCCAAATCAGCCAAACATGGTCCTGGTCCAAATTTGTAGCCGAAAAGTCTCCCCCGTGGCCCTTCTAAATCCGCCACTGTTTGCAAGGGAGCCGTGGAAATAACCGTGTGTGGATTCTAATAGTTATAAAACGTACTAGACTTCAAACTCCAAACTGTCAATTCTCCGGGACTACCTTCCGAATAATGATATTGGAGTTGTAAAGTAATGGAAATACTGAGCTGACCGGAGCTTGACTAAATTAATTTGCCGCTTTTTGGCAAGTGAAAACTCTGGTTCTGAACGCTTGTACAGAATTTTTAGAAAAATATTATATTTCTTATGTACCTAGGTTACAAACAGTAGCTCCTGCAAATTGTGCGCTATTCCATGCAGTTTGAAGTGAGAAATCACGAAAACATCACTATCCGGGACTTTTGGGTTTCGGCTTTCTGTCGTACTACAAATACCGCTGCTATCGTCAGGACAAGCGTCACTTCCGAGTTTTTCATTTTTGTAATGAAAGAAGAGAGAAAGAGAAAACAGAACAATAACGGATTCATTTTAAAACAAAATGAACCTGTCATCTTCTCGAGACATGCAAATCCTTGTTTTACTTTTAATGAAGGTAAATAACTGACTCCGCCGTTGAATAAGGCCCATGCCATGGTAACTTGATCCGAGTTTATAATATACCTTAACAGTTAAGGTTTATAACTCGATTAAAATATTGTGTAAAAGCAACCAAGTACGCTTGTTACCAAGAATTCGTTATCTACACTAGCGGAAAAAAGACACTGCATTGATAAATTTAGCACAAAACTCAACGCATATTGTTTATATTTATAAATGGTTAACAGTCGATACAAAGCTCACATGATGCTTTTTTTATTACGTACATTAAATATACTGGTAAAAGTTTCGTTTAAAGCAGATTTTTCAATTTACAAGTTAATTCTGAACACCATTAAACAATTTCTAGTGTTTGTCGCATCTCGTTTTGTTTTAAACATTAGGCAATCTATATGTACACAAACATGCATTCTGAGTGTATTGCAGGCAATACAAAGTCCCTACCAGTGGACGTTTTCACAAAAAATCTTATGATTAAGATAAGAATTTCAAAATAAAGTAATTTCTTTATAATTATTCACTCATATATTTCTGATTGAGAAAAACTAAGTATATACATAAGTAATAAAATTAGCATTCTTACTCAGGGTATAGTTGAGTCAGCAGAGACAACATTTATCTTAGTCATAAGATTTTTTATGAAAATGGCCACAGCAGGATAATTCAGTCAAAAGTAGGTCAAGCATAACAAAACTCAAATTTGATCTGTAACTATCCAAGACAAAGCCACATATTAAATTTCAATTGAAAATCTTCATCCAATGTGGAGAAAAGTCTGGAAAACTGATTCTTGTAATTTATCAAGGGGTATAATTCAGTCAAAAGTAGGACAAGCATAATGGAACTCAAATTTGATCAGTAACTATTCAAGACAAAGCCATGTAGAATGTTTCAGTTAATTATTTTCATCCAATGTGGAGAAAAGTCCAGAAAACCTCAATTAGAATGACAGACAGAAGGACAGACAGACTGAGGGTAAACTAATAGTCCCCTCCAGCAAAGCCAGTAGGGGTCCAATAACATGGCATGTCCCTTTTTTTATAGAACAAAGAATAGTAAGTTTTGTATGTCACTTGTAAATCAACAATTGACATTCAAATTTTTGTTGATCATTAGAAATACCTTAATTAAGCATTGTAAACTATACAAGTAAAATTGGAAATACAGATTTTCAGCTGAAATCATGTCCATGCCCCTTTGATTTTAAGTTGTAGAATAAACTCTGAAAATATATACTGAGAGTCCAAATAGTAAAAAGATGACAATTCACAATGCAGTGGGCTTCAATGATGCCTCTTACAGATGTCATCAACATTAGTCATACATGTATATATGTAGGGCACATGTTAATGTGTGAAATTTGATCTTCAAGTCACCATGTGCTGTGATACGTAGGACTGGCTCTATACTACTATGTGCTATCTCAAATGTATCAGACAGTAGAGAACCAGGAAAATGCAAGAAATTGGAACAACGGAATAAGCTCTGTGTTAAAATTCACTGCAGAAGATCTGTAATGACAAGAGGCTCCACCCTCTCTCTATTTTGGAGGTCCAATGTTGAGGCTTCAGAGTCAACTTTTTACACCAAGCCCCTGTGACAATTGCCAACAACCTTTCATTTCTGAGTCTTTTGATAGTAAATTTTTTTTTTCTTTAACCAGAAGTGCAATTAAACAGTCACTTGAATTCAAAATAATAAATTAATAAACCATTCATAATAATTTAAGTGTATATATTCATTCAATGGATGTAGGCTATATTGGTTCAATTCTTTAAAGAGAATACTACAATAGAGAGATAGTTAAAGGAACCTCCTTTAATCTATACTTGGGATATTATACCACACATACTAAGGTTTATTAAAGAGACATGATATTTTTTGGATTCAAGTGCCTTATGCCATAATTATAATCCAAAATATGTATCCTTTGATGTTAGTTCAAACTTTCTACCAAGTCATCTTGTTAGCATAGACTGGCTTAAGGCATTTTGTGGATACTGCTGATCATGTGTTGAGTTTTGCTGGAGATTTTAATTGTAAGTGTTTTTGAGCTGAAATACAAATATTTTTGCCAGTTTATCCATCACCTTAGAATGATGATTACATATATTTCATGTAGTTTTCATTCACGACTATTAGACATTGATACCATAGATAACAATGTCAATTATTACATGCATGTCCCTGAGAGAGAGAGATTTATATCATTTTATGACATTTTTTATTCTATATTCTATATCAACCATAGGTCACTTTAAAACTGTGTACATTGATGGAATGCACTTTTAGACATGAATTAAGATTCAATTATATTTTGATGTTGATATATACATGCAATGTTTTATTGTAGTGTGGTTGATTTTGTTACAATAAACATGATGTGAAACATTATAAAAGAATCCTTCCTACTCATGTTTTGTAACATGTCGCAGGAAACATACACATTTATTTAGTCTTGAAAGAGGTGATTCAAATTTAGGACGTAAATTTAAAGCCCGTCTTGTGTGTAATATATTTAAAATCAAACTTAAGAAATATTAGGAGATTCTCTCACATCAGTATGATATCTCCTACTTAGATTTGTTCTTTTCCTGCCAAGGTAAACATTCTTTCAACTTGATGATTAATGTAATTTTATTGAACTTTGTATGATTTCTGATTTCACAAAAGCGAAAAAAACAACAACTACCAAAAAAAGAAAAAAAACCACCAAGTCTGTGACAGTGTATATAATTAGATAAAGGTTATTTGTTTTAATTTATTGTGACCAGGTAAAACAGGTAATCTGCATTTCCCTTCAAATGCAATATTCTTTTACCTGTACATATGTAAGGATAGTATAGACAAAAGGAATCAGACTGATTAGAATTTATAAAAGCATTTAAAACTTTTTCATGCCTTTGCACAATCTCTTGACAGTAGTGACAAAGATTATATAACCATATATTTATGTTCAAAGATTTTAAGATTAGCAATGACATATAGAGGAAAGAAATATTAAATATATTTCAAAACTTAAAAAAATGTTCTGTTTCTCTGAGCATTAAAAATATCTGATATAAATATCTTTTTTGATATAAGCTTATGCATGCATCCAATTTTATGCCCCCAATATGAAAGGATCAGACTATAGTCTTAATCCAGACTGATTAGAATTTATAAAGGCATTTAAAACTTTTTCATGCCTTTGCACAATCTCTTGACAGTAGTGACAAAGATTATATAACCATATATTTATGTTCAAAGATTTTAAGATTAGCAATGACATATAGAGGAAAGAAATATTAAATATATTTCAAAACTTAAAAAAATGTTCTGTTTCTCTGAGCATTAAAAATATCTGATATAAATATCTTTTTTGATATAAGCTTATGCATGCATCCAATTTTATGCCCCAATATGAAAGGATCAGACTATAGTCTTAATCCATTCTGTCCGTCATTTTTTCTTCCATATTTAGTTTTTTGTATTATATTTACTCTGCTTGCAGATGATGAACTAATATTTGGTATATCTTTTCATATTGATGGTATGCCATATCATGTTTGAGTTTCATGTTGATTGATTTATTAAGTTTCTAATCATTTATTGTTTTCCAAACTTGCGTTTGCAGTTGGTAGATCACTAATAAGCTTATATTTGGAATATCTCTTTATATTGATGAATAACAGATCAAGTGTGAGCACTTTGAAATTTTTTTTTAATTATTCATTGTTTTCTGGACTGTTTTTTTTTTTTTTTCTGAGCTTATATATACTGACAGAGTTTAAAAACGCAACACTTGATAATTTTATATATTATAAATTTGTTCATATATCTGATAAACAAATTCATAGTGGTATATTATAAACCATGTTAACTGAATACTGTTCTTTGATTTTGAACATCATTTTTTTTCACAAAGAGGCTACAGTTGAAATGAATGTCAATGAGGGGTGCGTCAAAAATGTGGTTTTGTTCACTAGTACCAGGTATGACCTCCATTAGCAGTGATGACGGCGCGAAGGCAACTTGACATTGATTGACAAACATTTCGGATGGTCCTCTGAGGAATATTCTGCCATTCTTCCAACAAGACTCTCCCTGATTTTTGCAGATTCTGAGGCTGGCGACTGCACACATGTCTCCCTAGCTCATTCCAGAAATGCTCAATTGGATTCAAATCAGGAGACATAGTAGGCCAATCAAGGACGCCAATGGTGTTTGTTTGAAAAATGTTTTGTGTCAATCTTGCTGTATGTGTGCGCACATTGTCCTGTCGGAAAATTAACCCACTTCCTTGCCTATGCTGCTGCATTAATGGTGCTAAAACAGGCTGTAGAATTTCATCCACCCCAGACCATGGCGCCTTCCCTTCCAAACCTGTCGCGTTTGAGGACACAATGGATGCCAACATTAAATCTGGACTCATTTGAGAGCACAACATATGACTAATTTTGACTTTGAGTCAGATGCTGCCTTGCCTATTGCAATATGTACTGTCGGTGATGCGGTTTAAGCTGTAACTCCTTATAAGGTCTTCTGCAGCGGATCCCATGGCACTTCAAACTTCTGGAAATGGTTCTAGGATGAATAGGCCTTCCATGATGTCCAATGATTTCTCTCGCTGCAGTCGCAGCGGGCGTAAAACTATTGCGCAGATGACATTGCCGTATGAATGATTGTTGCCATGGGGTTATCACAAATGGTTTACCAGGTCTTAGGCGATCATTTAGGGATCCTGTCTGATGCAATCGTGACAAAAACCGGCTAACTGTACAAGAATGGACATTTAAATGCCTTGCAACCTCACGTTGACGAACGCCTGCTTGCAGCATACCAAGTGCCTGATTGCACATTTTATTGCTCAAGTGTGGCATTTTCTTGGGTTTGAATTTTTTTCTGTTAGTGGTGTCTATATCTTTCACCAACAAATTTGTTTTATCGCGAAAAATTCCTCTATTACCTTTCCAGGAGTTTGAAAAAAAGCCCTGAAAATTACGTGCAATGCTACTCACAATGCACAAACAATGAACACAAGTAAATCAAGAGATGGGTTTTAAAAATCAATATGATATATGTTGGGTAAATTTTGCAATAAAAGTTTGATATGTAAAGTTTTCAATGAAGAAATTAAAAAAAACGTGTGTTGCATTTTTAAAGTCTGTCAGTATATAATTAGAATTTTTGCTATGTTTTCTATATGACTTAATTGACCTACTTTGTAAAGTTACTACTTTGTAAATGCCCAATTATTTACTCTTTAAGTTCACCTGAGCTGAAAGCTCAAGTGGGCTTTTCTGATCACCCGTCCTGTCTCTCTGTAAACTTTCACATCTTCAACTTCTTTTGGAGAACACTGGGCCAATTTCAAGTAAACTTGGCAAAAAGCATCCTTACGGGAAGGGGATTCAAGTTTGTTCAAATGAAGGACAACACCTTTCACAAAGGGGAGATAATAGCAATCCCAAAAATACACTGACATTTTAAAAATCTTATTCCTCAGAACCACTGGACCAGTTTCAATTTTGCGTGGTACAGATCATCCTTGGGTGAAGGGAATTCCAACTTGTTTAAATGAAGGGCCATACCTCCTTCAAAGGGGAGAAAATCACAAAAATAGGGTGGGGTCATTTAAAAATCTTCTTTTTAAGAACCACTGGGCTAGTGAAGATCAAATTTACATTGATGTTTTCTAACATAGTGCAGATTCAAGTTTGTTTAAATCATGGCCCCCAGGGGTAGGTTGGGGCCACAATAGGGGATCATAGTTTTATTTGTGAAAAGATAAGGAAAAATCCTTAAAATCTTCTTTTCCAGAACCACAGGGCCAATTTCAATCAAACTAGGCAAATATCATCCTTGGGTGAAGAGGACTCAAATTCAAATAAAGGGCCATGTCCCTTCAAAGGGGAGATAATCACAAAAAAAATGCACAAACAGGGTCAGGTCATTTAAGTATCGTATTCCCAAGGACCAATGGGCCAAAAATCATGGCCTCCAGGGGTAGGATGGGGCCAAATTAGGAGATCAAAGATTTAGATGTAAATATGTAGGGACAATTTTTAATATAGGCCAAGGTGATTCAGGTGAGCAATATGGCCCATGAGCCTCTTGCTTTCTGTTTTGCCAGTATATAGTGAGCTGATATTTAGTATGTCTTTTACATTTTCATGTTAATTGATGTATTTTCACCAAAATTATTGACTTAGTTTAAGAAATATTGTTGTTTGTATTCTATTATAGGGAGTACGAGGATGAAATATGTTCACTCAATGAAGTTTGATTTGTATGCTATTAGAAATGATTTGATAGAAGTTTTGAAATAGCTAAATCAAGCTATTTCAAATAGCTTTATAAAGTTATATAGCTAAATATAGATATATATGGTAATGACACACATAGTTAAGCTTCTTGAAATATTAAAAAAATGTAAAAAGAGACACCATAGATTAGAGAGAAATATTTATTTGTGGTTTGAATTTCCTCCATTGTTTTGGAAGGTCAGTGGTCTCTTCCCAGGTACATTGTATTTTAATTCTCCTCACAAAACGGATTCATGAAGGCAACAGTGCCATCGTGATATTCAATTTTGTTTCATTTGTACCCTGCAGGACTTTCAAATGTTCAGTTCATGTCATACTGACACATAAATTTTCATCTTTGCTTGTGTTAGCATCCTTTCAAATTTTCTGTGGTTCAGATATATTTTTAGCATATAAATATATTAGCTATAACTACTTCCCAATTTTATCATGATTTTGGGCATTTATTTTAATGCCAATTAATTTTTATAGAAAGAGAAATGGAAGAAATATGAATTTAAAATAGTAGTGGATTAAGAAATATATCATGCTTATTGAAAAATTGTTTTCTTACTGTAGTTACAAAAGTTTAAGACTGACCATTATATTTTTATTTATTGGATTTCAACATTTATTGTGTTTCACTGTATCCTTTAAATTTTTACAGATTTTAGACTTTTAATTAGAGACTTATAACTGTTTGAGTTTCAGTCAGTATTGAAAAAAAAAAACTTGTGACATTGAATGTATGTTAAATTCATTGGTTGAAAAGAAAGTAAAATTTGTACAAAGTAGATGTCTTTTTTTGTGGAAGTTATATCCTGTGATGCATGGCCAAATCTCATGAAAGATCTACTAGTGACATAATAGATTCAGGAATATCTTACTGTAATTAGATACAGGGTATTACATTTAAATGTACAAAGTTTAATACCTACATCCTCAGAATGACAAGTCAATCTGAATTTAGAAAAGTATTATATTTCAAGTTTAGATTGAGCCACAGATCTGCGATGCCTATAGTGCTATGGGGAATAACTGGAGGGTGTGAAAATAAACTTCTCAATTTCAGTGAAGTCTGTATCTTTTGACACCTTTATTCACAAAACTCTGTATACCATCATTGAATTTGCTGTCGTTATTAAGAAAAATAAAATACTGTTTAAGCAGGAGATTTGTTATCTGTTTATCATTTCATTTGTAGGCATCCGTAGCCAACACTGATTCATGTGCCATATCAAGAACCACAGTACAGACAGTCGTAAACTGTCCAGTCACTGAGGAAGGATGGAGGAAAGCTGCCAAAAGGAAAAACTGTTCAGCTTATGCAGACCAGTGTAGTCAACCTGACAAGCTTGTGTATCATTGTATTATTAATCCATTTGTTAATGAAACAATGGAAGTCTGTGCTTATTGGAGGATAATTTTGTTGGGTATGTATTATAAAATGTAACTTATTTTTAATCTTTTTGTTACTGATTGTGAAGGAGGATAGGTTGCATATTATTAATGTCATATAATCTAAAATAAACTTTATAGTCAATTGTGAAAGTTAATATCAAGAGGGATTTGGTGATTGTGGGATGTTCTAGACAAAAAAAAAGATTTTTGTTTAAGTTGTGTGACTCCCCAAAAGTTTACAAGACACTGCATTAAAGTAATTAAGGTAATAATAGTTCCTCAGAATCATCCAAAGATTGCTGATTGGACAAGAATAACTTTGAAGATCAACTGATAGAAATTCAGAAACAAGACTAGCATTTTTACTCAGGTGACCTATTGCAATTGGCCTGCGTCCGTCCATCGTCTGTCGTAAGTTAACAATTTAGCATAACATTTTTAACGTCTTCATGATAACAACCATTCCAATTCTTTTCAAATTTGGTATGATGTGTCTTTGGGACAAGGCCGACATAAATTATAAATTTCAGGACTCCTTTCCCCCTCCCCCAGGACCCTAGAGGCGGGGCCAAAACTGTCAAAAAGTGACCAATTTTCAAAAATCTTCATCTCAAGAAGTGCACATTTGTAAGAAAAACTAAATGCATGTAGAGAAGGAAGGCCTCTACCAAAATTGTAAATTTCATGGTCACTAGGGTAGAGGTTCTGACCTCAGGGCAGGGCCAAACTTGGTTTATAGTATTTATGAGTAAAACATTTAAAAAAACATCTTCTGTAATGCTGCTGATACCAGATTGATGCTAAATGGATTTGAGCCTTTTACCAAAATTGCAAAGGTCATGATCATGATCCCAAAGGAAGGGGTTTTGGCATGAGAGTAGGACCAATGTGGTCATTGATTAAATGTGTTAACAATTGAACATTTTTATCTTCCTTTTGATAACTATCATTCCAGTTCTTTTCAGATTTAGTATGAGAAACATTTTGGTCAAGGTGGACATAAATTGTAAATTTCAGGATTCTTCCCCCGCTCCCCCCTCCCCCACCCCTTTTGGAGTCTTAGGGGTAAGGTGAAAACATGCAAAGACCTACCAAATTTGTAAATATAATAATCCCCAGGGTAGAAGTTCTGGGGGGCAAGTGTAAAACAGTTAGAAAACATCATCTTTAATACTATCTAAACCAAATTGAAACTAAATGGATATTTAGAATGAGGAGGTAGCCCCTTACCAGATTTGTACATTTCGTGATCCCAGGGTAGGGGTTTTGGTATGAGTGTGGGTCCAAATTGATCAGAGACTAAATGTGTTAATAATTGAACACTTTAAACGTCTTGACAACAACCATTCCAATTCCTCCGAAATTTTGTATGAAGCATCCTTGCATGGGACAAGGGGGACACAAATTTTAAATTTCAGGACTCCTGCTCTCCTGGGGCCCTAGGGGCGGGGCTAAAACTATTGGATAAGAGGAATGTAAATTGTGAAATTTATGATCATAGCTTCCACAGGGATTCATGGTTTGGGCCAAAACTGCCAAAAAAGAAAGTTTTAAAAATCTTCTCCACTCCTAAATATTTAGGAGAAAAACCAAATGTATAGTTATCATGACCATGAAACCCTTTACCAAAATTGTGAAATTCATTGCACCTTGCAGGTTAGGGAAATATGGGCTCATTTAAATGCTTCAAACTTCATCTTTCCTTCCATTGTAATTAAATAGGAATTGTATTCATATTTAGAAAGATCATAAAGCTCTGAATAAAAGACTTCAGAAAGAAGCTTAAATGCAAATATGAGACTTCCTGACAGGTCTGTGTATGGGAGATGGTACTTAGATGACTGTTAAATCCTGTTGGCTCCTTGTTTAAGTGTAAATTGGGTGAAAGATCAACTGCCTAAATGAAGGTAATTAGGAGACCTAGGTAGGAGACCTACGAAAGACCTACAAAAATGTGGTGTATATACATGTACATCAAAACTAATAATGATTTTCTGATTAAGCATGTTTCAAATATCTAATAAACACAAAAAAGTTTAATAAAAATAAGTTTTATGTATTTTTAAAGCTCAATATGAGTAATTTTTTTCACTTTGACAACCTACACAACGGTCAACGCGGATTCCATATTTTCCAGTGACCCTGCAATTGTGTATTAAGCTTTCCATGATACACCATCACGGTTTCATCAATGCAGTGATCACGAGACCACGAGTTTATCATGACGGTGTAAGATACCGTTATAGGTCTTGGCAAGATAAAAATGAGTGGAAAATTTACTGCCCGTTTCTGTTTGACTTTTGAGAGAATAAAACAATTATTGGATGACTACAAGTTAAAAATTTTTATTTCAATGATAAGAAAAACGTTTTTTCTTAAATCATTTTTGAAATGCGTAACAAATGTTAATGAAAATAAATACAATTTTTGATTATATTTTCTGGCTACCTTATACAAGATGTCAAATACATAAATATATACATACAATAAACTTTGAAATTAAAAAGAATCAGCATTTAATTTGATGTTTCAACATCTGATAAAATACGGAGTATGTTCATAGTTTGAAACACATCAGTTATAAATAATACCTCATGTACACCTTTTGACATTAAACGCATAACTTTCATTAAGATGCGATTTTAAAGACACTCTACTAGAAACAAAATATCATTAAATAACCACATGCAAAATAGTAGCGATTTTGTTGTTCGTCTACATTTACAGTAGTATAGCCCAACCGCAGCTCGATATTGTTCTACTGTATTACCCATTATCAAATGAGAAAGACAGTTGTATTATATTAGAATCTGCCGCAACAAGACCTATAATGTATACACAAACTGTACTGACATTTTTAGTATGACCTTTGGTATTGAGTAAAAACGAGAGAACAAAGTAAAAAAAAATAAACAAACAACCGTGTTCGTACCTAGGCAAAACAAAAAGCTTGTTGGTACCTGTAGCATCTAGGTTAAATGCCAATTTCCCTCGCAAAAATTAGCTATTTATAATTTTCCCAATTCAAATGTGGGGAAATTATTTGTTGAAATTTTAAACAACAGTTGCCAAATATTGCTGACAAAAAGTAAATACGTTTTTTCTAAACTTTAATATTCTTCTACAAACTCCTGGACTTGCAAAAGGTTTTGTAATGAGTGTGTAAAGCTGCAAAGGTCCCTGTAAGCAGATATATAAATATTATATGCTAATTAGTTCCAGATACAAGCCTTCATTAAGTTTTACTGGCATTATTAAATGAATGTGCTACACGGGCGGATGAACACGAGCGGTATTTTCGTGGGATTTCTCAAAAATGGGTGAAACCATACTAATAAACAATATTTTTACGGAGTAATCATCAATATACCAAAATCTCTAATCATAATGTCATTTTTATAACCCCCCTCCCCCCCAAAAAAGAACCTTACCTGTCCATTTACAACATAGATTAAAAGAGCTACATCTGGAGTGAAAACTGCACATTATTTTGTTACATATTTTTTTCCCTTCAATTATAGACGTAACATTGATAAAAATAGTACAAAATAAGATAAATATTTATTTTAAACTATATATATGTACAAGATTATAAAATTTCATTATTTGTGCTGCACATACCAATCATAGAGATTATAAAATGGATGGGTTCAAGGACATCAAAGATGTTGTAATGTACACCTTTAAGTATGCAGAATAAGATATCATTAAAGTATGCAAAAGTTTTCAATTTAGCCTATTTTTTTCAGTATGATACTTAATCTCAACTAAACCTTGAAGAATATCTATCATGTACAACATATTAGCAATCAAGTAATTAAATAATGAAGAACAAGGCAAAAAAAATAATCTTTAGTTTCTTGGGCATTGCCACATCATGTCAAACACTGCTGCATGGTATATATTGAAAAAAGAAAATAACTCAATTTTATAATTTTCCAAGTTGCAATAAACTGAGTTATTCCCCTTTAGATAGATACATAACATATATTTTTTGCCAATATGGTATTTTAACTTTCATTCCAATGGTTGAAAAAACACTATTTAAAGTTTAGGTACAATTTATAATTTAATGTTAGAAATCAAAAAAGGAAGAATCAGTTGATATCTTCATTTTGTTTAATGATTGACAAGAGAAGAGAGATATTAAAGACCTAAGACCTGCTTTAAAAATGATAATAATAAAAAAGCCTGCCTTCTGCATTAAATTTTGAGATTTTTGATTTTGCCTCTTTCCCATCTCAATGGGCGAAAACAAATAGTGCCTATTAGTTTTGAATGTTTCATACAATTCAAGACTTTGAAACATTGAATTTAATTGATATTTGAAAGGCACAATACCTTTTCCGTTGTTGATGTTGTTGTTTATTATTGTATCTTTGCTCAATAGTTAAACGATTGTTTGGCAAGAAAAGTTCATTATTCGGATGGATTTACTACGAAAGAGATTTTCCAGCGAAATTGTTGTCGCACAATATCATTAAGTACTTACAAAATAACCTGCTCAAATTTGGTTTTCATTTATATCTAGAGTCTCATAGTTTCATCAAAACTTATTATTTCAGATCAGCAGAAACAGATAAATATTAAATTGGTGAAATTGCGCAATGTCATGGTTCAATTGCCATTCCAAAAACAAAAAAGACTATTTCCGGGTGGGTTTTTTTTCGATAATCCCGATCCCAATTTTCCATTAAACAAAACAAAAGTAGCTTGTGCACCTCGAAGAAAATAACAGGTAGTTTCGTGAAGAAACCCACACTAGGTAGCGTTCATTGGGAATTGAATCTTGTTCAGAATTCCTATAACCTGTCTACATATTACGTTGAACTTTTGAACTGTTAGGCATTATTGAAAACAGAGATTTAGTATCCACAGGTGCTTGACGTTTTAATTATCTATAATAAAAAAAAATTATCCTCTTGTAAACAAAATTTTCACAAGGCACAAGGTATATCATGCCACCATCTTGGTTTTCTTTTTTACCAGCTGCATCGCTTGAAATTTTCGTTAAAAAGTTTTATATAATATTGTAATTAGACCCCTACCATTTAGAAGCAATGCTGTCAAGGTCTTACCTCTTGTATCATCATGGTAAATTGGAAATGAAGTCCATTTATATCGGGGGAGCACTGTAAAATGTGAAATTTATGACCTTACCTTCCCGAGGACCTCATGGGCTGCAGGGCAAAATATTCTAAAAAGAGGCTATATTTTCAAAAATCTTCTTCTCTATTCCCACACATGTGGGAGAAAAACTAAATGCATAGTTATGATGCTCTCTATCAAAATTGTGAAATTCTTAGCCCCTGGATCAGGGGTTCAGGCCTTAGGGTGTGTCAAATATGGCCATATAGTGAAAATGTATGAAATCTTAGAAAATCTTATTCTCTACTTCTATACATATTTGACTAAATTGTGAAATTCGTGTCTCCAGCATGGGCCAGGGGTTCAGGCCCTAGGATGGGGACAATATGGTCATATAGTGAAAATAAAAACTAATTGCATGATTATAATGTCAATGAAGCTTGTGAAATTCATGAGTTTTGGGTCAGGGGTTCAGACCCAATAAGGATGGGGCGAATATGGCCATTTAATGAAAATGTATTAAATCTTTGAAAATCTTCTTGTCTACTCCCACATATATTTGAGAAAAACTAAATGCATGATTATGATGTCCATGAAGATCTCTACATAAAATGGGAAATCCATGACCCTCGGGTCAGGTCCTTGTGCAGGGCCAATATGGCCACATAATAAAAATGTGTAAGAATAATTAAGGAATTGTTAAAGTGATCTGTATGCTTCAAACCTTTCATTTTTCCTTCTTCTGTAATTGATTGATTATATATTGTTTAACGTCCCGCAAGAGAATTTTTCAATCATATGGAGATGTCACCATTGCTGTTGAAGGGCTGCAAAATTTAGGTTTGTGCTTGGCACTCAGGGCCTTTGAGCAGGGAGGGGTCTTTATTATGCCAAACCTGCTTTGACACGGGGGCCTTGGTTTTTGTGGTCTCATCCAAAGGACCACCCCATTTAGTCGCCTCTTACGACAAGCAAAGGGTACGGACGACCTATTCTAACCTAGGCCCTCACAAGATTCTTCTGTAATTGAATAGGAATTGTATGTATTTTGAAAGATCATAAACATGTGCACAGAAGACTCCATATTGAGGCTTATAAGATGGAAATATGACTCCCTGTAAGGGCTATATATGGGCTATGATATTCAGGTGACCGTTAAGACCCATGGGCCTTTTGTTTTGTTAGATCACTTGGCTTAGGGGCCACCAATGCTGAAATTTTCTTGAATCTGAAATGTCTGAGATAATTTGAATATTTTTCACCAAACTGTGCCACCAAATAAATATTTTCTCAAACTCATATGTTTTTGAGTTTTTTCTCATTTGAGAAATTTCTCAAATGTGCATGCCACCAAAATATTTCTGATCACAGCTGAGAAAAATATTTGAGATTTCTCAGAAAATCCTAAGATTGGTAAATAACAACCTCAGATAAAATGTCAAGTGTATGAATGTTTCCATAGTTCAAATTCAAGTTTTGTTAAAATCATGGCCCCCAGGGGTAGAATGGGGCCACAATAGGGGATCAAAGTTTTACATGCAAATATATAGGGAAATGTTTGAAAAATCGTCTTCTCAAGAATCAATGGGTCATAAAAATTAAGATTTTCTCATCATATATGATTTATCAAAGTCTGATATGGGATTGTACAGGAAATTACAGCAAGATAAGCAGAACCACACTAAATCATATCAAATCATGGCCCCCAGGGGTAGAATGGGGCCACAATAGGGGATCAAAGTTTTACATGCAAATATATAGGGAAATGTTTGAAAAATCGTCTTCTCAAGAATCAATGGGTCATAAAAATTAAGATTTTCTCATCATATATGATTTATCAAAGTCTGATATGGGATTGTACAGGAAATTACAGCAAGATAAGCAGAACCACACTAAATCATATCAAATTGCAGTTGTTTTCCGAGTTGTGTTGATTCAATTTTTTTATGCTCCATGACTAGATATCTGCATATTGAATTTTGCAGGTTATTGTACAGAATACAGCTACAGTGGCAACAGAATTCAGCAGAGTTACAGTGCAGATTGTACTAAATTCACAGACAGTCCATGTCCACAAAGATATTCTTCTACAGAGGCATACAAGTGTTGGTGTCATATATATATACAAAGGGTTGTTTGATATGTAATGTGTATATCACAATATCTCAAAAGCATTCCACTCAAATAGTGAAATGAACATTACATTCTCCGTAGTTTGAAATACATAATTCAATCTCTGAAATGTGTCATGATAAGCTGATTTAGGAAGACCTCTGAAGAACTGACTGATGGCCGAGCCAAGGGCTTGTCGGGACTTGTAGTGATGACCAGATAAGAAGATTTTAAGTTTTGGAAAAAGGAAAAAGTCATAAGAGGCTAAATTTGGAGAGTATGGTGGGTGTGGCAAGATGGTAACCTTCTCCAACTTCAAAAATTGCTTCACAAGCTCAGATGTATGTGATGGAGCATTATCATGAATTAGACGAACATGCCTAAATCCTGACACAGGGCATCATTTATGATAATGTTTCTTGAGGTTTTTTTTAGTATAACATCTTGGTAATACTGATCTTTAACACTTTTGCCCTTTGGCACAGGAATTTGTACAGCTATACCATCACATGAGAAGAATATGCAATAAAGGAACTTCTTTGTGCTTATGGTTATTATGGCAACTACAGGTCTTCTACCGTGTTTAGTTAGCCATATTTTGTTTCCAGTTTTTCTTACTGGTTCGAAATAGTGACCCCATGTTTTGTCACCAGTAACAATGTTTGCAAATTGTCTTTGATTGAATTTGGAAAACATTTTGAGCAATTGCTTAGTGGTTTGTACTCATACATGTTTTTGGTCATCTGTCAATATATTAGGTATCCATTTGGCAGAGAACTTTCGTACTTTCAAAATATGCTTCAAAATGAAATGCACCCGCTATAGAGATATGCCAACAGCTTTGGCAATATCACGTACCTGCTATCACTTTCAATTATTCCCCTGACTTTTGAGAAATTTGCCTTGCCTGCTACAGTCACAGGTCAGCCAGATTTTGCTGCATCTTTTGACGGACTCTGTGCCAGTCAGAAATTTCTTTCTCCACCTGAACTGTCTCATAAGATACCTTATCAGACCCATAAACTTCCCCAAATTCAGTAAAAATCTGCATTACCGAATGACCAAGTTTTGTGCAAACTTTTATATAAGCTCTAATTTCTTCAATATTCCCAACCATTTTTACAACAGTGGTCAACAACTGTCTCAGTTGAAATTACTGAAAGTTTAAAACTATGTGGAGCTAAAGGCTCGTGTTTATACTGTTGAATAGACCTATTCAAGAGTATCATCATACACAAAATCATGCAACGTGTTATTGCACTGTGGTACAAAACACATTACATATCAAACAGCCCTCATAATATGTTGGTTAGGAGACATTTGAATTCATGTGTCAGATATGCATTTAATGTTATTTCGGATGACTAAATGGGTTGTCCATACACCTCCAGTCACTAGGGTTAAAAATGTTTTATTAAAAAAGACACACTAAAAATAGTGCCATATTTGTGGTTAATACCCTAATTGGAGTAAGCTCTAAAGATTAAAACAGAGTGAATTAATTTAGCTACAAATACATTCACAGAACTGTTAATTTAAAAAATGTCCCATAATCTTAACAATCATCTTTTTTTATCAACTCATCTGAACCAAGCTTTTCCAGTCACCTTTTGTCTGTCATCTATTTGTCCGTCTGTCTAAACAAAAATTGTGAATTTGATGAACTCTGCTTCCCTTGAGCCTGAGGGGGTGAACAAAACATCAAAATTAATGCAATCTTTAACATTCCACTTGTGGACAAAATTATTGACATGATTTTGATAATCGATAAGCCTAAATGTACCTAAACTGTGAAATTCATGATCCATGGGTTTAGTCCACAAGTTGATTTTATTTACTGGTATATACTTGCATATAAGTTGGTGTTTTGGGAGTAAATTTTTGACTCTGATATCTATATACATATCACAATCAGAATTTTTTCCTTGCTGCACAACTTATGAATTGTGACGTTAAAGAGTGTTTTTAATTCTTCAATGTCAATTTAATCAGAGCTGGTCACCATGAGTGATCATTTAAGTGACACAATAACAATCCCAAGTACCTACCACTGTCCACTACAATGTTGTTAGTGAAAATACATTTAATTCATTGATTTTACATGTTGATTAAAGTCAACATGCAGCATCCAACTTATAAGAGGGTCAATTTGAAATAAAAAAAAAAAAATGAGAAAAAAGGTGTCTCCAGTTTACATGAGTCAATTTATATGCGAATATATACAGTATTGAAAATTCATTAATTGTAGAAAATCTTCTTTATCATGCTTCAAGTTTTAGGGTTAATGCTCAGGGCAGAGCTTAGTCAGTCATATATTGAAAATGCTTAATGTCTAAGAAAATTGTTTTCTTTACTTCTGAACATCAAGCAGTGAAACTGTTCCCTGACTATATTGAACATTGAGTCCAAAACCAAACAATGAAATTCACGATTGTTGGTTTCAGGCTATTAAGTTGGTCATACAGTGCTTCCTCAATATATTGCTCCCAGTTATTGCCTGAAAAAAATTCAAAAGAACAGATTTCCTCCCATGATATTAAACACCCTCATTATAATGCCAACCCTGCATAATGACATATGCCACTGATTTTCACCAAGATATGATTAAATTTTTAAGGGTTTGCCCTTGATAATAATGCCAATTCATTATATTGCCACCTCCACTTTATTGCTCAAACAGGTATTGAACAAAAGTTGGCAATATATCGAGGGAGCACTGTATATTAAAAATACATTACCTTAGAAAATCTTTGATACTTCTGAACAAGCAATGAAGATTTTGGCTAACTTTTGGTGTTCTGCTTATTACCATTAAATTATACTACTGTTCTATACAAATTGATTTAGTACCCATTTCAAACTCATTGTATTTCGAAATTATGTCTTCTGAGTCATGTTTGATATTAATGCAAATCAGAAGATCAGTAATTATAATGAGGCAGACAAAAATGGTATCAAACCAAAAATCTGTAGAACTCCTTGATCACACTAATTTTCTGCATTCGTCCTATTAAGTGCCCTTACCCGTTTAAATGCCCCCTGGGATATTAGATATTAGAATTTAGCTTAGATACGCAGAACAGGAATTTTCTTTCTAGATTTCATTAGCAACTCTAATTTTTCTGGATTCAAATTGCCATATAATAAAATGAATGACAAGCAAAAATTAAGTCGTAATTTATGATTCTCATTGATTTATTTTTTTCAAACAACTAAAAATACAAATTGCTGAAATTTCCACAAAAACTACACTAAGCATGCTACATTGATAAATCTTACAACACATAATATCAATATTAAACAAAAGAATGAACACTATTTACATTGAACAGAAGTACATATGTTCATCCGTTAGACACTACAGACTGCAGTTGAAGAATTCAATTATTTTCCTAGTTTTTTTTTTTGTTTTGTTTTGTTCGACAACCATTGAGTCACAATTTTCTTATAAAGAGTCAGTAAAGTCCTTGCATCCATTATCCTCAAAATATTGTCGCAAAACACTCTATGTTTCTCGCCATGTCTGTTGATGATAAAGGCAGTTTGATCTCATCATCTTTGTGTAATTCTCCTGGTATCTCCATTTCTTCCTCTTCATGTACAAGTTCCTGGACAAATCGAACTTTTCGATAACAATTAACCACTGTTGATGTTTTTACAGCTGTTCATGCTTTACATAGCAGATGTACAGCTTCCAAGAGAGTTAGTTTCCTTACCAGGGCTGTTGCAGAATAAACACTGTTGATATTGCTTATCATTTTCCTCACAACTTGTGTTCTATAGAGCCTCTTCAAGTTTTTTATAATTCCTTGCTCAAAAGGCTGAATCACTGACGTGGTGTTGGATGGCAGGAATTCCAGTTAACATTAGTAAGTTGATCTCACTACTGGACAGAAAAAGTACTGAGAGTGTCATTTTGTACCGATGATTTCTGATAATTGCTGCAATCGTGCTGTGGGTGCTGATAATTTCTGATATTTACTGCCGTTTTTACTGTGGGAGCTGATAATTTTTGTCGTCGGTACTGTGGGTACTGAGAATTTCTGATATTTACTCTCGTTTGTTCTGTGGGTGCTTAACTACTTCCAGGCCTCCTTTCAACCCATCCTGTATTGATTGTTCAAAACAATATTGAACCAAAAAAAAAAAATAGTACCTTAAGAAATATGTAAAGTATATAGAAATAAATACATTTGAACAATAAAGCAACTTTGATTAAATTTTATTTTAATATTCAAGTAAAAACAAGATAAAGTATTTTTTGTTACATAAATAAAGGTGGTCGTATTTATCACTGATGAATTTTATAACAGTTCTGGTTGTTATTTTCACAGTGTAAACAACTGTGAAAATATCAATTTTATTGAAAGGATAAATTTCAGTATTACACTGCTGAAAATGTATATATATACACACACACACACACACACACACACATATATATATACACACACATATGTGTGTGTACAGGACTGCAGACTTCATTCTGTTTGTGTGATTGATTGATTATTTATTGCTTTCCGCCACACTCAACAATTTTTCAGTTATCTGATGGCATCCAGATTTTATTGGTGGAGGAGAGAACCCAGACACAATGTACCTGGGAAGAGACCACCGACCTTCCGCAAGTAAACTGGCAAACTTGCTCACATAACGCCGCGGCCGAGATTCGAACACGCGCTGACAGAGTGGAGAGGATTTGTGATTTTGAGCCCGATGCTCTAACCACTCGGCCACGGAGGCCCCTGTGTGTGTGTGTGTGTGTGTGTGTTTAAGAGTGTGGGGGTGTTACAGCAAATGCTCTTTTTTATTGTAATTCAAACTCCTGTAATTGATAATATTGAAATTAAACATTCTCCATTGTTAAATAATGTACTTACAGAATGTTTATCCTGTTTTTTTCAACTGAAAAGAAAAAAGTGTATGCTGCCATCCCCCATCATAATGAGTACCTTTTGTGTACAGGCCTCCTTAGTTTGACAGAGGAAGGGGGGGGGGGGGGGGTGTAAATAAGAAATTATTTAAGAATGTACAAGTCACATGTAGTGTGTTTTCCATTTACTGTAAGGTATATTTACAATAGAATTTTCTGTATTACTAATCGTGGCCTGGGCCTGCTGAGTCACAAAAAACTCTTGTTGCATGTATGTTTATTATTAGACCTGGTATCTCGCACCACACAATTTCATACTTTCCACAAGAAAAAAAACACTTCTGATAAGTTTCTGATACCCGGCTTAGCAAGGTATACATAATATTCAGACAGAAAGTTGTTTTTTTAATTTTAATTCAATTTGATTTAAATCCTTTAATATAACTATAGTGAATGTAGTATAGGAAGAGAGAGAGAGAGAGCATCATAATTTTTCAATACACATATTCTTTATAAATATGTTGCATTGGATTAAAATGGTGATTATAAAGGAAGTTAAATGATTATGAAAAAAAAATAGTAATGATTTTTTATTTTAAATGCAGATCATGAACTAACATGAGAGAAAGAGAGAGAGAACGCATTGTAATTTTTCAATATATGCATTCTTTATAAACTGCATTTTAAATCTGTTACAAATGGTGATTATACACTTAAGGCAGTTTGATGAATTATTATCATTATTAGTAGACAATGAATTCAAGCGTGTTTTAAATCAAAAGTATAAGGAAGGGGATTAATATAAATATTTTAAACAGCAGGTTTCCTTAAATACATATATAGTGTTTGATACCATTGTAATTGTCTCTATAAGCCGAAAAACAATATACACAGTAGAAATGGAAATTTTAAAATTTTCATTTTTTTTAAAAACACCTTACCTTGTGTATTGAGCCTGCGATGCAATTTCACAGCTGGCCTAAGGCAATCGATAAGGACAGTAAATGTCAGTAATTCGCAGCACCCACAGTACAGATGACAGTAAATATCAGAAATTCTCAGTACCGACGACAGAAATTATCAGCACCCACATTAAAAACAGCAGTAAATATCAGAAATTATCAGCACTCACAGCACGATTGCAGTAATTATCAGAAATTGTCGGTAAAAAATGACACTCTCAGTACTTTTTCCATCCAGTAGTGTCAGCGGTGTCCTTTGCATGGGCTGAGCAATTGTCTATGAGGAGAAGAACTTTCCTATCTTGATGAACTATATGTTTGTTGAAATTAATCCTTCAATCATTTCCTGAAAATATCACTGGTCTTCCAGGCGTTTGAAGAATTGTGAGGTGACAAGCAGCTCATCTTCCCTTGGAACCATCTCAGATCATAGCTGTTTCCAATCACCAGGTGGCATTGTTTGTCACTTCCACTCATGTTCACACAATTCATACTAAAACTGTAACTCTATCCTTCGCTTTTTTTTTTAGCCAGATTTCACATCATTCTTGAATGTCGGGGTATGTCTGGTAGCACTCTGTAGTAAATTCCAGTCTCGTCTGCATTGAAAACGTTGTCAGGACTGTATGTTTCGAACAGGTGCCGAAGAACATTCTTGATCCAGTGATTGACATCTTCCTGGTCTACATCCTCCTTCTCGCCATGCATTTTCTTAAATCCATTGTCTTTCCGCTGTTTACAGTGTGATAGCCAACTGCTGGTGGTGCTGAAGTCATTGATGTTCATTTTGGATGCTAAGTCTACATCTGACTAGAAATTGGTATGTCTTAATTTAGATCTTACATTGGAAAACCATTATTTCATTGTGCTTTCCACCATTGGAGTTTTCTTGGACCATTGTTTCTCTCTCAGGATTTAAGTAGCTCTCAAACTCGGCTTGAATGGAAATGCGATTTTTTGATATCTTACTTATATGGGGCTGGGAACAGCCAAATGTCTTTGCTATTTTTGTTCATGGAATATTTTTCTTGAGATGTTTAACAGCTTCATATTTGACTGCAAGGGACAGATCTGTTCTCTTTCTCTTCAGCAGCATAATGATATGATGACATGGAAAAATTCCATCATATTTGTGGTAGAAATATAATTATACACTCAAGTGTAAGCATAATTATGTTTATCAAATGTTTCATAAGCAGAGCCATTTACAGGGTACCTTAGCTATTTCAAATTGGATTCTTACAGCCAAAGCTGCCATGGCAGTGTCACTAGAAAACCCCCCACCCATCAACGCAAGCCATTTAATTAATTTACCTGACCAGGTAAAGCACAGCAAGGTATGCAGTCAGTATTGGTAGTTTAGATCTGCAAGCGGATGGGGTCGTTTGAGTGCATTGATGAGTGGCTTCTCACCTGTGAAGCTAATTTCTATCCATATACACAAGGAATTAGGGGGTCAAAAGATGTGAAGTTGTTAGGAAAGAGATTGATTGTGTATATTATAGGGCTCTTCTAATATTAGAATAACTGAATTTTGAAGGTTTGCTTATCATACTATAAGAAAAAAATATAAAGGAATGTATAGAAAATGGTACGATGCAGCAATATTATATTAGATTGCCAGAAATATATGAATATGCGAAATTACATTAAGTAGATCCTTCTGTATGAGTATGCTGAGAGAGTGAGATTCAAAGGAAAATTCATAAACTAAAGAAATAGTCTCTCAGACATTGGGACTGAATACCAATCATTTTCTGTCAGTCCTTATGATTTTCTGTTGACCTTATGCTGCATATCATGCATGACATACAGTAACCAGTCCTGCTGTTCTGTCCATTTTTGCCTCTCTGGACATTTTTATACTCCCCGCAACAAATTTGGGGGAGGGGGAGACACTGGAATCAGGTTGTATGTCTGTAGAGGCAATGGTTTCCTGGCTCTAAAGTGTTGTCCTTTTCACCTAGAGTTCACCTAGTCAACATACCATATATACAGACTCCCCATGGGACAAAGATGATCCCTATTGATTTTGGGGTCAAAGGTCAAGTGTTCTGGACTTTGTAATAGCAAAGAACAAGTGAAAGACATTTTTTAAACCATTTATAAGTATTGTGCTATTAGTGTGTCTGGGTAAATGAATCAATGAGTTTGGATGCTGCCCACCGTAATTAATAGGGGTTATACCTCTAAGGTCTCATATATCAATATCTGGGTGTTTGAGAGAAATGTTTTGGTTGAACTGAGATTTTATTAAGAGGGGTAGGGACAAAACTTGCGGAAGTATTGACTTGTCTGTGATACATGTATTTGGTTAGAAGTTGGATGGTTATTGTATTGATGCTTGGATTTTATGACAATACATTAATTGGCAGGCATATTTTGTGCAATAGTCTTCAGCATGATACAGTAGTCACAGCATAATGAGTATTGACTACATTGTTTGCTGTCGTACTGGTATAATACAGAGAGTTCTGCATCATATGATATCCGTATCAAAAGACATGGGTGTGTTCTTGCACATTAATTGTAAATCCAATTAAAATTGTTTGTCATATTCCAACCACCTGCCTGGAGAAACGACAGACATATCATTCTTGACATAAAAATTAAAACAATCAAAATCAAATAGAGAATTCAATTGGCACTTTGTTTTTGGGTCAAAACACTTTTAAAGATTTGACATCTCAATTAATAAGAATTTGAGTTAACTCGGAACATGTTTTCAAGATCAGATTCACTTAAAACTTATCCTATTAAAATGACCGTGATCACAATTCTGGAGTCAGATTACTTATTGTTAAAAAAATTGCTTTTGATTTTTTTTAGACCCTGGTTGTTATGATCTGACAAAAATGTCTTCAACAGAAAATCCAACAACTCTGCATACCTCTGACTCTACACTGTCAACTCGGGAAAATAAGAATATGACAACTTTTGAAGAGTAAGTTACAGTAACTGATGAATATGTTTCCCAATTGTTGCAGACAGATTGTGTACATTAGGCCAAAATAAAATACATGTGTGTTTCCGATTTCCTGACCCTACCAACTTTTTTGCTGCCAACCCAAAATACTTTATGGATGATACATACAAATAAAATAAAAATCCTGAATTTTCAAACTGGAAATTTGTCCTTTTCATGTTTTAGTTTCCTATTTACATATTTACTGCTATGAATCTTCAAAATGCTTGAAAAGTATTATTGTAATGAATATACTAGGTATTCAAAATATAACAAAAATAAGATTTCAAATGAAATGTTTTACCTAGCTATCCTACAAAATTTTTTGAGAAGTGAAATAGGAAACACACATATATTTTATTTTGGTCATATCATAATGAGGAACATAATATATCCATTGATAGATATCATGGTGCTTTGGCTGACCCTCATTTGTATATCCTGTTCTTAGCAAAACAATTTGATTGCAATTTTCATGTTACTTCATGGCCGTAAGTTAATGAGTTTGCCGTGAGATATGTGTATTATATGTTATAAAGAACATTTCATCTTTGCTGTGGGATATCCAGCAGACTACTCATTTTCACAATGTCAAGACTCTGTAAATATGTTACCTCTCACAAACATTGCGAGAGGTTTACATATTCATTTTGAAGGTGCCATCCAAGAAAAACTGAAGTTTAATGTTCGATGACAAAAATGCTGTGTAACTAATGTATGCAGACATACTGATTAAAGCAATGTTTACTTGATACAGTAATAATATGTGGAATTTAATGAATATATGACAGTATGAATTATTAGAATTTGTTACTTTGTAATTTGATTCTATCATCAGCACAAAGTATATATATAGTCATGATATTGGATCAGACATACTGACTTTGCTTAGTACATGTAGTATTTTTAGTCCCTTATCAGTTTGTAAAACAGAAGGGGACTATATAGCTTTCTTCTCTCTCTGTCCGTCCCTCTGTCTGTTGTTCTGTCCCTTTGTTTTTTCTGCTATGCTTCAAAGGATTCATTTGAAACTTGCAGTGTAGTTTCAGAATGGCAAACTACAGATCAGGTTTGAATTTCAAAACATTTGATGGACAGGTGTTAAAGAAATTAATTCTTGTATTTTACATTTTTATATTCATTGGGATCCAATGGAATGAATGTAAAAATAGGAAATCTTAGTTGAGGCAGCTGACAAAGCTTGGTTGCTCATTGTATAGAAAATCATTTCATTGACTTTACATTTTAAGCTCATTAATTGCTAGGGCTGGATCAATATATCGATTATCAATACAAATTAGTAATTTTGAGTGATGTGATAACCGATACAGTAGCCCCATATCGTTTAATATTGTAAAAGTTGTTATTAACGTTTCTTACAGAGAGATTTCATGAACGAGTTAACAAATATATTGAAATATATGAACAAACTATCTAAATGTCATTTCCTCCATGACGGCATACCAATGCCAACATGTCGAACGTATGCTATGGTGATTGTACCATGTCTCAGTTTTCAAAAATTAGCTTGAATAAAACAAAGTGTAATGTTTGTGGAATGACATTTTCTCGCGTTTCGATAGTATAGCGGAAAAATGTTGTATTCACTGTGTGTATTTAAAATGATATAGCCTCTATATAATGGAATGTTCCTTGAAGGGTATTCATACATTGACCAATAGAAGTGCTTAGTAAGGGGTTTTGAGAGCAGGTTTTTATTAGGTTTTTCACTTCTAGCCGCCGTCCTGCACAAGTTTAACAAACTTAAAGTTTTTGATGTATAGTATGTTTGCAAACTGTTATTTTGTGAGATCCGTTCACAAACTCCTTGCATCCAGCAGCACTTGGTAATGGACACAGGTTTTTAGAGTCTTTCTTGGGAAATTTCCATCTTTTTATCTCTAGTTTTTCCTGGTCAGCCCTGATGTATATTTGGGGAAATATTGCATATAGTTTGTGTATAAATTATCAGTTGTCAGTTTTTCACGAATGGTTTAACGCTATCTGTTACACATAATAAACAACGGCATCCTGCACGTACGGCTGGCTGTCATGCAATGTTTAGTGTGTTGTATTCATTTTATAGCATGGTTAATACCAGAGGTTTTAAGCTTTGATGGTCCAACTAATTTAGCAACACATTTGCAATGACACCATAAAGCTACCTGTCAGAAAGATGGCGAAAAATCTATCGATAATTGATATAGTAGAACACATTCTGCAGTCATAATTTTCCAAATTTCATATGAATAAATTTGAAGAAATATGAGATTGAATAAACAAATTAATCATTCATTTGTCAATATTTATCCTGAAAAATTTCTCTGCTGCCTCGGACTAGATCTCGTAGTGAGTTTTCAGTACATCAGAAGATTACTAGAGAATTAGGGCTTGTTTAAAGCCAGAACAAATGGATGCCATTGTTTTCATAAAAAAATATGTTAATAATATTGATAAAGCACATAAGTAAACCCAGGCACTATTGCCTTTTGTGATAAATTAATTCAAGCTAACAATACAATATGCAAATGAAACAAAAGGAAAAGATGAAGCTTTATTTGTGTTATTATTTAATTATCTTAATCCTCAAAATTAAGAGTAATTGTAATTATATTGTATCGTCAATATGTATTGCATATTGTTTCTCTGTATCGCAATACATATATTATTGAAAATTTCCAGACAATATCCAGCCCTATCAATTGTGAAAGGAACAAAATAAAATAAATGTCAAATTTTTTAATCACGCAAGTATTTTTGTGTAGTCGGTGAGCTAAGTCTGATCAGTTGGCAATATACTCAACTTAATGTATTCCTACAATCCGATTTTTAAACAGTTGATATATGAGTAAGTAGTATCACAGGTTCAGAAGTCCTTTATACAATGCAAGTATTTAAAATGCAGATATGAATGTTATATCTCTGTTTTTTTGTGTTCCATTTGCACGATTATTAAAATACATGTATCCCGACCATGTATTTTGTGCTAAGACAGTGACTCAGATTTGTGCTTTTTGAACTGCATTGAATCTAGGCGATGAGACAGTACTGAATTTTCTTGGTTGTTATTATAATTATAGTTATCAGACCCAAGTTTCCTGTGTGACATTTAGAATATATGCTACAGGTTTATGAATTGAATCTAAATATCATAGAGTTCTGACTATAGACTATTTCATCCCCAATAAAAATTACTTTCATCAACTGCACTGTATAAACAAAAAAAATGTCAAAATAATTCAATACTGGTAAACATGATGACTTGGTATTGATGGAGGTCACAGTCCAAGGTCAAACAATATCAACTGTACATTATCTCAAATATAACACCGGTCGCAGTAGCTCAGTGGTTAGAGCGTTCGTTTCGTAACTGGGAGGTCGTGAGTTCGAGCCCTGCTCGTGCCATGGCCGCGTCAAACCTAAGACGAAAAATAGGCAGTGATTGCTCCTTCGCCAAACACTCGGCATTTAGAAGTGAGAATCATGGGTCTTTCGGATATGACCTTAAAAACGGAGGTCCCGTGTCACGGTAGGCGTTGGCACGTTAAAGAACCCTCACTGCTACAGCCCTGAGCGCTAAGCATAGGTCAAAATTTGTGGTACTTCACCTACAGCTGGTGACGTCTCAATATGAGCGAAAAATTCTCGACAAGACGTAAAACAAACAAATAAACAAACAAACAAACAATATCTCAAATGTTACATCTGTCAATTAATGGTGGTACCAGTAGGAGACATGTATTGCTTATACAATACTCTCATAATGCTTATTTGAAATTCAAACTTTGGCTCACTTAAGCCAAAGACTTGATGAGCTCATTATGCCTGTATAGTCCATGAGATGGCATGCATTTTTGGAATGTGGACTATATCTTGAAAACCCTTTGACCAGTTTTTATCAAATTTGGCCCAGTTAATATAGAGGGCTTGCAGATGATTTCCATTTCCAGTTTAAAACCGGTCGTGGTAGCTCAGTGGTCAGAGCGTTCGCTTAGTAACCGGGAGGTCATGAGTTCGAGCCCCACTCGTGCCATGGCCGCATTAAACCTAAGACGAAAAATAGGTAGTGATTGCTCCTTCGCCAAACACTCGGTATTTAGAAGTGAGAATCACGGGTATTTCGGATATGACCTTAAAAACGGAGGTCCCATGTCACGGTAGGCATTGGCATGTTAAAAAACCTTCACTGCTAGGGCCCTGAGCACTAAGCATAGGTCTAAATTTGTGGTACTTCACATAGAGTTGGTGACGTCTCAATGTGAGTGAAAAATTCTTGACAGGACGTAAAACAAACAAACAATCAATCAATTAATTAACCCAGCTTAAAACATATTATACACTAATTGAATATGATGAATTATATTATAATAATGAATTAAAATAGCATATTTTATTGTATACTGTAGATTTAGATTTGTCCAAGGCATCAAACCCTGTGAGGATCCGGGTTAGAATAGATCCTCAGCACCCCTAGCTTGTCGTAAGAGGCGACTAAATTGGGCGATCCTTTGGATGAGACCGCAAAAACCAAAGCCCCGTGTGGCACGTTAAAGAGATCCCTCCCTGCTCAAAGGCCGTAAGTGCCGAGCATAGTCTTAAATTTTGCTGCCCTTCACCGCCAATGGTGATGTCTCCATATGAGTGAAAAATTCTCGAGCAGGACGTAAAACAATATTTAATCAATTAATTAATCAATCCAAGGCATCACCCATCAAGGTCACTTAATGCATAATTGGGAAAAGTCAACATAATTTTTTTTATCATTGACTCTATCTTTTGAACTAAGAGATACTTCTTTCACAATTCACACATGTATTCCTAATGATGTGAGACCTGTTTGTGCACATTGCTAATTTCGACAATTTGGCCTATCTTTGACCTACTTGAAAAAATGGTGAGAAATCTTAACCATTAACTTACAAGTATTTAGAGGTAGAGCTTTAATATTTCATTTTCAGCTTAGGTGAGTTTTTGCATATCACTTTTTGTTCAGGGTTTAGCACTTTACATTCATCTTATTCATTCAATACTAATTCTAAAGTAGTGGGGTGGGAGCAGTCACCCATTATCTTAATCACAGATAATGAAAATTGCCAAAAAATGAGGTGAGGAGTAGAATCCACTGTTTATAAACTTAAAAGTTCATTTATTTATTATTTCAGGTCACCCAATGATGATGGAGTCAATATTGTGGTCACTGTAATTCTCGTAATTGTGGGAATCCTTATAGCTGTTTTACTTGTTGGTATTATATGTAAAAGGAAGCTAATTACAGGCACTAGAAAAGGTGATTTTTATTGTGACTGTATACCCTCATCATCAAATAGGACATTTTATGTTATGGCGCTGTCTGTGTGTCTGTGTTCATCAAGGTAATGTTATCTGGAATTTTTCCATAATGGATGCACGTATATAGCAATGACATTTGGTCACAATTTCTCCCTCAAGAAGCAAAAGAGTGATTGGTGCACCTTATGTACTTTTCCCGACTTGTGTTTGTTGCAGATACAGTTGCCCTGAAATTTAGTCACAAGCTTCCTCTTGGAGGAATACAAGGTCAATTTGCATTTCAGCTGGATTGTTGCACTGTGACCTACTTTTGGACTAAAAGTAGATTAAACAGTTTTTCAAATTTATTTTCGTTGTGGATACAGGTATTTTCCTGAAATTTTGTCACAACCTCCTTCTCAGTTAATCAGTTCACATTTCAGCTTAAGGATGGCAGACCTGATTTGAAATTTTGCACTTTTGTGCATGAAGTCGCACATATGCCATAAATCAGACTGTCATAGGTGTGTACAACAAAATAAAAGAAAATCTACACTCTTTTGTTATTAAAACTTCTAAATACAGTTTATATCATGAATATTTTTATTATTAATTACTGTATTACCTTTAAAGAAAATTAACGATTTATGATATATGACCAGTTCTAAGCACATGTATATCCCAAAACTGACGATGTTCACAACCAACTGCAAGAAAGGTAAATTGTATTTAAAAAGTCAATAAAATGACACAAAAAATATTGCTGAAACCCGTATCAATGTACAAATACCGGAGAAAATTGATTTTTGAGCACAATTATTGTATTTTTTCTGTATCAAAAGATGATGATAACCGACTATTTTTGCCAAAATCACAACTATAACAGCTGTTCATGGTGGTGATGTTGACCACACCACTGGACTTTGTATTTGTCACCACAATGCAGAATTTGCATGGGAAATTGGTGCTCTCATTATATCCTAAGGACAGCTCAGAAATTGGCAGAGGTACATATATTTTGGGAAAAATAGTTGGCTTATTGTCATCCTTTAATATAGAAAACAAATACACTGAAGTATAGTTATGCTGTTTATTTCTTGAACTTTTGTTACTTGTGAGAATTGTATTAGCCAATACATATTTACCATATATGTAACCTACACATGTCATGCATTTACATTCAATATATATATTAGAAATGTCAGAATTCATGTATTGAAATAAATCTATGCTACTCTTAACTTGTAAAAGTAGCAATAAAAATTAGTTTTTCATCAGAAAAATGTTGTAAATTTTAAATGACAAAGTTCATGTTATATCTTTAAGCTGTCCAGTAAGTACATATAGGCCAAAATTTGTAACAGTTCATATGTTCTATATTTTGACATTGCCCAAAGAATATTATACAATGACTCAATGCTTATATATGATTGATAAACTTTTTCCTAATTCATATTAATATTTACCATAAATGAAAAGTATGAAACCATAAGTAAAAATACTATGGTATTTCTTCTTTAATGGCATTTTCTTTGAAAATTGTCCAAAATAATCCTTTGACATGCTTTTGAAAAATCCATGCCGATGACTAGCTTATATCAAAATTTTAATAAAATCTCCATTATAGAAACGAATCAAATCTATGGTCCTTAATTGGAGCACTGAGGCCTCTCACCTCTAGTTGGCATGGGTTTGATTCTTTCTCGCACTGATATATGTGAGAAAGTTTGCCAGTTTACTTTCAGAAAGTCGGTGGAGTCTTCCTGGGTACAATGTATCTGGGTTCTCTCCTCCACCAATAAAAAAAACTGTATGCCACCAGATAACTGAAAAATTGTTGAGTGTGGCAGGAAATAACAAACAATTAAACAATAAAAAATTGCTGCACTGTGACCTACTTTAGGGCTAAAAGTTGGTCATATAGCTTCCTAGACTTTTTAGGTCACCTGAGTAAACTCAAAGAAATTTTACCTTGATTGGTGCACAAATAAATTGTAAATAGGGTGATAAAATGTTAGCATTATATTTGTACTATGAATATTTTTGTAGACTTGGGGGAGGGTAATATGATTATGTCCACAAGCATCTGTGAGCAGAAAAGGATTAAAATCAAACTACAACAAAATTTATAAAGAAACTTAATAATGTGTGGTAAAAAATAGAGAAATGTTAACTTGTTACAAATAAATAATGTTATGAATCATTATATTCACTGCCTGAAAATGAACAAAGTTGAAAACAAAATTAGTGGATTTTTTTCAGTCAGGTAAATTTCTAACTTGTCTGAGATTTCTAAATTATCCCTGATCTATAGGACATAATATCTGGTAGTTTTTTATGCTGATTTGCCAACTCTGACATTATTTGTAAGTTTCAGGACTCCTGGGACCTTAGAGGTGGGACAAAAATTGACCAATTTTCAAAAATTTCTGCAACCACATATGTACAAGAAAAACTAAACTCATAGTGATGTTGAGCAGGATGGTGTCTACCAAACTATAAAGTTCATGATCTCCAGGGTTTTGACTCCAGAGTGGTGCCAAACTTGATATATATATTGTGTATATTCACAATTAAAACATTTAAATAATATGCTATTGATACCAAATTGAAACTAAATAGGTATCTGTTAACAATGAATTAAAATAAAAGTTGGTTATGGTAATTGATAAATTTTAAGAAGTTGTTGATCACTTGATCCAGTTTGAATGTAATTAATTAATACCTCAAACACATGGAGATGCCCATTGATATTTTAATTAATGGCCCGGGTGTGGGAGGTGGGGGGGGGGGGGGGTGATAGTGCTCTTGGAGTTGACATGATTATCATTAAGTGGCTTCTAAAAGGGGAATAAAAGTAATCAGAATTATCAGGTTTGAGAGACATCTAATGACAACATTCTCTCACAAAATGTAGATGTGTTAGTACTTGATTCTTCAGAAAAGAGAATTTGTTATGAATGGATACAAACTAATTGTTTTTATGTTAAAACCTTGCAAGGAATGAAAGGCAATATTGCAGCTCAGTTTTCATGTAAATCATAACAGAAAATGTGTGAAGTTAAAGGTGTATAAGCTGGTCATTTATTTAAAATGACAAAAAAATGTGAGTCCTAAAACTAACTGGCCAGGAGACATACATAGAGAATTCCTTGTCCTGGAAAAAGCTTAGTGTAAAATGGTCTGTGTTACACCATGCGCACTACATATGTGCCACAGTGCATATGTATTTCAAATATACAAGACGTCCACAGTGTCTATTCACCAGTCACTTATGCCCTCCGTGTTGCACCAGTTATTGTTGGCATCCGTGCTACACTGTGTCTATACGAGATCATATGATGTTAATGTAGGTTTATGATGCTGAAGCCTGAATTACATGTTAAATGATATAAATGAACCACTTAATTGCAAAAACTTTTAAGAGGAAATAATAGTGGTTGTTTTGAAACTTAATGATAAAATGCAGGGTGTCATCATTTTGTAAATCATTTCATTGATATTGCCATTTTTTTCCTCAGTGTACCACAATTTTCTTTTTCATATTATATTTTTTTAATGCAAAAGTGGTTGATTGGTTTTGTCATTTGAATTAGTAAATATCTTCTTCTCAAGAACCAAAAGATCACTAATTAATATGAAAACATCCTCATGTAGTCACTGCATAGTATATACTAGTATTCAAGTGTGACCATGACTCTGCTTATTGTACATTCAATTTATGTAGCATATCTGTTTGACAGAATGATGTATGTCTACTTTGAAATTCATATAGGACATCACCAAGTGTTGGAGGTGAATGATGAAAATGAAGCAGATTGTCATCATCATACTATTTTGACAGAAGAGGGAACTATGGATGGTAATGAAAACATTATATTCTTTTAAAGCTCACCTGAACCATACACTTGAATGAGATTTTCTGCTTGAAGACATGTCTGTTGTTGTTGTTGTAAACTTTTCACATTATTTGATTTCTTTTCCAATTTGGTATTTGAACCAAATTTAGCATATTTTAAAAGCATCTTTAAGTAAAGGGCTGGGATTCAAGTGGAGGACAGTCTGTTCTCCAAGGGGAGATAATTGAAAAAAAACCCAGTAAGGTTTTTAATAAATTCACCCAGTTTGCCAATTTTGACCCATTGCAACATCATTAGCTAAACAATAGAATTTAAATGTATTCAAATGAAGGACATGCTCTTACCTATTGACAATTAAGATTATATATTGCAGCATGGGTATTTAGCCTAGTTGGGTAAAGATACCAGGTTATCGAAGCCTAAACAATATATCAAGTAAGTTCATTTATGAAGGAAACTCTAAAGAGGGACTGTTAAAGACCTCATTGATCCAGGGGCATCTATGGCTCATTTATAAAGATGAGAAAATGTTTTTCTTCCTGCAGAAATGCCTGTATTATCTACAACTTTAGTCAGGGCTCATAATTGTTTAGACTTACAGTTGTAAAATGAAATACACACTGTTTTTGCCACTGATTTTAGACCCAAGGAAAAGATAAAGACAAATGAAAACTTTAAGGACAGAAAAAATGCTGGAAATAATGACTGAAACCAAAATCAAATTTTGGAGAATGAGAACAGTGTTTACCCCAATTTAGGACTTATTAAGGGAATATAAGAACAACATGCATACATAATGTAAAGTGTAGGAATTACACTGGTAATTATTTTCACTATATATTCACTAGAGGGTTAAAATTCATTAAAAATTAGTTTGCTAACTTGATGCCATTAATTGTGCATTCGGACATTTACTGTTACCTGTCTTGTCTGCTGACATCTGAAGAACAACACCCTACACGACATTTTCTATATATTTGTACCCACAGACAAGACTACCCTCAATTCCACGTTTTTCACATGTGTGTAAACAGCCTGAGTAAGTAACAGGAAGTAGTCTGGGCTACCAACATCAAATAGTTCCTTGTAAACAATTGATTATTTCTACAAATTACACAAAATTTCTTAATCAGGGGTACAAAAATTAAGAGAAAAGAATAAGGAAAATGAGGAGGATTGTGCATGAAAAATAATTTATTCTTTTAAAAATGATTATATGGAACAACAATTGAATAAGTTCATTTTGATTAGACAATTACCTGTTTGATACCTTTGAAAACAACTAAATCACCATTGAAAATGTAAAATTTGCACAGCAGGTGCCTGTTTCATTCATCAATAGTATATGTCATGCAGATAGCAATCAGAACAAGATAACTGATGTAACTGGTGATTTACTTACCCTTATCATGATTTCATCAGTGAAATATGAGGCATGCAGGGTATTTTTCAAATAGCACACTTTTGAGTTACTGCTGGAACACATTTGTTCTATATTTTATACCCCATGATTACAAGGTTTTAAGATTTGTTTACCTTTTGATATTTTTGGTAAAATAGCATCTGTTAGTAACAGTGTTAAAAAGAAATGCAGGGATCAAAAGTGAGATGCTTCTGCTCAGCGGAAGGCTGTAGTGCGGACACAAGGAAGAAGGGGAAATATGGTTATGTAAAAAACATTACATTTTACCCTTTTCTGATGTAGAAGAAGAATGTGTGAGTGGTCAGAAGTTGAAATTAACTATATAGCTTCAGTTCGACTACAAACTCGCACAACTAATTAACTAGATAAATTTTTTGACAAAAGGAACATAATATCCCTTGATTCAAAAGAAAGCATATAAGTTCTGGCACTTTCCATAAAAAAATCTATTGAAGAAGTTGTTTCCATCATTTTAAAACTTGCCACTATATTCAGGTTTTAAAACCATAAATGCATAGGGCTAACCAAATGAGAATGCAATTACATATTTTCTTCTTGGACTTTTAATACTAGGTGTATATATTTTCCAAGGTTACAGATGTCTTTCAAGTTGTTAACAGTAAACAACTGAACTATTTTAAACACAGAAAGTTTTTAGGTTACCTGTGTAAACTCAGGTGACCTATTGCAATTAGTCTTCATCTGTTGTGGTGCGTCGTACATCATGTGTTAACAATTGAACATTTTTAACTTCTTGATAATTACCATTCCAATTCTTTTCAAATTTGATATGAAGCATCTTTGGGCAAGACAGACATAAATTGAAAATTTCAAAACTTCTGCCCCCCCAGGGGCCCTATGGATGGGGTCAAAACTACCAAAAAGTGACCAATTTTTTCAAAAATCTCTACAACTGCAGATTTGTAAGAAAAACTAAATGCATAGTAATGTAGAGCAGGAAGACCTTTACCAAAATTGTACATTTCATGATCCCTGGGGTAGAAATTCTGTCCCCAGGACAGGGCCAAACTTGGTATAGGGTAATTATAGGTAAAACATTTTTAAAAAAAAGTATGTATAAGAAAAACTAAACTCATAGTGATGTAGAGCAAGAAGGCATCTATCAAACTGTAAGGTTCATGACCTCCAGGGTTTTGACTCCAGGGTGGGGCCAAACATGATATATGTTGTGTATATTCATAATTAAAATATTTAAAAAACAAACATTTTCTTTAATGCTGTTGATACCAAATGAAACTAAATGAATGTTTAGATAGAGCATTTAGCCCTTTACCAAAATGATGAGGGAGGGGGGGGGGGGGGGTTAAGGGTTTTGGTATTTTGGTATGAGGATGGGGCAAATATGGTCATTTAAACTTCATCTTGATAACTATCATTCCAATTCTTTTCAAGTTTAGTATGAAACATCTTTGGGACAAGGCAGACATCAGTTGTAAATTCCAGGGTTGCGTTTTACAAAAATTAGTAAATCTTAAATCCTAAGTCATAAAACTGAAGAACTTAAGATATATTGTAGGACTGTTTTACAAAACGTATCATAATCGCAAATCGTAACTTCTTTTGTCGCAAGTTGTATCAGAACTCTTCAGTGCATGAGTTTGTGAAAATGAATGTAGATACCGTGCGAAACCAGACACTATCGTGCTATCAAAATAATAGAATAAAAGGTGTTGGAGTAGTCACCCAATATCTCTTTATTTCCATTTGGAAATAAATAAAAACAAGGCCGTTGTCCTAAAAGTGTGCGGAGAGAGAGAGACGCAATTCTATTCATGTATGCAACTGCAGTACTTAACGATTTCGATTCGTTTTTATATATGTCGGCCTGATTTAACTCAATTGTTAATGTTTTATAAATACCTTATATACTGTTGTTTTTACTCATATAGATAAACAGACAAACAAATGTAATTGCTTGTTTACAAATGGTCGATTGTGAGGCTATTATCTATATACATATGAAAACGAGGGTACTGCGATGCCACAGTATTTACAAAAATGCAGCGAATGGCAGTCTAATGGGGCTACAATTTTGAAAAAAGTTGTTATTTTGTGAAATGTAAATCAGGGTAAAGTTAATAAAAGAATAAATAACATTCAGCAATTTTAATACAGTGAAATAAAATATTCCCAAATGTAGAAGCACAAAAATGAAGAAAAATGATTTTAAAAATGCTGAATTTTAACTCGTAATAAATTCAAAGACCGTATTTTCCCAAATTCCGAACATTTTCACTTTTTCAGTTGAGACAAGTATTGTGTACATTAGTTGTTTTATTATCTAAAAATATCTCACCGGTAGATGATGCGGTTCATTCGTGACATATGTAAAAGCGAAATACCTTGGTACCGTAGGACTTGCTGTATCATAGGACAGGAGTATACATGTATGTTTCTGTATCACAGCTTCTACTCCCCTAGTTCAGCTGAAAGTTAATCATTAAAATTAATCGTTGCAGTTCATTAATGGTTATAACAAACAATATGGTCACCCCATGCTTGTTTTTGGGTGGGGGGGGGGGGGGGCAGACTGGAGAAAGGTTATAAAGGATTAATAATTTTTACCTACAATTTTATTTGAAAAAATGCAATACCACTTTTTTTTCATGTAAATGCTAATAATGGTTATAAGGTATAAATCTACCATGGCATTGTATGGCACTGTGCATATAAAGTTTTATGGATGTATGGACATGCAGTATGCAGTGCCTGTGAAGGAGTGTATCGACAGCTGTTGCAACTTGTAGTATGTTCTACATCTCCCCATACTAAATTTGTTAGGATGTTGATGTATGCCGAGGTTCTATGATACCGTGGTACTTAATGATTTCGATTCATTTTAATATCTGTCGGCCTGATTTCACTCAATTGTTAATGTTTTATAAATACCTTATATACTGTTGTTTTTATTCATATAAGTAAACAAACAGATATAAATGTAATTGCTTGTTTACAAATGGTCGACTGTGAGGCCATATCTGTATACATTTGAAACAAGGGTACTACAATATCACGGTATTTGCTAAAATGCAGCAAATGGTGGTCTAATGGTGCTACTATTTTGAAATAGGTCATTATTTTGTGAAATGTAAATTGGGGTAAAGTTAATAAAAGAATAAATAAGCTTTAGCAATTTTAATGCATTGAAATAAAATGTTCAAAAATGAAGAAAAGTGACTATAAAAATGCTGAATCTTCACTCATTTTAAATTGAAAGACTGCATCTTCCAAAATTCTGAACATTTTTACTTTTTCAGTTGAGAAAAATATTGTGCACATTAGTTATTTATTATCTAAAAATAACTCGACGATAGATGACACGGTGCATTCGTGACATATGTAAAAGCGAAATACCTCGGTACTGTAGTACCCACGGTGTCATAGGACGGGAGTATACTTACTGCCTGGGCAAATATACCTCTCAACTACTTCAACATTTAGGTAGGCCTAGTCCAACAAATTTATTATATATTGTGAAATACCTGTAGCACACGTTTTTTTTATGAGATTGATTTATGGCATCGAATTTGGAAATGCTGCTATGTTGAATGATTTTAATAACCATAGAAACAACAGTTTTATGGAGCACTTGCGACAAACTTAACACCAATTTTTAAAAAAAAAATTTGGGATAAAAATCAAGATACAGTCTTTCAATATTCTCACCTCTATTTATGCCCCATATTTCAGAAGCATCATATATAATTACATATATTACTTCCATTATATAAAGTCAAAAACTGATAACATTGTTTCATGATTTAAGTACATTATTTTTTTGTTTACATTGCTTTTTAAAATGAACAAAGCTTTCCATGCTTGATTCAAGAGTTGCTTCTCAGGCTTTCTGAATTTTTTCTTGAAATCAAATAAAAACCAAGATGTGAAAAAGTGTCTACAATTTCTGGCTGTTGTGAATGAATGGAATGACATGCTGATGTTCAATCTCATCACACCAGCATACGCCGGTTCAATTGGCCTCCACTATAACCAAAGGAATCCTTCCATGTGTTGTAATTCCACCCCAGACCATAACTTCCCCTCCGCCATATTTGTGGCATTGAATAATGCACGCGACAATGTAACATTCTCTGGCATCCACGAAGCGGATTATAATAAGTGTAAACTGCGCTAAGTTACATTATATCGTATAACATATAGGTCAAAATTAGCTTCCTTCCTTATAATTTAATCTATGAAGACAAAATTACATTGTACAAGTCTTAATTTATGATGAAGTGTGAAATGAAAAAAATGCTTGCACCGGGCAATGATTCACTTAGCAACATATTGACAGTGTCGAACATGAAAGAAGCCATCTTGGTTCTTCGCATTATGAAATTTGGAAACGTAAGGTTGAGTTTGCGACGAATCTTAATAACAGAAGATATGTGTGGGCTCCATATTTAGGCCTGATATTTTCTTTGCAGCCAAGATAGACTTTGTACTAGCTCTGACAGAAAGCGAAAGTTTAGATCTAGCATTTACACAAAATACATCGTGTAGAAAACCAGAAAGTGCAACAGAATTTGCGATTTAAACATTTTTGATCTCATAAAAGTTTAAACTACCTTAAAACTCACCATAGCCTGCAATAAAATCCAACGCAGTAAAATATGTAAACAATTCACAATCACAGGTTTATGTCAATTGATGGGACGTGACGTTATGTAATACACATTTTGTAAGACATGATGTATTTTTGTCCTTAGATAGGCAGATCAATCTCTCTCTCTCTCTCTCTCTCTCTCTCTCTCTCTCTCTCTCTCTCTCTCTCGTAGAATATCTTGATAATGAAACTGCAAACTTTGCAAATACTTGATTACCATAATTTCGCATATGATATCTTTATGTCAGAATTTGTGTAGAATTTTTATTAGTGTTTTGTGTATTGTTACTTGTAAGAAAATATACGTCTTGTTTGAAATCATAAAAAAATTATGCATTTTATTGTGCACGATTTTCAATTCATAGAAGCCTTACAACTTTAGAACTAGAACTGTAAAAAGTAGTGCTGTCTTCGCTGTCAAGGGGGTGTCTCCCCATATCAAGATACATTATACAATGTAAACTAAATTTTTTCAGAGTGCTCAGCCAATCGAATTGTGTGTTACCAAGTAAAATTAAATTATAGAGTGATAAAGTATACACAGTTTCTTTTTTCTGCTAATATAATATGAAAATGGATCAACATTGGAATGAATGAATCAATTAATGTTACAAACATTCATCAGAAATTGGACTATTGTGTATAATTCTTTATTGGTCCAAAGTTCATTTACTCAATGAATTTATGAAATATAAGCCTAAAAAAAAATTTCTTTTTCATTCATTAGGATATCGTCATTTACTCAGAATAGTTATTATATAGTGTGATGTTTATTATTTGATGCAATCATAAATGGAAGTTCAAACTGTAGGTTATATAATTGATTGTTTGCTGCTGATTCAATCTAAAATCACTTGTAATTATATTGATTAATGATGGAATGAGTGCCACTGACAATCGACCGTCGATCATTTTTGGCTTGTCGATTTCAGTTATTGATTGCATTTTTCATAATCGATTGTCACCCAAAGACAAACTCACAATAAATGAATCAATTATGAATACGTATGAATAGGAGAAAGAAATAGCTTCCGATATCAACATGGATATTGAAATAAACTCAACAATTATAAAGAAGTTGACAAATAATCTGAGATCAGAGATTTCTTCGACTCTTACCCTGGCTTTTGTGACACGTGTTGTGGAATCAGTGGACTCCAGACTGAAAAAAATGGGAATTCAGCAACACCAGCCAGTGTCCCTGCTTTGAGGCAAATTTCCTACCTTTTGAAACTTTATTTTGTGGGTCTACATAAGATTCAGTTATTGAATGATTATTCTTTTGAGTTTATCATGACTACTTTAACGCCGATTGGAATTTTGTGTATTTATGTGCTGACATCATGCGCAAAGAAATCAAATGGCAAGGACATGACCTTGTCAATGTTAAAGCTTTTTCACACAGCAATAGCATCAAATTAGTCATGATTAACTTGTAGAATAATCATCCACTTCTTGGAAGGATTTAGACCCCCACGAAATAAAGTTGTGAAAGGAATGCAATGCAGCGACAGCAGCTGGTGTCTGTGAATCCCCACTTTTCAGTATGCTTATATGGATTCCACTCTAACTCTCCCCTGTACATGCCATAATATAAAAGTGGGATTAAGAGTCAAAGGAAAATCGTACTAGTTGTTAACATGATACATTGTTCAACCTAGGAAAAACCCAAATCGCATATTTGGAAATTTTATGTCGCTAGGATAGAAAAAAAAAACACCCATTTGGTATTTCATTCCTTGTTAATGGTTAATAGATGTATGTGTGTTGCACATATCCATAAAACTTGAAAGAAATAAAAAAAAAAAAAAAAAGTAAACGTTTACTAACTGTTTATAAATACCGATTACTTTGATCATTGATTGAGTTCTTCTGATTTTGACTTATAATTGATTATGAAATTTTTCCGATTGTACAATACTAATATTAATACTAAACCTATCAGTCATAAATATGTTAAGGTGAAAAGAGGCTCGATCAAGTGAACTTTATTACCCATGGATCTTTTTTTCTAATGGCCCTGTGGGGATCCGGGATAGAATAGATCCTCAGTACCCCTTGCTTGTCATAAGAGGCAACTAAATGGGGTCGTCCTTTGGATGAGACCGCAAAAACTGAGGCCCCTTGTTACAAAAGGTGTGGCACGATAAAGATCACTCCCTGCTCAAAGGCCATAAGCACAAGCATAGGTCTAGATTTTGCAGCTCTTCACCAGCAATGGTGACGTCTCCATATAAGTGAAAAATTCTCTAGCTGGACATTAAACAATATATAATCAATCAATCAATCCAATGGAAATGAAAGTTGAATTATTCTCCTTTTTCAGAAAGAATACATTTAGCACCATCTGGAAAACATGCAGAGCCACAAGGTAGGTATACCATATTCCTCACAATAAATGCCTAAGTTACTTACTTGAAAATTGAAAATGGGGGTGCTTATTAAAACATGCTGTGAAATGGTCTGCATTACAATGTTTGCATTCTTGAGCACAGTACTACTACAGACCCTGAAATGGTCGAACTACTACACTGCATGAACTGTCTTGTGCTCAGCTAGAATTGTTCTGTTCCACCATTTAGCATTCCATGCCCAGATCGAAGTATTCTATTCACATTTAAAACTGATTGCTATCAATAAATTGTTCATTCCCTTGAACATTTTTAATTTTCTTCATAACTATCGTTCCAATTCCTCTGAATTTTTGTATGAAGCATCTTATGGAGAAGGGGGACACAATTTGTAAATTTCAGGTCTCTTTTTCCCCTGGGGCCCTAGAGGTGGGGCAAAAACTTTTAGGATAAGAGGAATGGAAATTGTGAAATTTAAGATCATAGTTCTCCCAGAGCCTCATGGTTGGGATCAAAACTGAAGGGAAAAAGATGCAAAAGCTTTAAAAATCTGCTCTACTCCCGCACATATGGGAGAAAAACCAAATGCATGGTTATTATGCCCATGAAACTCGTTACCAAAATTATGAAATTCATTGCAGTTTGGTCAGGGAAATATGGGCTGATTGAAATGCTTCAAACTTCTTCTTTCCTTCTGTTGTAATCGAATGTAAATTGTATGTATATTTAGAAAGATCATAAAGCTGTGTACAGAAGACTCCAGAGTGAGGTTTAAATGCAAATATGAAACTCCCAAACAGGTCTATATATGGGCTATGATACTCATGTGACTGTGAAAGCCTGTGGACCTCTTCTTTAAAGGAGCTGTGGCCCTTGGTCTTTTTTGTGCAAAATACTTGGTCTTTGCAACTCCTCATAAACCCCTTGGGGGATTTTAATGACACTTGGTACAAAGAAAGTTTAAAATGTGAAGATGTGCATATTACAAGGGGAATGCTATCTCAAGTTTTTGAAAGACTTATTGTAACAGAGACTGGTGTGTGCCTCTGCTGAGAATCGAACCTGGGATCTCTGGCATGACAGTCCAGTGCTCTACAGATAGAGTTGAAGGGTTAACCCACTAGCCTGACAGGGGAAGACAAATAACACTGCCCGACGCCCAGGGCAATCATATTTTAATGTCGGGCTGGTGAAATTACAAGAAACGCCTGTCCGTGAGCAAGGGAATTTTTATTAAAGATAAAAAAGCATTCTTCTGGTGATTTAAAAGAAACATATAGACTTCTCAATGTACAGAGAAGTTGCGCAATACCATTAATGAATTCAAACATGAACAAGTTTGACATTTAGTGGGAGTATATAAAAAGACCCACTATATAGCAGTAACAACTGTCAGCAATCTGTATCTCAAAGCATGCAAAGTATGGCAAAAAGAAGAGAATCCAAGAATATCTTAAATTATGGCAAGAAATTTGGTCAATTTTAATCAACAAAATATTTTTCATTCAGAACCTAATTATGTTAGGATGTACTAAATAAATGTCATATAAGTGCTCACAAAAAATAAAGGACCCCTCCTTCACCTTTTCTTTGGTTTGGGTCCAACACGTCAGGCAGGTAAAGGTTCTTTATTTCTTGATCTAATTTGCCTTGAAGAAAAATATAAATATCTGGGCTCATATGTATTGGATATTGTTTATGAAAAGACATTGATTATTTATTTTTAAACCACATGTGTGATGCTGTGAAAATACATGGACAGTACGTGTTAGTCTTTATTTTTAGGCAAATTATATTACAGGTAGAATAATGAACCAAACAATTTACATGTAATGTGTAAAATTTTAAGAGAAGTAAAATCACACTAATGCATAATACAGAAGCTTAAAAAGATCAACAAAAAATTATTGAATTGTTTTCAAATGTTTCAGGCAAGGAGATACAGCTTGATGATGTAGATGAAGCACCAGGTAAAGCAAACTTTTTGACAAATTAATATAGATTTTGATGACCTGAATATTATTGAAGCATGAATCATTGACATATGAAATGAATGGTTTAGTCTTTGCCGAAATCCTTAAATTTATTCATGACTCGTGCAGGTTTAGTTAATTATACAGACAGACAGACAGACAGACAGACACACACACACACACACACACACACACACACACAGTTGTGTTAGTTTGTGTTGAACATGTCATATAACTAGGAAATGTTTGAGACAAAGAAGAGCTGTATTAAAGTATTAGTAGTAACTGATTTGATGATTTCTTAACACATATAATCATAGACCATTTTGGTCCTACCTTAGTTCCAAAACCCCTACCCCAGAGATTATCAAATTTACAGTTTTTGGAAAGAGCTGTGTGCTCATTCTAAATGTATGCATCAATAGCACTAAAGATATTGTTAAAAATGTTTATCTCAGGTGACCTATTGCAGTTGGTCAGTGTCCACCATTTGTTAACAATTGAGGACTATTAAATTCTTCTTGATAACAACAATTCCAATTCTTATCAAACTTAGTTGGAAGTATCTTTGGAACAGGGGGACATATATCTCCCAAATGTCTCAAAGATGCTTCATACCAAAGTTATCAAGAAGCTAAAAATGTTCACTTATTAATACATGATGGGTGACAGGTGCTTATCATTTACAAATTCAATGCATACCTAGGAAATGCAGAAGGTGATGTACCAAAATTGTGAATTTTACATTCCCTCTTACAGTTTTGACTCTAAGGCAGGTCCAAAATAGTCGTATAGTGTTAATATAACATATACATTTTTGTATTATGTGAAGTCTTTCATTAGTATGGTCACTTTCAGGAGCATTTGTGTTTTTCATACACCCATCAAACACAGGTATTATGGTATGGCCTCATCCATCTGTCTGTCCGGACTTTGTATGCAAAATGAACCATAAGCTCCAGGATCTTAAAACTTCATGATGAAAGGAAGATGCCTGTTGTTTTTCAAAATCAGAGATCAAAGGTCAAAGTCATAGTATCAGTTAACAGAAAAACCTTGTAGGCAGGATACAGACCAAATTACTAGGGCTAGGACAGTCAAACTTGGTACATATACTCCACATGTCAAATGGAGTATGCCTTTTGTATTTCAAGGTCAAAGGCAATGTTAGACAAATAGCACTGCCCAATGCCTGGGGCAACCATATTTTAGTGTCGGGCAGGTAAAGTTAAAAGAAAAGCATGTCTGTGGGCTGGTGAATTTTAAAGTAAAATAAAAATATGATATTAATGTCAAATGTAAATGCCTTGACAACGTTGATCGCTGAATATATGTCAGCATTCTTCCGGTGATCTAAAAGAAATGCATAGTTCCTTCTAGTGAGAAATGACACGGTCATTAAAATGCTTATATATGTATGGAGAAGTTGAAATTGATTGCAAAGTGTGGATTCTACTTAGACGCAATGTTAAGGTGAATGTGCAATGCTGTTATTGAATTGAAACATGGACAAGTTTGTGACATTTAGCAGGAGTATATAAAAGACCCAGAATATAGTATTAACAACTATCAGCCATCTGTTTCTACAAAGCATGCAAAGTATGGCAAAAGAGAATCCAAGGATATCTCAAATCATGGCAAGAAATTTGGTCAATGCTTTGTTATGATGAGCAAACAGAAATGGGATTGAATACACTGATTTCATAAAATACAACAAGATAAACAATTTTAAATATTTTTATTTATGTATTTCTTAATTTAAGGTGGGCAAGTAAATTTTGTGGTAGGGCAAGTGAATTTAGAATTTCTACCTATCCTTGGGCAAGTACTTAAAATATCTATTTGTCTACCTCTGTCAAAGGTCAAGGTTGTAATAGCTCTTAATGTGGTATATTTGTGTAGTTATGAATCAGCACAATCTAAAGGTATCCTTCTTAATATGCATTTGTATAAGCACAATATTGAAGTAGCACACAAAGGACAGTGTGCTAAAATATGAACACCACTAAAATGTGTTTTCCTTCATCAAAATGTATGGGCATATTATGCCATGTTAGTGTTGCTCTTCTTAATGGAACACATCTTGTTTTATACAGCTGCTGTCAATATTAAAATTTAATTTCGATATGCAGAACAGGAAAATAATCATATATTCGTAGACCTTGATGCTAGTGATACTTTTAACTAATACTTGGGTGACCAATAAAACCTGAGGGCCTCTTGTTGTTATGCAGCTTTGAGGAATTTAGTATGCTACATTTACTATAAAGGATTTACATAATATATTACATTTCATTTTTTTAGATATTGCAATAAATCCAGAAAAGGAAAGTGAGGTATGTCTTCAATAATTTAAATCATTAATTTTTCAATGTAAATTCAAATTGTTAAAGAGATACTACAGCTCATTTTCCACATTTTAATTGAATCTTTTTTAAAAACATACGCTGATAAAATAATAAAATCATAATGATATTGGCAATTTTGAACATTAGGAATGCATTGATTTGCTCTCAACTGTGCATTAAAGATTATCCAGAATTCAATGGTTTCTTCATGCTGACTCAGACATTTTACATGCTGTGATTCAATGTGACAAAACATGTGCTGTGTAAAAACTTATTTAAATACCCCCTAAAGGGGTCCATACTCGCTTATCAAGTATGGGATTATTCCCTGCTTCTTATAATTACGTAATTATAAATCATTATTATAATGGAAAACCTTTCATGTCCCTATTAACTAAATAATATTTTTTGTAAAACACACCTTGGGTGTGTCCTGTAGCTAGAGGGTCATAGTAATATCCTTTTGTAAATTCTAGTTCTATGGGTTGTATCTTGCTCTATTTTAACCCTTTTCTCGCATAATCTTTCAAAATTCTGGGATTAGTCATTGTACACTTCCTTCCACTGGATTTTTTACTGTCTATGTGCACCCATCCAAAGACCGAAAGGAGAAGTCTCAATGGATTTTAAAAAAGGGCTTTCAAAAAGTATTAATTTTTTGCAATTAAGCGAAAATTTTCGACTTTAGAAATGTGTTATTTTCACAAAGTTTATACATTCCACTATGCAACAAAATTGGAGAAAACTCTGGGAAAATTGTCATTGTATGATTTTTGAGCAAAATGAGCTGTAATATCTCTTTAAAGTGAATGTTCTTATAACATCACTGAATCTAGAATCTATCCTTGCCAAGGGTGACAATCAATGGTGTTTCTCTATTCACCCTTGGCAAATTTAGTCACATAGGCTGTGCCACCAATTGGTTTTGGAAAGTTATGTCCTTTAAAATTAATTTTATCCAATGAAAATCCATCTTACTCTCATACTCAATAGTAAAGATGGCAACCTTCATGGAACAGCATGTGAACAGAGCAGCTATAATTTGTAATCAGTTCCATTTAAATTCTTCAACAGAGATCCAGATTAGAAGCATGCAATTGCTCTGCCCATGCTTTTTTAGTCCCCTACTGGTTTTGCCAAAGGGGGTATATCAGTTTACCCTTGGTCTGTCCATCTGTCAGTCTGTCATTCTCCTTGAGGTTTTCTAGACTTTTTCCACATTGGATTAAGATATTCAGTAGAAATTTTATACATGGCATTGTCTTGGATAGTTACAGATAAAGTTTGAGTTTTGTTATGCTTGACCTACTTTTGATTGAATTATGTGCCTTGATGAATTGCATGGATTAGTTTTCCAGACTTTTTTTCTCTGCGTTAGATGAAGATATTCAATTGAAATTTTATAAATGGCTTAGTCTTGGATAGTTACAGATTGTGTTTGAGTTTTGTTATGCTTGACCTACTTTTGACTGAATTATGCACAAATCAGTTTTCCAGACTTTTCTCCACATTGGATGAAGATATTCAATTGAAATTTGATATGTGGGTTTGTCTTGGATAATTACATAGCAAGTTTGAGTTTTGTTATACTTGACCTACTTTTGACTGAATTATCCTAACAGTAGGGGACTTTGTATTGCTTGCAGAATGCTTGGATTTTTTTTATGCCCCCATTATCAGAGATTCAGTGGCATATAGTAGTTAGTCTGTCTGTTTAACTGTTTGTCTCACTTTAACCTTGCCCATAACTTTCAAGTGGACAGTGTTAGGGCTTTCATATTTTACATGTGTATTTCTTGTGACAAGACCTTTCTTTTGGTATCCAAATTTGTTGGCTTGTGACTCCCACCTTGGAGTTTGACCTACTTTTAAAAATCCTTTAACCTAGGTTATAACTTATGAATGGTTAATATAGAGTTTTCATAGTATGTATGTTTATTCCTTTTGACAAGACTTTCTTTGGGTAACAAACTGTTTTTCTTCATGACCTTGACCTTGGGAGTTTCACTTATTTGAAAAATTTCAACTTGGTAATGATTTTTTAATGGTTAGTGATGGGACTTTCATATTTTGCATGTGTATTCTTTCCTTTGGTATTAAAATTTTTGATCTGATGACTTTGGAGTTAGACATATACTTTTGAAAAACATTAACCAAGGCCACAACATTTGAATTCTTAGTGATAATGCTTTCATATTTATCATGGGTATTCTTTTTGAAAAATTTTTCTTTTAGCACCAAAATGTTTGACCTCATGGCCTTGACCTTGACCTATATTTATCAAACTTTAACCTAGGCCATAATATTTAAATGGTTAGTGATAGGTCTTTCATATTTCACATGTGCATTCTTTTTAGGGGTACCATATTTACTTTGCTGCCATATGGGGACATCAGTGTTTCACAAATATATCTTGGTTTGTTTTATTTTTAACTCACTTGAGTCAAAAGATCAAGGGAGCTTTTCTCATTGAAACTTGTCTGGTGTCTTTTATTGTTGTTGTCATCTTTTCACATTTTTGTCTTCTCCAGAAAATCAATCTTAGTTGATACAAATCATCCTTTGATGAAGGAATTCAGGTTTGTTCAAATGAAGGGTCATGCCCCCTTTGAAGGGTAGATAATCAAGAAAATGCAAATGTAGATTGGGGTCATTTAAAAATCTTTCAAACCACTGGGCCTGCAAAAGTGAAATTTACATGAAAACTACATGAATAGTGCAGATTGATATTTGTTAAAATCATGGCCCTTGGGGGAGGGTGGGGCCCCAATAGGGGATCAAATTTTTACATGGGGATAAAAATATTTATTTCAACAACAGCAGGGCCACAATTAGTCAGAAGCATTCACAGTAATGCAGATTCAAGTTTATTTAAATTGTGTTCCTCGGGGGTAAGGTGGAGTCACATCAGATCAATGTTTCATATAGGGAAACATCTTTTGAAAATCTTCTTTTCAGGAACAGCAGAGCCATGATTAGTCACACTACTATGCAAGCATTTTCAGGTAGTACAAATTCAAATTTGTTAGATTCAACCTCAAGGATAGGGTGGGGCCACAACAGATGAACATTTTATGTTAGGAATATACAGTCTCTACCCAGAGTTATTGTTCCTAATATGTTCACACATATCTCTCTCACATCTCAAGGGTTTTTCAAGATTCTTGTAAAATGGTGTAAATACTCAAATGAAAGATGATTTTGACTTCAGTTACAAAAATATACACAAGTAAAGAAAGCAGAAGTCAAAGTTTTTCTGTGACACAATAAACACTGAATTGTGATGAAACACAGATTTTGTTTAATTACACAAGTAGATATTGTATTGTAGGCATTGTAATAGGAAATAAAAATTACAATAACAGTAGCAGGGCCACACTAAATCATATCAAAAATGCAAAATTATTTGAGTAAAATCAGAGGAGATGACGTTATTGTCCTGTCTCTCAATCTGAAACTTGAACCTTGCTGAAAACTTTGAATGGTGAATTATTGCAAGCCAAGTCGCCTCACAAAGTCACATGACAAGCTCATTCCAATGATTACATGTTTAAGTCACGTGATTTGCTCTTCATCAGCTGAAAATGATGAGGACTACCCATAGTGCTTCTGGGAAAATGTTGCCATCACTGTTTTATACATCATTGACAACCCCATAGATAAGATAAATAAATTGTTTGGAAAGTACCACAAACGTTTTCAAGTTTCAGATGACTTTTCTTGTACCTTTGTACATTTTGTTGTTGATAATTGCTTGGTTTGAAAGAAAAAACACCACTTGTGTAATATGATGTCACAATGTACATTGATTTCAATATATTTCCTGCTTTAAATGAATAAAGGGCTGATTAAATATCTAAAACTGTGTTGCAGGATGTTTTAGAGTCTTCACTTATCTCAATGGTCAGACCATAAAACATTGGGGCTCACATATTTCATATGTACATTTCATATGACAAAACCTTTTTTTTTTGGTACTAAAGTTTCTGACCTTGCTTTCAGTTTTGTATATAGATTCCTTGTGGCATGAAATTCCATTTGATACCATGATTGAGTAAACTCACAAAGCGAGTTGTCTCCTTGGCATCGGGCCCGTCTTGCAGATTGTACTCTTAACTACCACACCCATACACAACTAAATATAGTCTGGCTGGCAGTGTATGTTGATTGTTTTTAATTCATTCATTGCCATTGTAATAAAGTTCCTTTTGGATATTGTGTAGGCAACAGAGAAAAGGATAAATTGTAGAATAAACATAAACAAAATTTATTTTAGTAATAAGATACATAGAGATGTAATAAAAAGTAATCACACTCATATATTTGTGTTCACTCTCACCCAAAGCAGAAAATGTTATTTAACATAATAAACCTGCAAAAAATATTGACAATGAAGTCAAGAAATAACTTTCTTGCAATAACACAATTCAATAGTCAATATTAGAAAAAAATATAAACTGAAACTGAAAATATGACTGTTAATCCAGTATTACAAATAGTTTTCAAATAATAGCAAATTTTTCACTAACCCCCAAAAAAGTTCATAAAGTAGCAAATAACTTTTGTACTTTCAAGTTTTCTCAAATTTCTTTGCAATATTAAAAATTGAATACACACAGATTGAAAGCCTGACAACACCACCTAGTTCACTGACGCCATGTCACACTTGGCACAATCAGGCCTCCATACATTGCAGTGTAGATAGCCCCTCCACTTCTAGTCTGTACTCACAGGTCTCCCAATGGACAACTATGCAGTATAATGCTGACTTCAAAGATACAAGTAGACACTGGGCCCAAATTAGTTGCTAAAGCTGCCTCGTGGAATACCCATGTATCCCGCGGACTCACACATGCTAGAATGCCACCGACTCATAAACCCCCATCAAATACCTTTCTGATGCTGGGAGTACCGTCTTACATGTATTTGCCTAAAACCCCTTGCACTGAAACAACAATACTTAACCTAAAACTATGTACACAACACAACTTACAGTGAACAACAAAAAATGACAACCCACTATACAAGAAAATTAACTAGAAACCCTGCAAAATATTTACAAAAATAGCTTAACAGCTGGAGAAAATCAATGCCCACACAATAAAATAAAAGACACCTTGGCTACCAGACTAACTTTTGGAATTCACAAAGAAAACCGCCTGCTGGATAAATTAAAACTTTGTTGCATGCTTGACAAATGGCCGCACTCTGACTGACCAGACCAGATTAAAACCCTTATTGGCAATAATTGACCTACCTACAGCAAAACCACAAAACTAACTGAAAATGTAATTTAACTTCATGACAGCTATGCACATAAAATTCCTAATAATGTCAATGGAACAAATACATTGTTTGTAAAAGAATGTGAAAATACTAAATATTTTAAAATCAGGCATCTATAACAGGTCTCCAACTGAATACAATTGAGAGAAGACTATGGATATGAAAGTAAACACTGCATGCCTGTCACTGAGTTGAGATTTGTTAATAAAGTGTTGTATAATATATTTCATTTTTAGCCAAACAGTTATGAAGTCTATTATAATAATAATATTATTAATCACATATGAATATGCAGAGGGGTTAGGAGAATAAGGACTGTAGACTTCATATTTTCTTGATATATTGCATTTAACTTTCCATAAAAATAAATAATATGGCAATTCTTGAACTAATATTGTAACAGAATTCTGACGATATATATTTGAAATGAATTAACAATTTACATTCACACATGGTTCATTTGTGCAGAATACTTCATGTAAAAAAGACGAAGGAAGAAACAATTTCAATCATATTATGTGAAGATTTCAAGAGAATGATTGTATTGATACCAGCTACAAAATGTGATAGGGCTGTTTCTGGGGGGTTTTTTGTTGGTTTTTTTTTTATCTTTTGCGATAGGCTTTCGATATTTGACATGTTCTGGTAATCTGGTAAGTAATCATCTAATGATGATGCGTTGGCTACCATGGATAGTTTGATCTTGAACTATGACCAACAAATTTGTGTTTATCACAACATTCTCTCTCTCATTCTCTCTCTGTGTGTGTAAAATTTGATGTGAGATAATCTGTGTCAATTGTGTAGTTTGGGACCTTGGCATTTCACAGATAATACATGTATATCTTTAAAGATCTAGAATTAAAGCTCATAAGATGGTGCTGAATATATCCTCCCTTGTTGGAAATTGTAGACGACACTCTGAGGCCCTTGAGTTCTTTTTTACCTTGGAGTTTGACCCAATTTTCAAAACTTTAACCTTGCTCACAACTTTTTAAGGGTGAGTGATGAAGCTTTGATATTTAATGTAAGTATTCTTTATGACAAGACCATTCTTTTGCATTGTCGCAAGCAACAACCGTGGCTCTCTGCATTAAAATTTTCTCGTTTCTCGTAAATATGGTCAATTGCTAAGCTTCCGAGCACAGGCTGGTCGGAGATATGAACTGTTTATAGAATGCAAGCAAATAACTCTTGACCAATCAGAACGCTTGTTTTTCTACTTTTCCGGTAAACTATTCAAAACGAAACCTGCAATTATACAGATATGGCAGTCAGTTAACAAATGAAGAAACAGACATGTTGGGGTATATGATTTCTTGTCAAAGATAATGTAATTGCATAAAGCGCAAGTTTTCATGGCCTCAGTCATTACTGAGTTAAACACAGCTACGCTAAACCAGATATTAAGTGTTAGGCTAAGCATGAATTCTATTGGTCAACAAATACATCATTCTTGTCATGCATATTTATGAGAAACGAGAAAATCTTCACGCAGAGAGCCACGGGTGAAAAGGGAGAAGAGCATGCATTTCAGATTGATAAAAAATCTTTTAAAAATCACAACAGCTGAACAACAGCAAGGCCAAGGTAACTCATATGAGCGAAATAACCATGATCCTTTTTTTAATTTTTTGTTTTTGTAAAATGCCATATCCTGCATGGCAATTCAACCATTGTTTTTATGCTGTTTTGTATGGTATGATTTCATTGGATGCCCTGGAATATAAGGGTGTGTTCTGAAAGCTACTAAATCTGCAAAGGGTGAGTAGAGAAACACTGTGGATTGTCACCTATTGGCTAGCAAAGATTTGAAAGTGGGGAACTCTTTGTCAAAATGTAACACTGTTTTCAGGATGAATTCTTGAGCACTGTTGAGTTTTAGAAATGAAACTTCACATGAAAAGACTTGGGGATGACCCATATTGTTTTGGGCACAGCAATATGGCAGGTGCTTATTGTAATCACTTTGTCCATCTGTGAGCTTTCTATGGCACATGATAATTCAAGTCTGGGGTTGATTGATTATATATTGTTTAACGTCCCACTCGAGAATCTTTCACTTATATGGAGACGTCACCATTACTGATGAAGGTCTGCAAAGTTTAGGCCTATGCTCGGCGCTTATGGCCTTTGAGCAGGAAGGGATCTTTAACATGCCACACCTGCTGTGACACGGGGCCTCGGTTTTTGCGGTCTCATCCGAAGGACCGCCCCATTTAGTCGCCTCTTATGACAAGCTAGGGGTGCTGAGGATCTGTTCTAACAACCTGGATCCCACGGGGCCAAGTCTGGGATGATTTTTCTAAATTACATAACACTTAGATTAGGCAGAGATTTTCATAGTTATCTAATGTACCCTTTATAGAGTTATGTGACTTTATTTAATTTTAGTAAGAAAATAGCACTTTATATGACAATAACTTGAGAGCACTTCAGAAGATTTTCAAAATATTTAAAGGTGAAGCTTGGATTCCTATTGTAATCACTCTGTCTGTCTGTTTAAAATTTAATCTTGTCCATAACTTTTGAAATGTTAGTGCTAGGGCTTTCTCCTCCACCAATAAAAACTGGATGCCACCAGATGATTGAAAAATTGTTGAGTGTTGCGTAAAACAATAAATAATCAATCAATCAATCTTATACAAGACAGTTTCAGGCTGTAAATATTTTTCGTTGTATTTAGTATATGTACAGTATAAATGCATGTATAAAACATTATTTACTATTACCCACTCATGGGAATCTGTGCATAAGGATTTTGATATTGTGATCCTAATGGTTTCCAAACATTTTTGCAGGAAGATGACTGTAGAATACTGGTTAACATTCTTAGTGATGGACTAGAAAGACTCACCATTTGTCAGTCTAAACAACACAATGGAGATGATCATCATCTGGAAAGAACCGCTACGACTGTAGAGAAAATATATTCTTCAAAATTTTCAAATGAGTCTTCAAGACAAATTCTCAATTACATTTCAGAAGTTGACTCCCTTGAAGATTATTTTAAAAGGCCAAAGAAGAAAGACCATGTTTTCTTGCCACCATAAACCTGGCAACAGGATCATGAAACATTATAGGAGGCTGTCAATGATAGGACCATGCAAAGTGCTATTAATGGACATGTGTTAGAAATTCATGAAACTGGAATATATATTCTGGATAACTTGTTGCTATAGCTCAGTGGTGGAGTATTTGCTTCATAACCATGAAGTCATAAGTTAGAGCCCCGCTCATGCCATGGTCACATCAAACTTAAGACATCAACTTAGGTGATTGCTCGTTTGCCAAATGCTTGGCATTTAGAAGTGAGAATTATGGGTCTTTTGGATGTGACCTTAAAAACTGAGGTCCCATGTCATGGCAGATATTGGCATATTAAAGAACCCTCACTGCTGCAGCCATAAGTGCTAAGGATAGGTCTAAATTTGTGGTAATTCAGTTATAGTTGCCCAAGAAAATCATGAATCGGTAGCATATTTGTTGTATGTGTAGAGCCTATACTTTTTATTAATACATGTTAATGGGAATTTGGTTGCAAATGAAATTCAATGGAATATTTGAAGGGGTGTTTATGCACAAAAAAGAGAGGGGTTAACAATTCATCTAAACAGAATTAAAAAATTATAAATTATACTTAACACATAATATTTTATATCCCAAGTTACATGCAAGTCAGGTAATGTAAAAAAAAATCCTGAAAATCACATGCAAGATCATGAATGACACATTCATTATAAACACATAGAGTTCATCATTACAAGTCCCATTCATTTGATCATAATGATATTTCATATGTGGGTTAGCTATGAATAGAAGAGGACCAATATTGATTTTCAGGTCAGGGTCAATCTATGCTGGAAAAAGGAGTATATTGTCCACTCCATATCTTGAAAATCCTTTGCTTGACAGACATCAAACATGGGACACTGGTACATACTAAGGAGTAGATGACCCCAACTGATTTTGGGGTCAAGGGTCAAACTGAACATAGGAATATACTGTCTGCTCAAATTCTTGAGAATCCTTTGCTTGAAAGACATCAGACTTGGTACACTGGTCATCCGAAAGAGTAGATGACCCTTATTGATTTTGGGGTCAAGGGTCAAACTGGATATAGAAAATGCTATCCATTCAATATCTTGACAAATCTTTGCTCGACAGACATAAAACTTGGTACACTGGTACATCCTAAAAAGTAGGTGGCCCCTATTGATTTGAGGTCATATGATCAAAGGTCAAACAGGGCATAGGAATATACTGTTGACTCAATATCTTGAGAACGTTTTGCTTGACAGACATCAAACTTTGAATACTGATAAATCCTAAGGAGTAGATATGCCTTATTGATTTTGGGGTCACATTGTCAAAGGTCAAGTGTCGAACAAGTAGGAAAATACTGTGTGCTCAATATCTTGAAAATCCTGTTTTTGATGGACATTAAACATGATGCACTGGTACATCTTATGGAATAGATGAATCCTATTAATTATGGGTTCACATGGTCAGAGTTCAAACTGGACACAGTAATATATTGTCTCCAACATTTTAAGACCCATTTACTTGATTGACAGCAAACTTGGTACGTGGTCAAGGGTCAAACAGGACAGAGTAATATTTTATGTCTATATCTTTATAACTATTTGCTTGAGTAGGAGAAGAGGACACCTATTGATTATTAGGTCACATGATTAAGGGTCAATCCACTCGAGACATAGGAAGACATTGTCAGCTCAGTATCTTGAATTGTTTGATGAAAAACTCTCAAATGAATTCATATAAAGAGCTGGGTACGGTAAGCATCAAAATCGACTCTGTCTTCATATTTTGTCAAATCCTATACGGAAGATGCCTTCAAAATGTTATTTTTAAAATGCATTAATCTTTCTTTATTTCATATTGTTTTCCTTTAAAGTAAGTTGAAGGTATCATTCTTGTTTGTTTCTTAACAAAAATATTACTTTGATGCAGGAATTTAATGTTTACATAAATACCTCTTCTTTTTCAATTAAATGGGTCGGAATATTTCCAATTCAAACAGAATTTAAAGAGATCTGAATATTAAGGAAAAATTTTGTCTGGATAACTACGAAATAAAAACTAAAACACATTTTGTCAAACACAAAGAAAATGTTTTAGTCATCCATGCATTTACACCAGCTGGTACTACGATGTCCTTCCTTAAAACACTTTACAATTTAAATTGAACTTAAAAGTCGTGATCACTGTTCTCAAAAACTATGCATATCTAACTTTATGTTGATTATTGTATATTTAGTATTTTAATGATTAGTTGAAATTGCCCCCAATTATACATGAAATTGATCATGAATAGAGTGCTAATAAAATAATAGAATGGCCCATTAGGTGCGAGTTCAAGGGTACTCATTAGGTTTGCCACGAATTGTGATTCAGCTAGTAGAATGCTTTTGAAATGTCATGAAAAGGTCTGAAAATTCATATGATCAAAACCTTTCATCACAATTTTTGGGTTTTGCATGGTTCTATCATTGACACTAGACAGCCTCTTAAGACTTGTGTAAAATCTGTATATTGAGAATGAATACTGCAATCAAAGTGTCCCAGTTCCGATTCATCATGCCAGAGATGGTATTGATATAATGCAATATTTGTAGCATAGGCATTGTGTTTCCTATCAGTTTTACAAAAGGGATGGCAATCATTTGTAATTTTTATGCCCTCGGAATGATATATGATTATGTGAACTTCCTCTTGTCCAGAACAGCAAGATCATGTAGGTCATTATGTGAAATTCATTTTTCAGTTATGTTGTGATCCTTTGGGGCTAGGTGAGCGATATTGCCCGTGTGACTCATGTCAGTGATATTGGTGTTTTGTGAATAGACCATTTTCGAGTTACCGTTTTCCGGCATGATTCTAACATTTACTTTGCTTTCCATGCGGGCACACCAACATTGGGTTTTCAACATCATTTTCGAATGTTTAATAGAACCAGAATTAAGAAATTTTTACAGGATTAAGGAGTTACATGTCACTGTGATAGAAAATATAATAAGACTATGTCAACTTGTAGCAGAATTGAACTTGGGTGCTTCACGCACTGTCTCGAATTTTGATGGCGTCATCATCTTTAGTTTGGTACCGCTGATTGATTAATCTTTTCTAGATAGATGATGTTCCCCGGGTTCCCTGCAAAAATGTAGTTGTTATACCGAAAAAGCTCGGGGTAAGAATGATGCGGTGTTGGTTCACCATCTACAGAATGCCCTGAGCATAATCTGTCGTGACATGAATGGTTGTAGTCACGGCGACTTTACAGTTCAAGCCATTTTTGCGGAGTTTGGGCTGTTTAGATGTGGAAATGGAATAAATTTCGCATCAGCCATGAACCCACGTCTCCCTTCCTCGTATTTGATGTACATTCTTCTGCAATACAACAGAACTTGGGCATTCCATAGCAGACGAACTCGTTTCTAGCATAAACAATTTTTACCCTCCATTTTGCAAAAATGACGTGACTCAAGTACAAGGTAAACATTGGAATACTGCCGGAATACGGTAACTTGAAAATGGACTATTCATGTTTAGTTATGTTGGGACCCTTAGAATTTCTTCATGGGAATAAAGATTCAAATAAGTTTTTGAAGACCACAAGAGAAAAGACAAAGTTACTCAGGTGAGCGATGTGACCTATTAGCCTCTTGTTGATATGTCTGTTAGTGTGCAAAAACTTTAATCTTGACCATAACTTTTAAATAGTTATAAGGATTTCACGTGTGCATTCCTTGTGACAAGGCGTTTCTTGTGATATCGGGCCTCCGTGGCCGAATGGTTAGAGTATCGCGCTCAAAATCAAAAGACCTCTAGTGGGCGCGGATTCGATTCTCGCTCGCGCCGATATATGTGAGAAATTTTGCCAGTTTACTTTCGGAAGGTCAGTGATCTCTTCCCAGGTGCATTGTATCTGGGTTCTCTCCTAGCCTCCACTAATAAAAATGGACACCACCAGATAACTGGAAAATTGTTGAGTGTGGCGGAAAACCACAACCAACCAATCTTTTGATATCAGAATTTGTTTCTATTTGGGGTTTGGCCCTCTAAAAATAACTTTAACCTAGGCTACAACGTTTAAATGGTTGGTGATAGAGCTTGTATATTTCACATGTGTATATATTTCCGATATTTTTTTTTCTAAAATAGCGAGGTCATCTCGGTAATACTGATTTTGAGGCATCCATTTGTTGAGTGAATCAAGTTCATTCAAGTCACAACCCCATGCGGCTAGGTTGGGGTCATAATGTGGGGTCTTAAAAATATTTTGATGACGAATAGCAGGGCCAAGGTGAGTTGGTGAATATACGTCCCATGGTCTTGAGCCCCATGTGAATGTGTAGTCCCAGTTTGCGTGAACATGTACATGTAAGTATATTTGTATTTGAATGTGCAATGTTGTAACATTTTAATATTGAATTTACGTGGCTTTGTAAATCGAGGACAGTAATTTTCATTAAAAGATTAACCAATCTGACCATTCCACATTTACGTGTTTTTCTTTATTATAATATTTCCTCGGTCACATTTCTCTGTTTTTAGGTCTCTTGAATAAATTGGGTAACCTTTTGCAATTGGTCTGCGTTCACAATTGAATATTTTAATTTCTTGATAACTGTACTATTCCCTTTTTTCAAATTTAGTATAATCCTTGGGACACGAGTGAGGCAAAAAATGACCAATTTTCAAAAGTTTTCTCTACAACCGTGCATCTGTAAGAAAAACTAAATGCATAGTGATATAGAGCTGGAGACCTCTACCAAGATTGTAAATTTCAGGATCCCCGGGGTAAAGGTTCTGACTCCAGGGCGGGGAGAAACTAGGTTTGTTCACCAGTTATAGGTGAAGTACCACAAATTTAAACCATGCTTAAAGGTTAGGGCTGAGGGTTCTTTAACGTGCCAATGCATGGCGCTATGTGGGACCTCCGTTTCGAGGGTCATATCCGAAACACCCGTGATTCTCACTTCCAAATGCCGAGCGTTTGGCTAAGGAGCAGTATTTACACATGTGTATACGTCTTGGGTTTGACGCGAACTCACGACCTCCCGGTTATGAAGCGAACATTCTAACCACTGAGCTACCGCGACCAGTTTCAGTGCCTTAGATACTGAATTAAAGCTAAATGTGTAATTTAGAATAAGCAGATAGCCCCTTACCAAAAATTGTAAATTTTGTAATCGGGGTAGGCCCAAGCTGGTCAGTGATTAAATGTGTTAACAATTGAACATATATAATCTCTTGATTATAACTTTTCAAAGGAACATTTTTATGTAAACCTATACGGCTGGTATTAGTTTCAGTCGTTATAAAAAGCTTATCGATTTCCGTTTTGGTCGATGAGGCCACATGCGTGTAGTTATTTGTTTCTCATGATAATCGGTACACGTAACTTGTAGAGATAGAAGAAACCATTTCACAGTCGTTATCTTAGCAGCATGAATTGTGGACGCATTTTTAGTTTCTTATCTTGAAATTTATTTCGTATTTCTCAGTTTCCATTTATCAATGTAATACAATTTTTCCGAGGAATGAACTGCATCTACTCTGCAGTATCTTTCCCACAACAGTACTATTTCCCAGTGATTTTCTTGAAAGGCAAACGCAGTAATATTTGTTTGGCATGATTTTTTTCGTGACACTTGTATCGAGTAATACAGATTAAATGATTCTTATCCTCAAACAAAGTGCGCTTACACTGATGTATAGTTCCGGTTGATTGTTTTTAGTTACAGGAATTTATGATTTGCATTCTCGTAAATGTCTGATATCAAGAAGAATATTGAAGTAGAATACACAAGCCTGTATACAAATAAATTAAAATGGTGTTTATACAGGTGAAAATTTTAAAACAGTAAAAGTGTGCCAACAGGTGGATTTGAACCAGGACACTAAAAATGTTTTGTGTGATCGAAAAAATTCCTATTTTAAATTATTTCTTTGATCAAAGATCAATTAAAATGCCTTATTTTTATCTATCAATATATATCCAAAAGGTTGTTCTGTTTCTTCCTTGAAATGAATCATCAAATGCTGGGAATTATCAGGATGCATCTGTTGACTCAATGTAATCACTTGTTGTTTGTCTATCCAATTTTTAAACAAAACTAGGTAAATACAATTTTGCCTTTGAGTTGGATCCTTATTGTAGAACAAGTTTTGATTCCCTATTAGTGATGACCAAAATGTTTCTGTGATGGCTTCATTTGTAAACAATTCGTTGATCCGGAGATTCTTGGAGGCGCCTGACATCATATCGTCTAAAATCATTACATTTCTAGTTCGAGAATTTTAAAGCAATATAAGCTGCCAAAATTGCAATTTTTTATAGTGGCATTAAAAGAGGTGAAATGAACGTTGATATGATTGAAAAAAAGAACTGCATCGAATTTCCTCTCTTAAGCATCGTTTACACACCTTTACGTGATGAAAAATATATTCCTCGACATTCCGTTTGACCCTAACAACGGCAGCTGATTAATCGTCGGCGACAATCCCGAAGGTAACCGATGTTGACACGAATGATTCTGATGCTGATCGGGTTGTATCCGGGTCATTAAAATATGGACGGCGAGGTGAAATAAAATTCTAGTTACCATCATTATTTTGGCATTGTTAACGATGTTATATGTTTTTACATCTTTTTCGTCCCGAATCAGTCAAAGTCGGCTTTCTCCCTCGCTTCGAACCTTTCGTGTCAGACATCTTTCGTGCTTACCGGAAATATTACGCTTGCTCATTTGATTTTGTCGAATGAGTTCAACTTTAGGTCATTGCATACAGAAATAATGTCGGAAAAATTAAGGTACGAGAAGACTTAATTTCAACTGTCGAACAATTCTTACATTTAATGCAAAAATTACATGTCAAAAGTTTAATCGACAAAATCAGGTATTAGAAGATAGATGTTTACAAAATTTTCGATTAAATTTTAGGGACCCCAAAATAACAATTTTGACAGCTTATATTGCTTTAAAACGAATGTTCTCCCCAATCCAGTGGTGTCCCTTTAATAAATTCAACACTGGGGGACAATGTACCCTTTATGACGTCATGTAAAGGTTGCCAACGTTTGTAAAGACAAATTATTCGCTCGGATGGGAGAGCAATTTTATCTTCACGGCAAAATTCTACTGTAAAACATTAACAATGAATGACGCGCGGACGCGCTGAACAGAGCTTGCCACTTGGCACAGATACCTGACGTCTTGAGATAGTCAGTTAATTGCAGTACTGGCTACACTGCTAAAAAGCTGATGCTGGGAAGGGAGATCAACACCTCAGCAGACCTGATGTACTCTCCACCCTAGCGAAGTGAGAACCTTGATCTGGGCAATTACTTGGTCAACCTGGAGAAATCTATTCGGGCAGCCAACGAGACCGTTCGGGTTCTACTCGGACCACAGAGGAGCGTTTGAAGAGGACTATGACCTGAATGTTTGGTTTCGTGCTTATCAAGAAAGGGACATTGTCTATGTTCTCGACACAGCCACGGTCAAGGGAAAATGCTGAAAGTTGAGCCCTTACTGGAAAGGTTAAGCGCTCACCTGTACCGAGTCCGAACTAGGACTACAGTCATGCTAGTTAATCATGACCGGATGAAGAAATGTAATGACAGGGATATACCCCGATGGTTAATGAAAGCCAGGGGGAAGTGCGACCCCAGTAAAAAAAAACAGTGTGGTAGACGACGACCTCGAAAGAACCAGGTATTACCGCCTCGATCACAGACCCCCCCCCCCGGGAATTCGAAGGATCCGCGCTATTGTATGTGTCAAAGGCCGGATAATACAGTGTGATTAATGTGAGGAGTGGTACTATAGGAAGTGTGTGGGAGTGTCGTCTGATAAGACTGAGCGGATGGATGATGGCTATTGCTCGAAAGAGGATGTAGGTAACTCACAGCTCTTTGTTTCTTTTTGCAGAAGAACGCCAAGTGGTTCAGAGGAAGGGTTCCTTCCTAGGAGTTGACACTGGGAACGTCCCCCGCTGCCCCGAGGCTACCCACCCCGTAGGAGCCGACGGAGGGCACGAGCACTCCCTCTGCCGCCCAAAGACGTATGGGCCCCCAGAGGCTGGCCAAGGAAATCTTCCCCGCCGCCCCGAGAGGTCATTCCGGACCTCATCCCAGCCGGGTGGAACGTAACAGACAGGTAGGAAATTCAGGTGTCCCTTGGGATGTGGGATCATTACGAGGAAGATGCGGTACCATGTGGTGTTGATGTATCTGCCGCCGGTCTTCCGTCGTAGCGTGTTGTGATGGTTGGCGAAAACCCTTCACGGCCCCGGTGCTTTGAGCTTGTGGCCACACCGCGGGCAGAGGAGGTGTTTTGCGACCCCCGCACCTCTAGTCGGCGCGGCTTCGAATCTCGCTGGCGCCGATATATGTGAGAATTTTTTCCAGTTTACTTTCGGAAGGTCGATGGTCTCTTCTCGGGTACATTGTATTTGGGTTCTCTCCTCCATCAATAAAAACTGGACGCCATCAGATAACTGAAAATTTGTTGAGTGTGGCGGAAACCAACAAACAATCAATCAATCGACCCACGCCGCATACTCATTTCAGATATGGTGAACGCCATGGATAGTCTGTGTCGTACTGTGGAGAAGACTCCTCCCCCAACTACGAGGTGCGCAGGGAGTTACGCTCCTTCTCCTTGGAGGGCACAGGATGTGCTACTTGTCCCACTCGCGCACCATTCACAGGCGGCCTATAAGCACCTGACAGCCAGTGAGAGTGTAGCAAGTATCCGCCTGCAGGACTACTCGATGCGGATGTATACATCGGATGGTCTCGCTAGAGCTCGTCCGAGGGTTTTCTAACGAGGACCGGTACCTTAGGCTCCCGAGCTCGCCGGAACCCTCTGGGGATGTCCTCCGGCTTAAGAGAACAGTTTCCGTTTCCACAGAGGAGTATCCTCCCTCTTTGAGCTTGTTGCAAGTAAGGAGGATGTTTGGGAGACGCCCTCGGAAGCGGAGGACGGTACCCTAGTTCACACCCCGGGTTTCCGCCGTGACCAGGTGGATGAGTGACCCAGGGTATACAAGACCCTGGTCCGTACTCGTAGGGAATGGCTGGGAGGGTCCCGACAGGCCAGTTCTGGGGTGTGCCCCAGGGATCTATGATTCCTTCGTTCCCGGACGGTGCTCCGGGAAGGCGTTGTGCGCTCACCAACAATAGAGACCCCGTTTCTCTGTCCATCAGAGAAAACGGTGGAGTGTAGTGTCCGGGGAATATTTCCTGGTACGACTTGTCTTGGGATGAGCCCTCGCTTCTGGTGCTCGAATATCTTTTCCCGCGGGAGGGTTTCCCGCCAGATTGCAAGAGACGCTAAGTTGAAGCAGACACCTTGACAGTTATCAAGAGTCAGTGATCACGCACCAAAGCAAAGGCTAGACCAACGTCATGTAGAAGTAAGTTCGTGGGAGCCTACGAAATTAGAAGCCCATAAATACTATAGAAGTAAACACCAACGTTTGAATCTCTCTCTCTCTCATATCAATCCCACAGTTGTTTCTACATAAATTCCCGACTTTATAATTCTGCAAAACTTGGACCATAAATTACATAGTAGTAGGATACATGCATAGTATAGGGTACTAGTAAATATTCTACTTTGATACATCCCCTGATTGAAAACACATGATCGACAAAGGCTAAGTGTGTCGCAGTCTTTACCATGATTGATTGATTGATTTCATAGTGTTTGACGTCAAACGCTCTGCATTTAGATTTGAGAATCACGGGTCTTTCGGATATGACCTTAAAAACGGACGTCCCGATAGGCGTTGGCACGTTAAAGAACCCTCACTGTTACGGTCCTTAGCGCTAAGCATAGGTCTAAATTTGTGGTACTTCACCTACATCTGGTGACGTCTCAATACGAGTGAAAAATTCTCGACGGGACGTAAAACAAACAAACAATCAATCAATCAATTTATATGGGAAATATTGTTTTGCACATTGAAAGGGAATGATTGTGGGCGTGCATGTCATGTGACTGTTCTAGTATTTTGTTGTAGGGCTACACAGCAGACCCGCACGTCTTCACCTGAAGTCGATGGCAGATTGATCTCGACATTTTCATACGATGTATAGTTTCGTCGATAATTTACGGTTGTGTCGTTAACATCGTGTACAAGTGCTGCTGCAGTATGTCTCCATTCATAAATGCGAACAGCCAAGTAAGCACAGCACAGTACAATATCCGTACAACCGAGCACCAGTATAAGGACAAGCATAATGTCGTTGATGTTGAGAGGTTTCGGATTTCTTTTTTCTGTGTTCAATTCCTCTGTAGTTCTCTTGACTAACAAATGAGTGGTTCGGTGTATCGAGTCTGTTTGTTTTTCTCTTGTATATAAGGTGGTGTCATCATCAGAATTCCCTTAAAAATATAAACCACAAATCAAATCAATTACTAGATATTACATAATTACATCTGAACAATACTTGTATTTCTTCTTTTTTGTTGTTTTCTGACACACTCAACAATTTCTCAGTTGTCTGGTGGCGTCCAGTTTTTATAGGTGGAGGAGAGAACCCAGATATAATGTACCCGGGAAGAGACCACCGACTTTTGCGAAAGTAAACTTGCAAACTTTCTCACATCTATCGGCGCGAGCGAGAATCGAACCCGCGCCGACTAGAGGTGAGAGGCCTTGTGATTTTGAGCGCAATGCTTTAACCATTCTTACAAATAACTAGCAACGAGACGTTAAAAGTAAGCTAGGATTATTTTAAAAATTTCTGAATAAATAATAGTATTAACAGTGTTCGAAATTACGAGGGACACTTTTTAAGTTATTAGAGTAAGCCTATAACTTTTTAACGCGATTATGAAGTTGCACGATTTTTACACAGAACTCGCAGTAGGTGTGGCACGATAAAGATCCCTCCCTGCTCAAAGGCCCTGAGTGCCGAGCATAGGCCTAAATTTGCAGCCCTGTCACCGGTAATGGTGACAGCCGCCGGATAGCTGAAAAATTGTTCAGGCGCCTATAAACAAACAAAGAAACAAACAAATACACAGAACTTGCGTAATCATTCCTCTCGAGAACGGTATCACTTTATGCGGCGCACGATGTCCACGTGCGCGCTGCGCTGGGTATTTTCAACACGTGGTCTTATACACTATAGTAAAATATAGCGTTCAATATGGATGGAAAATCTCTGAACAGAGGGTATATTGTAAGATTCGAGGACACCTCGGGGTTTCCGTCAACGGAAATTCATGCTGATTTCCAAAAGGTTTATGGGAATGGTGCTTTAAAATATGCTACAGTTTGTAAGTGGGTACGTCGTTTTAATGATGGTCGGGAGTCAATTGAAAATGACCCTCGAGTGGGTAGGCCGGTCTCCGTTTTGAATGTTGCTACTGTGAAAACGTTAATTGAGGAAGACGCACGTTATACCATGCAAGGCATAGAAGAATTAAGTGGCATTTATTCGTCGAGTGTTTTGAAGATCTTATGTGAACGACTTGGGCTATGTAAGATCAGCGCGCTGGGTGCCCCATTTGCTCACTGACGAGCAGAAACAAAGTCGGGTTAGACTTGCATCGCAAGTTATAACAAATATGATAAATGTGACCCACGTCGTTTAGAAGAGATAGTCACAGGTGATGAAACATGGATCTATCATTTTCAACCCGATTCTAAGGCTAAAAATAAGGTTTGGGTTTCATCTGAGGGCGACAGACATGTCATTGCGCGCCGTTGCAAAACATCAAATCGCATGTTGTATGCGATATTCTTTGATTCGAAAGGTCCAGTCTTCAAATTCCAGTCCCGAAAGGTAGTTCTGTCATTGGAAAGTTTTACAGAGAAAGTGTTCTTACTTAACTTGTTGATTTCTATCAGAAACGCAGACCGCGCACCGGTGTCCATGGCATCAAATTACTCCATGATAACGCACTGGCCCATAAATCCGCTACGGTACAGGAATGTCTTAGATTAGATATCCCCCATATTTGTTTATTTTACGTCACGTTTGTTTGTTTTACGTCACGTTAAGAATTTTTCACTTATATTGAGACGTCACTAGTTGTATGTGAAGTACCACAAATTTAGACCTACACTTAGCATTTACTGCCGTATCAGTGAGAGGTTTTTTTATGTGCCAACGCCTGCCGCGACAGGGGAAGACCGTTTTTAACGCCCACGATTCTCACTTCGGAATCCGGAGCGTTTGGCGAAAGAGCAATCACTACCAATGTTGACGTCTTAAGTTTGATGCAGCTATGGTATAAGCAGGGCTCGAACTCACGACCGTCTTGTTACGTACGAAACGAACGCTCGACCACTGAGCTATCGGCCAGATAAAGACGGACGAAGGACTGTTAGAGAATGCGAAGAGACCGAACTTGGCGTACGGCAGTCTAAACGTATTTTTTGAGATGTGCATCTCAAGTTGCCTAAAGAAGAAAAAACAATTTAAGGGCCCAGCACCTTCATAGATATGAAGATTGAGACGACGCCACCCTCAATTTACATGAAGAACGCCTGAATTCACAAGTATTTTCCGGCGCCAAAGCATGACCACAGGAAGAATGGGTAAATTCTTTGGCACCTTAAGTAATGTTTTATGCAGAAAACCAATTCAAATACAAATCTATACGGAATATGAATGAAACAGGGGTCACAATGACAAATAAACCCGTTATAACCCAGAAAGGAGCAAAAACCATCCATGGCAAGGCGGATCTAGAGAAATGATTACAATTATTGCAGCTACATACGCAAGCGGTGTGGTTATTCCTCTCCATTTCATTATGCCGGGGAAGACAAGGACCGCCCGGCAATGGTATGGGATACACTTCCTGCAGATTCAGCACTGAAAGATGCCAAAAATGTTCAGTCTCGGAGCGTGACTGGACAAAGAATGGAATTGCCCGCCTTTGGTTTAGCAGACCTGCCAAACGATGGAGATGAAAAACCACAATTACTTATGGGTCACACAACAATATGGAATTTATAGACAGCACTTTCGAACAAAATTGTAGTCTTGAACCCGCCCAGTCATACCAGCAAGTGCACTCAGCTACTAGACTTTTTTCTTCAAATCTTTGAAATCGGCATGGAATAAAGATGTAGATACATTCATCCACACAAGAGGGTTGGTTTGGCATGCAGTTTTTGAAAATGTATAAAAGGTCTTAGTCTTTGCCTACAAGGCTATGCAATGTTGTGTCTGAGTTTACGGCTGCAGGTATATATCCTTTAGATACCAGTGTAATTCCCGCAGAGGCATTTATGTCATCTGATTTGTACGCGGAGTCCACTGTTGCCAAAACCTGTGGTCTAGCTCATGTAGTTCTGCTAAGATAATCGCCTTCCCCAAAATGCGTGAAATGCTTCCACCACCAGATGGAACTGATAGAGCTATTGACGTCAGTGATCCAAATCTAATGGAGTTCGCAATAGACTTCCAAACACCGGTCCCGGGATTTCAGTGGGGATCCGGGTTAGAATAGGTCCTCAGTACTCTTTGCTTGTCGTAAGAGGCGACTACATTGGTCGGTATTTCGGATGAGACCGCAAAAACCGAGGCCCCGTGTCACAGCAGGTGTGGCACGATAAAGATCCCTCCGCACTGAAAGGCCGTAAGAGCCGATCATAGGTCTAAATTTACAGCCCTTCACCTGCAATGTTGATGTTTCAATATGAGTGAAAAGTTCTCGAGCGGGACGTTAAACAATATACAATCAACCATACAATCGTAACTGGGAGGTCGTGAGTTCGAGCCCCGCTCGTGTCATGGCTACGAGGTATATATAACTAGTGATTGCTACTTAGTCAAACACTCGGCAATCACGGGTCTTTCGGATATGACCTTAAAAACGGAGGTCTCGTGTCGCGACAGGCGTTAAAGAACCCTCACTGCTACGGCCCTGAGGGCTAAGCATAAGATTTTGATTTACAGCTGGTGACGTCTCGATATGAGTGAAATAATAATAATAATAATAATAAATTTATTTTGTAAAGCGTAAAGTCCATACTGCTCTAAACGCTATTTAAACAACAATAAAATAAGTGAAATGAGGTATATAAAAACAGATCATAGTAGGTCCCAGATTAGTTGTAGCATGTGAACAGATGAGTCTTTAATTTAGATTTGAAGGTACAGAGACTGGTGGCAGTTCTGATATCATACGGAAGAGCGTTCCACAGTTTAGGGCCAGCAACACTAAAGGCTCGAGTTTGAATCACCGTTGAGGTGGTAAATGGCACTCGTAGTAGGCTCTGGTCACTGGACCGCAGTATTCTGGAGGGAGCATAAGGTGTTATGAGTTCTTGCAGATAGGATGGGGCTGTGTTGTGTACTGTTTTGTACACCAACACCAATGTCTTGATTTGTTTGTTTGTTTGTTTGTTTATAGCCGCCTGAGCAATTTTTCAGCTATCCGGCGGCTGTCACCATTACCGGTGACAGGGCTGCAAATTTAGGCCTATGCTCGGCACTCAGGGCCTTTGAGCAGGGAGGGATCTTTATCGTGCCACACCTACTGCGACACGGGACCTCGGTTTATACGGTCTCATCCGAAAGACCGGCACCCACGTCCCACAGTGGGATTCGAACCCCCGACTCAAGGATCATCAGATCTTTGAGCCCGACGCTCTAACCACTGCGCCACGCGGGCGACTTCCAATGTCTTGAAGATGACTCCTTGCTGAACTGGAAGCCAATGGAGAGAGCGTAGTACAGGTGTAATTCTGTCATATTTGCTGGTGCCTGAGATGATTCTGGCAGCAGCATTTTGGATAGATTGAAGCCGCTGGATCTGCGTTGATGGTAAGCCGCAAAAGAGAGAGTTACAGTAGTCCAGCTTTGTTGTTATAAAGGCATGGACAACATATTCTAACGATTCCCTGTCTAGATATCTTCTCAGCTGGCTCAGGTTCTTAAGGTGGATGAAGGCACCTCTGCACACTGATGATATATGTGCCTCCATGGTTAAGTGTTGGTCAATTGTTACACCAACTTCCTTGGCCTTAGCAACAGGAGTGATAGAATCGTTTCCTACTTGCAGTGATGGTATGTGCAGCTTAGATGCCATTTGTTTTGAGGATATTACTAGCACCTCGGTCTTGTCTGTGTTGATCTTGAGGTGATGTTGAGCCATCCAGGTTTGAACTGACCTCAAGCAAGACTCCATCTGACTGACTGCAAGAGCAACCTGTTGAACCTTAAAGCTGATATACAATTCATTGTCGTCAGCATACATGTGGTACAAGACATTGTTCTTTCTGAGACGGGTCCCCAGGGATGATGTGTAGACGTTGAATAAGACAGGCCCAAGGACCGATCCCTGGGGGACACCGCAGCCCAACTCAGTGGCACCAGATTTTGCCCCCTTCACTCTGACAGTCTGGGTCCGATTGGTAAGATAGGACGCGAGCCACATGAGCACAGTGTCCTTAATTCCAAGGTCCTTGAGTATTTGTAGCAAGCGTGAATGATTCACAGTATCAAAGGCAGCCGATAGGTCCAACTGCACTAGCAAGACAGCTTTCTGCTCTCCAATGGCACAAACCACATCATTGTGAACTCGCAGAAGTGCCGTCTCAGTACTATGTCCCTGACGGTAAGCAGTTTGGAATGGCTCGAGTAGATCATTCTCACTGAGGTAGGTATGTATCTGTGCTGCTACAACATTCTCAATTAACTTGGATACATACGCAAGGTTGGACACTGGCCGGTAGTTCTTTGGTACATCAGGGTCTAGTGAAGCCTTTTTCAGAAGTGGTGTCACAATAGCTCCTTTGAAAGATGTTGGGAAGGAACCACTCTCAAGTGACTTATTTATGATGGACGTGATGATGGGAGCGAGAGTTGTGACCTCTTGCTTCACAAGAGATGTGGGCAGAGGGTCAAGTTCACAGCTCTTGTTGGCAGATGACATTATCAACTTCGTTACTTGATCTACAGTAACATGTTGGAAATGACCAAGTTCGGTTTCGTCTCCGAGTGCTGGTAGCTCTACAAGTGGATGGTGGTAGTCGCATGTAATGGAGCTGCGAATACGTGTAATTTTTTGTACAAAAAAGTCACTAAACATGACAGCCAGATCTGATGTTAATTTGTCAGCAGGCAATGGAGTGACTGAGTTTCTACCAAGCAGCTTGTTGACCACCCTGAAAAGCTGCTTACTGTCACCTTTGTTATCATGCACCAAGGTCCTGTAATGCTGGAGCTTAGCCATATCTATGAGCATGTTCACCTCTTCCCTGCGCTGAATGTAAATCTCTCTGTGTACCGCGAGTCCTGATTTGCGCCACATTCTCTCAGCTTGTCTGCGTTTCTGCCTCGCCTCTCTGATAGAGCTGTTGTACCACTCAGATTCTGGCCTGATGGCGATAATGCGAGTTCTGAGTGGTGCAAGCTTGTCCATAATGGATGAGAGTTCACTGTTATAGAGATCTGTGAGGTCAGTGAGTGACATCTCAGTTGCAGCCGATGTGCAAAGAGAAGAGCTGATGACAGCGTGACTGAAAGTACTGGGATTGATGGTCTTGACCTTGCGATAAGTCACTGACTGTTTAGGCAGCTCTGATTTGTACAAGGAGAGATTCACAAACACAGGGAAATGATCCGGGAACCCATGGTCCTCAGCAAGGGTGGTAAGCACAAGTGAGTCTACTGATCGGGATAAAACAAGGTCCAGTGTGTGACCACCGCGATGGGTACTCCGAGTGACATGTTGCTGGAAGCCAAAAGACGTCACCATAGAGAGAAATGCAGCAGCATCAGCATCATTAGAATTCTCAATGTGGAAGTTGAAATCACTTACGATGAGTAGAGATGTAGTGCACGAACCATTTGTTCAAGGTAAGCAGAAAACTCACTGAAAAACTGTTTTACTGTGTAGTTGTTGCTTCTGGAAGGGGGTGGGCGATATACAATGCACAAACGCAACCTCTTAGTAGCAATCACACTACAGTCCATTACCTCAAATGACTCCATAGAATGAGTGTCTGGTGTAGGTTTAACATTGAGGTTAGACTTGTGAATAACAGCTGTTCCTCCACCACAGGACATGCGAGGATTGTGTTTGATGTTGTAACCCGGTGGAAGAAGTGCACTAATGATAGGATTGTCTCTTTCTGAACCAGTGAGCCAAGTCTCTGTGACGGCCATTATGTCTAAGTTCTGATCTATAATGAAATCATTTAGACTAGTGGTTTTGTTGCACACTGACCAGGGATTAAGTAGACAGATGTTAAAATGTCTCACTTTGGCACTGAAGGTGTAATATTGGGAATCTCTAGATGGTTTGCTTTGATCGCCATGTTGGCAGGCCTGAGAGGAATCCCCTTGTGATGTCATGTTTAAGCCAGCCAGCAGAACCAGATTGTTATAGTCTGCCTTACGTTTCATGTTTGGCTTACCCTTCCATTTACACCTCAACCATCTAATACACACTGTGTTGATATGTCTGGCAAACCTTCGTCCTGCTTTTGTGCCTCTTCTTACTCTGGAATTATTCGTACGACTTGCCAAAGGCAGGTCTCTTGGTTTTGCAAAGCACATTACTATATACCAAATGTACGAAAATCTATAGAACGACTCTTCAATATACGTCTAAACAACGAAAGACAATTTGTACGAGTAAAGGCACGTGCACGAAATGTTATGGAATGGACTATCAATAAAAAGCGAACACAGGAAATAATTCGTACTAGTAAAAAACACTTGCACGAAATGATACGGAGCAACTTATCAATACAGAAAAAAGACAATTCGTACAACTAAAATTCTCAGAAAGTCACGGATCAATGATCACAATAGATAAAACTATCAACTAAAATTTTGCCTAAAATACAAGATTTTAAGGAAGAAAAATGTCCTTAGTTATAACCAAAAGGTTCTTATATAAGAGCTTAACAAAACTTAAAACTAAAGCTTTCGTAATTAAAGAGAAATTTGGTTAAATAGTCAGAGGTGGAGCAGCCATTACATAGCGCTAACACACTCACATCGAAATGTGAAAAATTCTCAACAGGATGTGAAAAAAACTCCCAAACATTACCGGTAGAACCACTGCTGGATGCAGGCTTCATGCTAGCTTTAAGATAATTAACCATATTGTCCTAACTGTTCCTATATATGAAACAGTGACATTTGCCATTTGTGGTTCGTTCCGACGGAAGCCTCGAGTTAGTGTGCATGTCAAGTTTAGAAACCAGTATTACGGAACAGGTGAGACCTTGAAACGGTAAGCAACATATCTTTAGAAACATCGGACTTACCTGTAGGACATATGTTTGCAATTCCAAAGGTAAAATTTCAAAAGATACAAAGAGAAGGAAATGTCAGTTTTTTAGTCGTAACATAAGATAAGACTTTCCCGGATAAAATGAGAGAATGATGAAGCAAAACACATTAAAGATGATTTACAGAGAAAAAAGAAGGAAATGAAAACAACAGAAACGGAAAAAAAGATGAATGAAAGCATGAACAGGAAAAGAAAAAAGATTCATATAGTCGAATGATAAAATTACATGACAGTACCTTATATATGAGCATTTGTTCGATGAATGTGAAACCTTTAATCGTCTTCCTTCTTAATTATCCTCAATTATGCTTATCAAATTGAAACAAAAATACTCCCAGTGCTATACAGCTGATATTAAAACGAATACAAAACACTTTGCTTCAAAAATTAAATTGAAATTATTTATCTTTCCAACATTGTGGCGAAATCGCGAGTACCTGAAGTGTGGACAAATTGTCGATCACATCGTGCACATACCCTCCTCTTATAAAACAGAATTTCTGATATTTTTTCAAGGGAAATAAAGATTACGGTTATTTTTTTTGAAGGGAGAAAATCTAAATTGGTTGTATCTCTATGCTACAATATCGGAACGTTTTCTTTATCAGTGTCGCGTCGCCTTCGGCCCTATCTTTCATGATGTTGCAGGCTATTTTAAAAAAAAAATTCATATCTCCATTGTTCTTTTAAATTACTATAGACTGATTGATTGTATACTGCTTAACTTCCCGCTGAAGAATTTTTCACTCGTATGGAGACTTTTGCCATTGCTGGTGAAGAGGTGCTGAGGACCTATTTTATCCCGGATCCCCACGGGGCTAGATTACTATAGAATACTGTTATAAACAGAGCAAACTCATGGATAGCATACTAGCACATGCTATTATGAGGATGATGGTTTGATACTATAGAAATATAATTTTACTATACCATGTTGCATCAGTCTCGCACCATCACAAGCAAAGTCATGAGTTGTGGGGTGTTTTTTTTTTTCTTTCTTATTTTATTTATATATTTGTTTGGTTTTTTTTGTTTGGTTTTTTTTTGTTTTTGTTTTTTTTGCATTCCATAACAAATGGTGATTGATAACCATATTCTTACATATGGCTAATTGAAAAGGCCAAGATAACTAACAGTATTCAATCTCGTAATTCCTATAAAAATACAATTCAGAGAAATTAATCTAATCAATTTCAATGAATTATGAACGATAAGAAGGATAAAAGATAATAAACATGTTTCCACAATCCAAGAAATTTTAAAGTTTGAATGACTATTAAAAGTGCAAAGGTTATCTACCTGTTGTTACGTCGTTGCAACCGACAAAGACATCACACAAGTCCACCTCACAGTCACACTCTTTCTGACATTCTTCTCCATAAGAAGGATAGGGACACATTGTACTACAGTTGATGCCAGTGTATCCCGGCGAACATTCTGTAATGAATACGGTTTAGTAAATGAAAAAGTGAAGATAACAAACATAGAAAAATCCTACAAAGAATACAAAATTAAGAGCAGGCCAGATACAGGCTCCTGGACACACAAGAGGGGGGATAAGGTACCTAGAAAGAAGGAGCATCCCCTGTTGACCAGTAACATTTACCATGAGCCCTATATTTTAATCAGGAAAACGGAGTGAACCGTAGTCAAATGCGGTGTGTAAAGAGCAGCTTAGTAACTGATACGGGACGCGTCAGACAACATTCAACTTAAATCTCGGGTTGCATTTGCAAATTAGATCATTACAAGAAATCAACTTAACTCAAGCGTCAAAGGTATTAGTCCGCAGAAGACACGAAATATACTCTCTCTCTCTCTCTCTCCAGGTCGGACTACACTGACGATAAGCATTTTTTACGTCTATCCATTTACGATGAAGAGTTAATTGTGAAGTCATGCTTGAACTAAGATATCTTAATTGCTACAGTAGGCAAAATTAGTTAGTAGAAACTTTACGGAGAACAACTACTTTAAATACGCTTGATTTAGGTAGCAGGGGGAGAGTTAGCACTATAGGCCTGGTCAACTTTCTTATAAAGTGGAAATATTTCATATTTGAAGTGATATTAAATGTGTAAAATAATTTTAGGATACATGTAAAGTGTAGCTGAGTGCTTATTGTAAAACTTGATATGCAGGTGTGACCACGATTCCTAGCATAGAGATGGGTGCAAGTTAGAAATTAAGCCACGTGGTCAGTTGTTGAAGAAATTCGGATGAAAACCTACATGGTCCAGAAAAAGGTCTGTAGCTGAGAGGGAAGATGGATGGCCCCATATGAAAGGTAGATTTAAAGAAAAGCAGACAGAGTTCGTGATTGCGCACAGTATCCAAATCCCCTCGCACGGTACTCTGCTGGTGTTTGGGTGGTGCAAATATAGCCCAAACGAGAGAAAATTAAATTGAGAAAGAGGCACGTGCTCAGAGCATGTTTCGTGCACCAGTATGTATGGATTACATATAATTCAAGACCATAAAATTATTAATTACACCAATATGAAATACAGATATTGATATAAAGGGGAAGTATTATTTTTCATTAATATTTCATAACCAAACTTTGATGTATACCCCCTGTCTACATGTTTCAGAACCAAAGAAACTGACCCCTGTCACCTTGTATCTAGACATTATAGAACTCAAACGCTAATATTAACAATATATATCCCCAAATAAGTAGTTATATTAGATTAGTGTTTGGAATAGTCATAAAAAATACGTTAATCCTGCAGAAACGGATATACATTTTGAAAACCCATAGCGGAAAAGACCGCGCCCTTGCATGGCCTGTAATAACAGCATAAAGAGACTGAATATATGAAACGCATGCACATATATAATTGTATGCTTAATGTATAAAGTGATATCATGATTATGATTGTGTTAAAATATTTTTACAACGATGACTTTCAATACGTCATTTGTAGTACGGACAACATTTCTTGATACCACATGTATTTTAGTTGTGCCGAAGTTATGAAACTTTTAATGCAGTTACAATTACGAGTGCACTATATTAGCTGTTTCAATAATCCTGTAGGTGTGTGTGTGTGTGTGTGTGGAAAGTTTGCCAATTTACTCTCGGAAGGTCGGTGGTCTCTTCCCGGGTACATTGTATCTGGGTTCTCTCCTCCAACATTTAAAACTGGACACTACTATATAACTGATACACACACACACACACACACACACACACACACATATATATATATATATATATATATATAATTCGAGAAATCGATGGTAAAATACTTTAATAATAAATTGTACGGACTTCCGAATCACTTCTACATATCCATGATATTCAAGATAGCAGTGTTCGAGATACCAAAGTTCAACTCTCTCTCTCTCTCTCTCTCTCTCTCTCTCTCTCTCTCTCACACACACACACACACACACACACACAAATATATATATATATATATATATATATATATATCTGTCTGATTTGCATCCACCTATTTAATATGATAATAATAAACGCTATATGCTATGTGCAGCTTTAAAATTGTATAGTATCGGCGAATTGATGAAAGTACACAGGACAAAAAAGTTAGGGATCGTGGGCATTTTGGTTGGATAAAGTTTTGGGTAGGAATTTTTGGTGAAATACCACATGTATATGAGTAGTATAACGCGACGCGATAGGGGGTTCAAATGAATACACTTTTTCCGGCTCTGTGGGTGAGTCAACTGAGTGCAGTTTTGAGGTTAAGTTTTCCCGCCTCGATAGGGAGGTCAAAGTGCACACGAGAGCAGGTGTCAAGGAGATCTCAGATACCGCGTGCAGACCGGATGCAGGTGCGGTTAGAGCTCTGTGTTGATTTCCCGTCATTTTCTAAAAATCGATGAGAACTATGTGTTTGACTCCGTGTTATTTCGTAAAAAAAATCCATAAAGATACGTCTTAATCCTGTGTGCTTTTTCCCAATATTTTGTCTTTTATAAAATAGAATAAAGTATTTTCTAAAAGTTTACACTTTGTGAAAACAGTTTTAACACAGTGTCGAAGTCCACGGTTTTTAAGGAACATGGTTTGTTAAGATTTCACACAGTGTTCGCAGATTTTAACAGTCACTCTGCTCAGTCTACTGTACCAAGATTGTCCTTGAAATTGTCCGGGAAATCTGGATGTAACCGCTAGCTTAGTGTATTATGTTGACGTTTCGCTTCTTGGAACAGCGGGTTTTTTCTGAAAGTCAGATTGATAAGAAATCAAAATACTGGCGATCACCAAATATCTGGCAAAATCGATAAAACCGAGAGTGCTATGACGTCATAATGACAATGACGATGTAAAACCAGCCGTGAACGGTATGATACATAGTGATCCTCGGTGTTTAATCTTTAGTGGAAAGATGTGTTATTAATCTTATGATGTGTTTAATAATCTTGCGTGTTTTAATTCGATGTGTTAATATTCCTCGGTGTTTCACTCCTCAGTGTTATGAGTACGTTTTTAAGTTTAATTTTAAAATAAACACATAGTGTAGTAAGGGGGCCTCCGTGGCCGAGTGGTTAGAGCATCGGGCTCAAAATCACAAAGCCTCTCACCTCTGTCGGCGCGTGTTCGAATCTCGGCCGCGGCGTTATGTGAGCAAGTTTGCCAGTTTACTTGCGGAAGGTCGGTGGTTTCTTCCCAGGTACATTGTATCTGGGTTCTCTCCTCAACCGATCACGGTGGCTCAGTGGTAGAGCTCTCGCCTCGTGAACGGAAGGTCGTGAGTTCCAGCGCCGCTCGGGCCGGCCGCGTCAAACCTAAGACGTTAAAATAGGTAGTGATTGGTCCTTCGCCAAGAGCTCGGCATTACGAAGTGAGAGTCACGAGTCTTTCGGATGGGACCTTATAAACGGAGGTCCCGTGTCGCAGCAGGTGTGGCACGTAAAAGAACCCTCACTGCTAAAAGCCATTAGTGCTAAGCATAGGTCTAAATTTGCAGCCCCGTCACCGGTAATAGTGACAGTCGCCGGATAGCTGAAAAATTGCTCAGGCGACTATAAATAAAAAAAACCCAAAAAACAAACAAATCCACCAACAAAAACTGGACGCCACCAGATAGCTGAAAAATTGTTGAGTGTGGCGGAAAACAATAAATAATCAATCAATCGATCATAGTGTAGTCACCGTTTGTTTAGATTTCACAGTGTTCGCAGTTTTTAACAGTCACTCTGCTCAGTTTCCTTCGGGGTTGCTTATGTACCGAGAATGGCCTTGACTCGCGGCAATCAGGACCAGCTGTACCATCTAACTTAGTCCATTATATTGACGTTTCTTTTTGACTTCTCAGAAAAGCGGCTATTTTCTGAAAGTCAGACTTTGCTTCATGTAGGAAAACATAAAACTTTCGCGATCGCATATAAGAAAAAAGAGTTTTTATAAATATTGTGTGGTCGGATCTTTAACCTGCGCTTTTTGTGTATATTTTCTATATGTTGTACTGAATGCCTTGTATAGTTTTACGCCATACAATCAGTCTGAACTCATAATTCATGAATCATTTCAAAATGTAAAAGATAACCCATTTTGTAAGTTTTCCATTTTTATTAAACAACAGGCAATTTCTAAAAACATTCAATTTCAGAAAACAATTCGATAAAATTTTAATAGTCATATTTCACTCTTTTTGCCCAGTCTCTTCTTGAGGTTGTTCCAATGTCTTTATATCTGGTTCCGGTACTCATTGATCTAGTGGCCTTGCGTTACGCATTTGTAGCAGGGATCCTTTTCCTCAATTTTCTTGCCTTGAGAAAATCTGGTGACTAATGTCCCACAAGTGTAGCAGGGGATTGTTAGTTTGCGGGTCCCAGCTTGTTGTCAAGGATGACAGTGTGTTTTAACAAGGATGACAGTGTGGTGATATGAATACATTGATTCTATTAACATCTAAGAAAGTAACTTTCTGTAGTCATGGGTCTAGTCTTGTGATTCAAGAAAATAAACGCTGTAGGATTCTGACTGGGCAATCCGTTGTCTGGATCATTTCCAATTGTCTTATCGTGCTTCTGAGTCTCTCAGCTATGATGACCCGTGATACTCTAGTGGAGCCTTGTTAAAAATGCTTTTTATGCCTTTTACAAAAACTCTTTTTTCTTCTCTTTCCTTTGCCTGATTGGGTGGCTCCAGCTATGGCACTGGCATTCAATGGAACGAGAACGTAAATATTTCGTGACCTTTCTGACGTCTGACTCCACGATGGTACTTCATCATCACACTTCCTTTCAATACAGTTTTCGAAAATGAAGTTTTACGATCGTTCTTCCATTTAAAAAGGGCATCACGGTACCCAGAACAGTCATGATGTGAATGTCGATGGTAATCGAAATGTTTTTGTTTTTGTCAATTTCAAATATTCAGCTCTGATAGGTTCCCATTCAGCCTCTTGTCGATCCTCCAGATGAAATATACAAGGAGCCACTCTTAATAATTTCAATTCGTTGGAACCTACCACCTGAGGATCCACGACATCACAATACACATACATATATAAATTTTCCATTTTCATATAAATCCATGGTACTGTTAGGCAAGTAAGTAACGTTGATCCATCCACTCATGGGTTCATTAATTCTAATTGTTGCTCAGGGCCGTAGCAGTGAGGGTTCTTTAACGTGCCAACGCCTACCGTGACATGGGACCTCTGCTTTTAAGGTAATATTCAATAGACCGTGATTCTCGCCTCTAATTACCGAGCGTTTGTCGAAAGAGAAATCACTACCTATTTTTGCGTCTTAGGTTTGACGCGGTCATGGCACGAGCGGGGCTTGAACCCACGATCTAACCACTGAGTTACCGCGACCGCTTCTGGCTATCCACCCCGAGCTTATAACTAGGGATATAGGGAAACGAACGCATAAGGGAGTTTTTCGGAGTAATTTTCCCTTAAACTGATGCATCACTCGATCATATTTGTCGAAATAGATTAATTTCATGAAACTATCTTCCCTAGGGTCATTGAGCGTTTTCCATATTTTGTTCAACGTTCTTTCCAACCCTTCATTGATTTCATTGGTTAAAGCTGTGGAATGAATGTAATTCCCGGGTCTAAAGTGAATTCTGATAATATCTATCATGCCGTTGACATCGATGAGATGAGTCCCATGCATACGAGTCCAGTCCACCAGTACAGGACATTGGTTTAAAACAACCGAGTTTATATTTTCCAGTTAATATCTGTCCCATTTCGAAATTAGAAATATTAGGGTCTTTGACATGGGCAGCGTAATTTTGAAGGACAAGGGTGTCAAAATAAGCCTCTTCCTGCGTAATGTTTTTCAATGAATTAGAATACATCGTTTCGGTAAAAGCAACTTTCCATTCTCCGTCCGTTAAATCCAGGAATTGTGGTAATGCGACTTTAAATTGAGCGGCGGTAACAATTGGAAAGGCACCACCGTGGAGAGTCAAATAAAACCCTCGTTCAGCCATGGTTACACAAATGATGAGAGTGATTAAGACCTTGGTCTCTTTATACCGTTATACATTTTTTTTTCATGTGAGTTTGAGGAAGACCCATGTCGTAAATAAGCAAAAACAAAAACACATTTTTTGTAGTTTGCAATTTTTATTCTAATACATTATTATTGATAAAAATATCAGTACGTCTTAGTCTTGGTTACAGTAATATATACTGAAATATTACTTAAATTTTGGAATGACTGAAGGACTAAATCATAACGCAAGGTGTATAAACTTTTAATACTTCGTGATGTTTTATTCTCTCTCGAGCGTAACCGGTTTGTTCGCATCTTCGCAAGCCACGGCTTGCGTACAACTTGAAATGTACATTCTTTATCTGAAAACGGAGAGGAGCGTACATTCCAGCTGTGGCTTGCGACGATGGCTTGCTGGAAACATGTTCTTTTGGGGGGGGATAGGGGGTTGGTTAATTGATTGTATTTATTTTTTATCTCATTTGTTTTGGTTTTAATTTTATCAAAGGACATGAAGTCAGAACGACACTGGATAAGCCTCTACCAAATGGAATCCTTTGTGACAAATCGAGCCTAGGTATTGACTGTTAAGTATGCAAAAATTGGTCACACAACTATCAATAAACGCATATTTTATTTACTTTATATTTCACGTTTCTGTATTAGGAAGTGATTTTTTCAGCCTCTTCGCATCATCTGAAAATGTCCTTGAAAGGAGGAAATAAGATCTAAAGATAAACACGTCAACATGATATCTAAATTGAAATTTCAATCATAGGATTTTAATTTTTAGCTATCTGTGTCAGCATACGCTGACCTCACATGACCATTCATAATTTACAAGTGTTGTTAACCTGTGCTACGAGTTCATATCGTTTTTCCGAACCTGCGTTATGAACCCTGAAACAGTACTGTTGTATGAAAAGTATTGCGTATGCAATCCTCTCATAATGCTTGTTTCCAAACGTTTTTCAAACATTACTCTCCTAATAAAAACATTGGCTATTGATGATGGAGTAAGGGTTATTAGGCTGTTTCAATATTAATTTAGATTTATCATTTATCTCATTCTGTCCTCAACACCTTACGTAACGTGTCAGAAACAATTTTAGCCCATTCATAATTCTTTGTTTTTTAAAGCTGATGTTGATGTTACTTGCTCTGGTGTAAATATCCAAATAAAAGATAAATTCGCTCTCACGCTCTGTATTTTATACACTTTATTGGACAATTGCGCAGATAGAATATCCACGTTCATATCTCTTTCAAAACAATATTCTATTATTCAAATATAATATTTTCACACTTACTTTCGCAACTTTGACTTGCAACATTCCATACGTAATCTGGACAACAATTCTTAAAGCCCCTGTTAATAAAAATAATATTTAGTTAACTTGTAAACGGAACTTGAGGAAACTATTTCCAAACTACACTTAAAATGCTCTATGCTAAAATCAAGTAACAAATTTGATTAAATGCGTGAAATGCTTACGTTTCACATTTTGGAACGTCTGAACAATGTAAAAGAAGACATGTGGCTAATACGAAGGATGCTTTGATATATCCCAACTTGCAATCCATTAAATACTATAGGGACAACAGCATGTGTGCCGCTTAATATTTGACATAATTTTAACATTTTATTTGTACGAAATAAAGTTTATTTCCTTCCGTCATTCTAAAATCGACGATCAATTAACACGAGTCAATAGCTGTCGTATTAGTAGAGCCATATACATGTATGTTTCAGTGTAAAAGATGACCGGTACCAATTGCGATGCATCAGATGTGTAGTTTGACACATACTGTCTCTTCCGTGATACTCAAGTCAAAAATGTTGGAAATCCAAAATAAGAACAAAAGTGGAAGAGCTGAAAGAACCAAAAGATTACTGAATACTGGAGACAGATTCGGCTAAGGATCAGAGCTATGAATGAGGGAGATAATCCTTAATTTTGAAATGAATTTCTTAATTTTATAACAACAAATTTTTATCCGTATTTTTCTGCTAGTACGGAAGTACTTAGCAACTGGGCTAGTAAAAAGCCTCGGGGACTAACAGTTCACTAGCAGAGGCACCAACCCAGTGGTTATAATGTAAAACATAAACGGTACCAATTTTGATGCACCAGTTGCGCATTTTGACACATAATGTCTCTTCAGTGATGCTCAAGTCAACAATTTTAATCTTAAAATTAAAGAAGATAGTAGACGGGGCAATGATATCCATTATATAATCTTAAAGATCAACTGAAAAGGCTAAGGTCGCCAACAATTAAACTTCAAATACCTTGCATAGATGATATACATATGTAAGCTTAATCAAATCTGATCTAATTTTATTCAAACGTTCAGAAATGGTACAAAATATCATGACACATTAATTTACAAGATCAATTGTGGAAGGTCAGGTCAATCTAAAGAAAATTCGGAAATCCACGGTATTCAAGGTTCTTGCTACATTGTAGAGCTAATTTTTACCACACATTCAACAATGTTACTTTACATAAACAACGGGTATCTATTGAGTGGCGGATTTGAAACGGCTAGCTAAAGCATGAGCTGCACCCTTCTTTAACCAATCCATATTCAAAAGCCGCATTTCACATATTTTTATCCCCGTGGGGATCCGGGTTGTTAGAATACATCCTAAGTACCCCTTGCTTGTCGTAAGTAGCGACTAAATGGGACGGTCCTTCGGATGAGACCGCAAAAAAGGTGTGGCAGGATAAAGATCCCTCCCTGCTCAAAGGCCCCGAGCGCCGAGCATAAGCCTAAATTTTGCAGCCCTTCACCGGCAATGGTGACGTCTCCATATCAGTCAAATATTCTCGAGCTGGACGTTAAACAATATATAATCAATCAATCAATCAATCACATATGTTTCCTTCCTTTCATCTTATGTAGAATTGAACTGATTATATGATTTTTATGATCTCTTTTATTCATAGTTGGAGACATTTGGATCCCACCGAAAATACAGATCAGAAATGCGGTAGGTGTCATTTTCATGTAATATGATTAATTATAAAATCAACAAAACCGCGACTTCATTTGAAAGTCTATCATAAGCTTTATTGTTAAAGATTAACTTAAGAGAAGTGTTATTTTTATATATCAGTTGAATGTTTCAACTTGAGGGTATAAACAACGTTCCATGACATGTAAGTTGTGTCGTTTCTTGATTATTTTCAACACAGGGAACACAAACAGATGAACTGGATGACGTCGAAAACAGTTTATCAACGGATATCGAAGAAAAATCCTGTAATAGATTTCACTTACATCCTAATTATTTAATGGCTAAATACTTTAAAGATAATATTAAATTTACTTTCATAAAAACTTCTTTGATAATCAAAGCATATAGGAGATAGTAATTTAATAAGAAAATATCACGATGATTTTCTTTTCATTTCTTTTTTTTAATTTAGGTTCTTTGATCCAAGCACAGTGGGTTAAAGAGGATGGCGTAAGTGTCGACTGCTACAAATCACTAGTCTAGTTTGGATGTCATGAACATATGTCATGACCCTAATATATATATTACAAAATACAAATTAAAAAGAAACTCTTAATATCACACACACACACACACACATACACATACATACACACACACATACATACACACACATACACACACACACAGACACATACAGACACACACACAACATACACACAGACACACACACATACACACACAGACACACACACACACACACACACGCAGACACACACACACACACACACACACACACACACACACACACACACACATTTATATGTTTTTAACTGCATCTTAACTCACTTGTATAATGTAAAACACTATAAGATAAACATGAATTAGGTAATCTTTCTTTCTAAGTAAACGTTTGAACTCGAGATACATCACAAACAGTGGAAAGTACATTTTGATAATAATCTATCTCCTTCTCTCAGATCTTCGTCTCCCTGTTAGGTTTTAGTAAATTCGACTCCGCTATTCCTTTACGTCTTAGAAACAAAAACCAGTGCTTTAACAGACCCTCATCTACAGGCTATATCTTTTATAAGTGACTCAGAATCTATCTTTAAAGAAATCTTATGTAAGAAATAGTTTTTCTATTGGAAAAGTAAAGTAATTGGATTTTAACATTTTTGAAAACAAATTAATTCCTAAAAATTTAAAACGTTTCGTTTCATATGTCTTTTTAAGGACAATGACGAATGCAGGGAATTTTGTCTGGAGGACAAAGAAGGTACTTTTGAAATCTTTCTTTGAAATGAGACAGTACATTCGTGGTCTTTTAAAAGATGAATATGCTAAATGTATATTAAATTCTCTATAACAGTTATCTTTCCAGATTTGTACATACATGATATGATGCTGATGTTGTAAAGATAACACCCCTCTTTAACTTATTTTTTTTATTTCTTCCTACTTCAAAGTCCAGATGTTTGTATTCGGAATGTCTGTGAATGAACTAAATTATTTAGCCCAAATTTCATTGTATATGCAGATATGCGGTTTTCTTTAACTGACAATTTAAGTCACGTTTCTCCCATTGTCGACTTTGATTTATCACTACAGGACAGTTGTTCTTTTACTATTGCAAAAGTATTTTTACTATTGTAAAAATATATTTCAACAGAGCTAACATCAATTTTACAAAAACAAAACATAATTTAAAAAAAACCCACCAAACACCAAACAACCACTTCCCCAAACCCAGGTTCCATTGGGAGAAATGTGTCTTATAATTCATGTACGTGCTCGTTAGTAATCGGTTTTCTCAAACTCATTCCGTATTTCTTGCTTTTTCTAATTTTCAAGAGAGAGACGGAACACCCCCCCCCCCGCCAAAAAAACAAACAAACAAACAAACAAACAAAAAAAACAAACAAACAAACAAAAAACCAAAACAAAAACAGAATTAAAAAAAACCCAAGCCCCACAAACAAACAAACTTACCTTTGCGAAAAAAAGGTTACTAATTTTCATTGTTTTTAGAACCTATAGTATATATTCAATAAAAAAAACCGCAATAAAATGAGTATTTAAAGTATTTGTCTTTTTTTTACTTTCGAGATGAAGACATCAATAACCAAAAAGATTCATCATATTTTCGCAAAAGCGAGGACCCAGGCTTTATTCTTCTTCCAACACAAGAAGGATTTGTTTTCTCGGGAAAGTGTATGCCAGGTAAATACAGTACAAACTGAATTCCAATAAGCTATGGATTATGTGCATGAATAGCAGATTATGATAGTTATGAAAAATATCACTTATGGAATAGAATTTAAAATTTACTCAATTTCATATATACAAATTACAGAGGTGGATCAGGTTCTCTTCTACATAAAGCCAATAATGCACTTGTTTACCCGAAGTCCAATTTTTGCCTGTTACCCAGTTAGGCTCATGAAAAATGATCATTGCAACCTTCCACGTCTTGCATATAATGGGCCTCTAAACCTTCAACTGGGTAGGACTCCAGGTAAACTGTTTCTGCTTCCTTACCATACAATTATGTAAATGAATTTTACAAGGCAATATCCATCAAAATATTGTTGATTGTATTTTTTAAATCATGGAATGCTACGACTATTGAACTGAACATCTTTAATATCCTGTATTTAACGCGCTCTCTGTCTGGTCTTCATGTTGTTCAGATTTCAGATCCAATGACATGGTTTATGATTTGATATGCTGGATAACGTCTGCCGCAAATTGAAGATCGGTATTAATTCATACCGTATATCAAAAGTTTGATAAAAAAAAAACTCCGTATACTGTGGATTCTCATTTTTCAACAAATTTCGATACACTCCATAGAATGCAGACCAGATATTTGCCTACTTTTCAATCTCTATGTTCTATCTTTATGTTTTATCTATTAGTACTTGTATTACCTTTATTTCGGTATGAAAATACAGTGTAAATGTAGACCATGTACATACATGTACGCAAACGCGTGCTCTGTTTTCCGATTCAAAGAATTATATATATATATATATATATATATATATATATATATATATATATATATATATTGCGAAAATAAATTTAAATTAATTAGATTAAGAAATTATTGAAATTCATGAATTGTTTGTATCGTTTTAGCTGAAGACTCAACTGAGCTTTTCTGATCAAAACTATTCGTTGTCCGTCGTTGGTGTTGTCGTCGTCGTTCTCGTCGTAAAAATTTCACATTTTCATCTTCTCCAGAACCACTGGACTAATTTCAAACTTGGAAAAAGCGTCCTAATCATACTTAGCAAAAAGAATATTTGGGTCAAGGGGATTCAGGTTTGTTCAAATGAAGGATAACCCCCTTCTTCAAGGGAAAATTATGGCGAAATAGTGATAGAACATTGAAAAATTGTGAAATTTCTCTCAGAAACCAGCAGGCCAATGTCAATGAAACTTGTACAAATCGTACTTGGGTGAAGGGGATTCAAGTGTGTTCAAATGAAGGGTCGTGCCCCCTTCAGAAGGGAGGCAATCACAAAAATGTAAAAATAGGGTGGAGTCATTTAGAAAAACTTCTTCTCAAGAACCACTGGGTCATTTACATTGAAGCTTCAAATTTGTTAAACACTTGCCCCCGGGGGTAGGTGAAGCCACAATTGAGGATCAAAGTTTTATATGCGAAGACATAGACAAAAATCATTAACAATATTCTTCTCCAGAACCATACGCTGATTTCAATCAAACTTGGTACAAATCATCCTTGGGTGAAGGGGATTCACGTTTATTCAAGGTAAGGATCATACTCCCTTCAAAGGAGAGATAACAACAACAATGCAAAAATAAGGTGGGGCCATTTAAAAACCTTTTCAATAAGCAGTGGGCTAAAAAATTGCTAATTTACTTGGAAGCTTCCGGATATAGAGCAGATTCAAGTTTGTAAATCATGGTCTCCGGGGGTAAGGGAGACCACAATCGGGTGTCAAAATTTTATATGTGAAAATACATGCAAAAATCATTAAAAATCTTCTCAAGAACCAACAGGCTGAAAAGTTCAAATTTACATGAAAGCTTTCTGATATAGTGAAGATTCAAGTTTGTTAAAATCATTGCCCCCGGGGGTAGGGTGGGGCCACAATACAGGATCAAAGTTTTATATGCGAATATATCGGGAAAATCTTTAATATAGGCCAAGGTGATCCAGGTGAGCGATGTGGCCCATGGTCCGCTTGTTTTATCTTACATCTATGAAAAATAAATAATCATTTTTGGAAGTGATAATCTTAAAAGTTGCTTTTATATGTATTAGAGTTTCATATCCATGGTTTTAAAAAACGAAAAGGACGTCACCTTTTGAACATATATTGTCCTTTTGTAGTAGTGTACGTATTATCATCAAATATGATTATATCCATCAAAATGTACTACTTTTCTTCTCGGAGCAATATTGAGATAAATGTAATTCGTTGGTTTTTTTAAATGTCTTGTTATGCAGCAAAATTTGTTAATTTTTTTTTAAATCAAGATGATTAACGAGAAACCCCACATGTCAACCTACCTTTTATTAAAGTATGCCACTCATGAATGTCCAGTTACCATGACTACAGAACGTTTCCAAAGTACTCGATGTCTTTTGTACAACGGAATTCGTGTATCCTCTAGTCAGAAGTTTGCGAAAGATTAAGGGCACTAAGACATTATCGTTATTAGACAGTTACTTAAGTTCTAATCTGAATGTATTCCTAATAGTTAAAAGCAATTCTCTGTAACGACTAAAATATTGCTGCACACACTGAAAAAAATTCCACTGTAAATGTCATTATTGAATATAAATACATAAATTCTTTTAAAAATATTGTTACACTTATTCCGAAAAGTGAGTCGTTTCCATAATAACAGGCTATTTGTATAAAAAAAACCCAGGAAAATTGGAGTTTTGGGAAATTTTCAATTCATTTTAAAATATCACGAATGCTTGACAAGGGATTTCATGCTACATGCTGAGACAAAGTAACAAGTTTGATCAATACGTAAATGTATTTGGAAATGGTATCATTGTTGTACCACAACTCACAATTCAAGCTCAAATGACCAACATTTAGCTGTTTTACTGTTTTATCATAATTATATTTATCTCTTTTACCAGCAAACTTTGGATATAGGATGGTTTTCTTTCAAATAATGCTAGTACTGTCAATTCCAAGGCCTTCTAACAAAGATTGATTATTAAATGTTCTTTTCTTTTCATCCCAGAGATATCATTATGGATTGAGTTGTCAGACAAAGTACATAGCAAAGTAAAAACCATTGCTAACAGACTTGAGATGTATGGTATGTTGAATGTAGCTCTTCCGCATATGCATGCTAGTGCTGAGTTGATTCAGGAAACAACTGTTTGCTGCGAAAACTTTTTCACACGTTATTTGAAGGAATAAACTTGCATGTAAATTATTTATGAGGTTGTCCGATGAAAATTAGGCACTGTTTACAGTGTAGTTGGCATGCGATATATCAGGGACCACCAAGTTTTCCCTGTTTTTGTTTTAGGTCACCTGAGCTGAAAGCTTAACTGAGCTTTTCTGATCACCTTTTGTATGTGGTTTGTTTATCCGTTGTCCGGTGTGGGGTTTTTTTCAGACCCACTGGCCCAATTTCAAACTTGATACAAATCACCCTCGCTGAAGAGGATTTAAAATTGTCCAAATGAAGGGCCATGCCCCCTTAAAAAGCAAATAATCACAAAAATGCAAACAAAGTAAGGTGGGGTAATTTAACTATCTTCGTCTCAAGAGCTACCGGGCCAGAAAAATGAAAATTTACATGGAACCTTCCTGAAATAATGCTGATTCAAGATTGTTAAAATCATGGTCCACGTGATTAGGGAGGATACACAAACGGGGATCAAAATTTGCCATATGGATAAATATCCTTTACAATTTTCTTCCTAAGAACCACTGGTCCAGAAAAGTTGAAATTTACACGAAAAACTTCCTGACATAGAATTTGAAATTTAAAATTTGACCTGTAATAGTCTACTGTTGTCTACGCTATTGAGTGTAACCACTGTGGGTTCATTTATGTCGGAGAAACTAATGGGTCACTCAATAAAAGAATAGCGGTTCACAGGTTTCAAATAAATAATGGTGAAAAGTAACTTCTCTACAAACATTTTAATTTCCCAGACCATTCCATCTTGTCCATGAGGGTCAGGATTCTGGAAAAAAAAATGTCCATCATACAAACAATCCTGCTTTAAGTACCCCTTTCCGTAGACAACGAGAGGATCACTGGATTAAAACTCTAGGCACTGCTTTTCCATATGGATGCAACGATAATATATCCAATGTCGAAAATTTGAATAGTCCATTAGGAAATAACGTGAATGTGATGGGACTTTTTCCTAATACAACTTGGAAAGTTTCTTTATTTATGATGTCATTGTTGGATGTAATAAGTCGGGTAATGTATATCTCTCTTGTATATTTTGATAAACTGTATATTTCTATCAAAATTAAGTAGTCTTGTACTAGCTATCTATGGAAACAAATCAATAGACAGCTCGGTGAGCTAAGTAGTTAAGGGTCATGGCCAGTTATGAATTCTGTCGAAGATTATGTTACACAGTGGGCTAAATCTGAAAAAGAAGAACTTGATACCTCGTCAGAATGGATACAAAGTATAAGAGGAATATTAAAATCCCGTATCAGACATGTAAAAACAAAAATGCGTACCATCTATCCTTCTGTGTTTAGTAAACCAGAAGTAATAAAAGAGTTAGATAGGTTACATGAGGAATATGTTTTGGTTCCAACTGACAAACTTGCAACAATATTGTATTTTTTGTAAGGCATCGCACTTATACTCCAACTGCCCTATCAAAAGGTGAAATTCTACAAAATCATGCTTCAGTACTAGTTTTAAACATATCTAATATCCCGGTCTATGAAACGGATGAATATGAGTTACCATACCTATACTGGATCCCCAAACTCCACATAAAACCCTTACAATTACTGGATACAGTAAATTCTCTTATAAGCCCCTATCTTTGATCCTCATGAAAATATTAACTGCTGTGAAGGAGAAATTCCAAACGTACTATGCTACTACATATGCCAGAAGTGGTGTAAATCAAATGTGGATTCTTTAAAATTCTAAAGAACTTTTAGTGAATTTTATTGATTGATTGATTAAATATTATTTACCACCCCGCTCGAGAATCTTTCACTCACATGGAGACGTCACTATAACCGGTGAAGGGCAGCAAAATGTAGGGCTATGCTCGGCACTTACGGCCTTTGGGTAGGGAGGGATCTATAACGTGCCACACCTGCTGTGACACGGGACCTTGTTTTTTACAGTCTAATTTGAAAGACCGCCCCATTTAGTCGCCTCTTACGACAAGCAAGGGGTACTGAGGATCTATTCAAACAACCCGGATCTCATGGGGATAGTGAATTTGAAATTACAAAACTTTTCTCAAATTAACAGCATTAAAACGTATGATTTTACAACACTTTCCAAGACCATATCTCACGATAAATAAAAAACTAGACTTTTTGACATAGATAGAAAACGTAAAAGGAAATATTCATATTTAGTCATCGGTCATTTCAAAAATTATTTTGTTAAACACTACTCTGACTCCACGCACAAAACTCTGAAGTTGATATTAAAAAGATGCCAAAGTTTCTCATTAACAATATCTTTGTAGTCTTTGGTGATCAGGTCTTTCAACAGCCTATTGGAATTCCCATGAACACGAATTGTGCTCCTTTGTTGGCTGATCTGTTTTTATATTCTTATGAAGCAGAATTCCTTCAAACGTTTATACATGAGAAGGAAAAATCTTTTGCTGTGGCCTACAATTCGACATTTAAATATATTGACGTTATATCTATTAGCAATGCTCATTTTCATCCATATGTCGATTCGATATATCCCAGTGAACTTGAAATAAAAGACACCACAGATTCTTCTACATCTACTTCGTACTTAGAGGGGCCTCCGTGGCCGAGTGGTTAGAGCATCGGGCTCAAAATCACAAAGCCTCTCACCTCTGTCGGCGCGTGTTCGAATCTCGGCCGCGGCGCTATGTGAGCAAGTTTGCCAGTTTACTTGCGGAAGGTCGGTGGTCTCTTCCCAGGTACATTGTATCTGGGTTCTCTCCTCCACCAACAAAAACTGGACGACACCAGATAACTGAAAAATTGTTGAGTGTGGCGGAAAGCAATAAATAATCAATCAATCAATCGTACTTAGATATTTTAATGAAAATAGATGCAGGCGGCAAACTAACAATTCACCTTTATGACAACCGGGATGATAACATTTTCTCCATCGTCCACCTCCCTTATCTATGTGGCAATATTTGATCAGCATGGTGTTTATATCTCCCAAATGATTCGATACGCAAGAGCGTGTTCTGCACATCATCAGTTTTTACATCGAGGCAGCCTACTGGCGAAGAGGTTGGGTGTTACAGGGCTTTGTACAGTCTCGTCACAATTTCGCAAATTTTATGGTCGTTATAACTATGTAGTTTGCCAGTACAACTTTCCACTAGGTCAAATACTGCCTGACGTGTTTCATATCAATTGTTAGGAAGTTCTTACCACACTAATTCTGACTACGGTTTGCTCCGTTTACCTGACCGGGATGTAGGGCTTACGGCACGGCAGGTGTGATCGGTCGACAGGGTATGCTTACTCCTCCTAGGCACCTGATCCCACCTCTGGCATGACCAAGGGTCCTTGTTTGCCCATCTCTCTGATTTGTATTTTAATGGGAATTGCGAGATTGAATATTAGTTAATTTAGATTTTTCATAGAGATTAATGTTTCCTCAAATCATGGCCACGGGGTAGGGTGGGGCCACAATAGGAGGTGAAAGTTTTGTATACTGATGAATAATCTTTAAATCATATGTTGAAGTATTTAAGCTGGATCTTTTATATTTTTACATACATTTATTAATGGCAAGACCTTTCATGTTATGCAATGATTTGTGATCTTATGGCCTTGATCTGGACGTTTGAACTACTTTTGAGAAAAGTCTGACTTATGCAACATGTCATTAGTCTTTGATATCTTTTATATACTTTTTTTTATGACAAAACAATTCATTTTATAACATGACATTTGACTTTGAACTCGGAGTCTGAACTACTTTTAAAAAGCATAACCTATTAAATATGTTTGGAACTATTTTGTTTGAGTTTTCATATATTTTACATAAATTCCTTACGTTTATACATGAGAAGGAAAAATCTTTTGCTGTGGCCTACAATTCGACATTTAAATATATTGACGTTATATCTATTAGCAATGCTCATTTTCATCCATATGTCGATTCGATATATCCCAGTGAACTTGAAATAAAAGACACCACAGATTCTTCTACATCTACTTCGTACTTAGAGGGGCCTCCGTGGCCGAGTGGTTAGAGCATCGGGCTCAAAATCACAAAGCCTCTCACCTCTGTCGGCGCGTGTTCGAATCTCGGCCGCGGCGCTATGTGAGCAAGTTTGCCAGTTTACTTGCGGAAGGTCGGTGGTCTCTTCCCAGGTACATTGTATCTGGGTTCTCTCCTCCACCAACAAAAACTGGACGACACCAGATAACTGAAAAATTGTTGAGTGTGGCGGAAAGCAATAAATAATCAATCAATCAATCGTACTTAGATATTTTAATGAAAATAGATGCAGGCGGCAAACTAACAATTCACCTTTATGACAACCGGGATGATAACATTTTCTCCATCGTCCACCTCCCTTATCTATGTGGCAATATTTGATCAGCATGGCACCTGATCCCACCTCTGGCATGACCAAGGGTCCTTGTTTGCCCATCTCTCTGATTTGTATTTTAATGGGAATTGCGAGATTGAATATTAGTTAATTTAGATTTTTCATAGAGATTAATGTTTCCTCAAATCATGGCCACGGGGTAGGGTGGGGCCACAATAGGAGGTGAAAGTTTTGTATACTGATGAATAATCTTTAAATCATATGTTGAAGTATTTAAGCTGGATCTTTTATATTTTTACATACATTTATTAATGGCAAGACCTTTCATATTATGCAATGATTTGTGATCTTATGGCCTTGATCTGGACGTTTGAACTACTTTTGAGAAAAGTCTGACTTATGCAACATGTCATTAGTCTTTGATATCTTTTATATACTTTTTTTTATGACAAAACAATTCATTTTATAACATGACATTTGACTTTGAACTCGGAGTCTGAACTACTTTTAAAAAGCATAACCTATTAAATATGTTTGGAACTATTTTGTTTGAGTTTTCATATATTTTACATAAATTCCTTATGGGAAGATCTTGTTCACGATGGCAACTGATCTTTTGACCTTGGAGTTTGACCTATTTTCAAATCGATCTTGACCTATTAATATTTCCTTAACTAATCAAGATAAAGCTTTCATATTTTGAATAGAGATTTTCTATGGTAAGAGCTCATTATTCCATGAAGTTTGACCTAATGTCTTTGACCTTGGGATTTGACCTACATTTTGAACATCTTAATGCATATCTTCAATATTTTTGTGTATATATTTCACATGGTAAGGCCTTTCATTTTATACTATGACCTTTGACCCTGTTACCTTGAAATTTGACCTACTTTTTAAGAAAACGTAAATTACTATATATCTTCAGAACTATTTAAGGTGGGGCTCTCAAGACCAAGTGGTACAATTTTGTTGAACAATTAATCTATCCGCTCTGCCATATATATATATATATATATATATATATATATATATATATATATGAGACATTGTTATACCTTCGTATTTAACCCTGTGACCTTGACCTGGAAGTTTGATCTAGTTTCAATAAGAAATGATCTATTCAATATCTCCTAAACTATTCAAGGTAAAACTTTCATATTTTGTATATAATTTTCTTATGACAAGATCTTCCAGTTCATACCATGATATATGATCTTGGTCTGATCCGGCACAGCAAGATCATATTAGTCATATTTGTTTTGAGGCATTTCTGTGTTATGTTAATTCATTTTTAGTAATATAGTGATTCTTTGAGGCTAGATTGGGGCCACAATATCATGTTAAAATTTCCATGGGAATAAAGATGGATAAGAAAAGATCTTTTAAAAATCACAACAGTTGAACAAAGGTATGGTCACTGTGACTCTGGTGAGCAATGTGGCCCATTTGTCTCTAGTTTTTATTATCATTAACCTCCCAGCTGTTAAAATAGTCGTACTATATAAGATTCATACGCACATAGAATGTGCTACAGTTGTGAACAATGTGCGTTTGAATCTTGGTAAAAATGAAATATAGCATGTTTGTTTTAACGGCTGGGAATATCGACAGAAATTAAAGTAGAACGTAAATATAAAAAATAAATTTCATTCTGGAGAATATGTGCTTTATAAAGTACCGTGCATGTTGGCGTGAAGCGTCGCGGATCATGTGCTCGGGAATAATTATTCATATAATTAAAATATCGAACGGACTCACATTTTTGTAGGACTGTAGAAAATATACATGTAAGACTGAATTATCCATATTGCAGATGCTGACATCAGGAATGTGGTTGTAATGACCTTTCCTCAGGAATTTCGTTTCAACAGTAGTGCATTGGTTGAATTTGAATTCAGTAAGCACCGGATTTTATTAACTATAGAGATAATCGATATATACATATATATATATATATATATATATATATATATATATATATATATGTATATATATATATATATATACAGAGAGAGAGAGAGAGAGAGAGAGAGAGAGAGAGAGAAATATATGATAACATTTTCTCTGTGAATAACTTTTGAAGAAGTTTATATCACACACACAAAAAAATAAATTTATTTCTTAATTGTATATAGTATAAATTTCAATCAACATATTTCACAAATATTCATAAGAATTTACAAATTGAGTATTGTTTACAAAGTGGTAATATTTTAAAGAATGTGCTCCAAATGACGTCCTTTTTGAGCAAAATTCCTCACAACAGCAGCACATGTCTCAGCTGAAATTTTCCGCATTTCCCTTTGAATTGAAAGTTTTAGTTCTTCTACAGAATCTGGTTGAGGCTGTTACACAAGATCTTTGAAATGTCCTCATAGCAAGAAATTCAGAGGACTCAGGTCAGGTAAATGAGGGGGGCCAAACATGCGCTGTTTTAAAAGAAATGAAGTTTCCGTAAAATATCTGATATTACAAGTAGGATAGTGTGTGGAGTAGCCCCATCCTGTTGAAAACAAATTTCCTTTGCATTAATTCCTCTTCTGGTTAAACTTGGGAGAAAATGTTCCTTTAGAATTTCAAGATAACGAATATTGTTAACTGTTTGAATTTCACCATTTTCATTTTCAAAACAGAAAAGTGCAATTACACCTGTTGAACTTAAAGTCGCCCAAACTGTTACTTTTTTCACCATGTAAAGGTTTTTCGAGGTATACGTTTGGTTTTCGCTACCCCAGGAACATACATGATTTCTTTACAACCCCATCTTGGTAGAAATGAGCTTCATTAGAAAACCAGATGTCTTTAACAATTTCAATGTTGTTCTTTATCCATTTAGCAAACACATGGCGGCTTTCAATATCACTCTGAGATGCTGCATAATCATTATTCTATACGGTTTCAAATGTAGATCAAATCTTAGATTCTGCGCACGCTTTCTCTGCTACATGTTACTCTGCTGCTTACGTCACTTAAAACGTTTCTCAAAGATTTTTGAGGAGTTTCTTCTATGACATTTCTCACCTCGTGTATAGCGTTGTCTTCTCTTACGAACCTTAGTCTACCTTGGCATGTCTTGCGTCCTGTACAGATCCTGCTTTCTAAAATCTTCTCACTATTCGGAGAATTTGTTGCTAAGTGAGGTGTTTTTCTTTAGGATATTTTTTCCGAATAATTCTTATCACAGTAACTGGAGACTGTGTTTGATAATACAGTTTTAAAACTGAAGATATTTGTTCTCTAGTCAAATTCATCTTTGTGAAAATTCAACTTAACCAAAGAAATATGATGCAATTTTGTGAGATCATGATTAACAGAAAAGCATGTATTTTCCCGAACATGTTAGTGCAAAAGAAATTGAATGAGTTTACCTTTTATTTGAGCCACAGTTTACACGTTTTGAGCAAATACTGTCTAATTTAAACGAATTTTAAATGGTATCAGATATTCTGGGACACCCTATAGTGCGCGCGCGCGTTTGTGTGTGTGTGTGCTTACTTGTAGAAATTGTTCTGCTTGGTATATATATATATATATATATATATATATATATATATATATATTTCAAAATCGAAACGTTGTGTAATTAATCTCAAGTTCAAGTAGAAAGTTTCACGACATGGACGGATTTCTGATGAACTTTAAGCACTCCTACCTATCCACAATTTCAATAAATGTTATCATTAAGATCTCTCTCTCTCTCTCTCTCTCTCTCCCTCCCCCCTCAGTCTTTCTAGTTCCTGGCGAGGAAAAGGGAGTATTATGTTAAGATATAATGTATAATTAATCTGTTGTAATGTATTTACAGTAACCAAAACATGGAAAGTGGAGAGCATCTCATTTTTTATGAAAGCCCAAATCCACAGTGATAGTGTTATGGAACACAAAAAGCAAGAATTGGTATATTCTTTTCAGGGCAGTGGAGCACATAACTGCAAAGGTAAATCAATAATTACATTGTACTTCAATATTCGGAAAATTTTTTTTCGCTGTCGAGACAAATGAAAGTTGCTGTTATAGAACTTCCCAAAGATAAAATTTTCGAAATCGCCTTATTATTATTATCATTATTATTATTTGTACTGTAAAACACTAACATTTTCCATAACTTCTGTTTTCGTTATTATGGACAGGCACACAATTTTATCATGAAAATATGGGGTACGAGTACTCTTGTACTCAGAGTCATTTATATTAGAGAAATTTAGGTACGAGGTTTCATACAAAAAACTGCATTTTATCTGATAAAAATCTGGGTACGTAGCTCCATTTAGTATATTAGTCTAGTTTGTTGGATATGTACAGGGTGATGAATCATGATGGAAAACGTGATAATTTGCATAACAGCGAACTCGTTATGATAAGGTATCACGTTTTTCACTATAGTTAATCACCTCGTACAGGGTATATATCAAACAAACTAGACCGCAATTCCTTTATATGTGAAATAACGCAAAAATAAAATCGACACATTGACATTCCATGCAGATTTTTATAGTTTCCGTCCGGAATTTAGAATGACTATCACAGAAAAAAAAAGTTAAAAAATGTAAATATTTAGTACCCCGCATGAAATGCGGGAGCCTTATGGTAATTGCACTGTCTGTCCGTCAACATTTGTGTTGTGACGCGATAATTTAAAAAGACGCCATTGTGCAGTTTTAAAACTGTGCACATAAATCCTCTACAATAAAAGGAAGACACCTAACAATACTGGCTTCACATCACCTGGTCTGTCTGTGGGTTTGTTAATATATTAGTTGTGAATTTAAATCAGTTGAACATTGTCAATGAGAGATCATTCAATTTAAATTTTAGTAATGATAATGATATTGATAGTTTAATTAAAAATAATCATTACCCTACAACATAATGTATATATATATATATATATATATATATATATATATATATATATATATATATCTGTGTGTGTGTGTGTGTGTGTGTGTGTGTGTGTGTGTTTCAAACGAAAATGTTTCGTGTGACATGTATTGAATTCATTCACAACAAACTCTCGATCAGTTTTGGCATACGAGGTTAACTTTCTGACATGCGGTTGCAAATTAGGGGTAGGTTCAAATGCAATTTATGCATTGAATTATTGGTCATTGTCGCAAAAGCTCCTTTGTTTTACGTAAGTATTTTGATATTTGTCCATGAACTTCTGTAGCACATACATGGTATGTTTCTGCTAGGAATAAGGAAAACTGCTCCAATTATGTATGTATAGGCGCACGATATATATTTATATATATTTTTAAAAATGCTGAGCATTTTTGTCAAATGTTTTTGAATCAAATACAGATACCACTTTCACCAGTCGCGGTAGCTCAGTGGTTAGAGCGTTCGCTTCGTTCATTACTGCTACGGCCCTGAGCGCTAAGCATAGGTCTAAATTTGTGGTACTTCACCTACAGCTGGTGACGTCTCAGTGTGAGTGAAAAATTCTCGACGGGACGTAAAACAAACAATCAATCAATCTTGTATAGTATGCACTTACAAAATAAATATGTTCAAATCATTTAACACATTCACATATCACTTTCGAATGATATTGAGACCGGTCGCGGTAGCTCAGTGGTTAGAGCGTTCGCTTCGTAACCGGGAGGTCGTGAGTTCGAGCCCCGCTCGTGCCATGACCGCGTCAAACCTAAGACGAAAAATAGGTAGTGATTGCTCCTTCGCCAAACGCTTGGCATTTAGAAGTGAGAATCACGGGTCTTTCGGATATGACCTTAAAAACGGAGTTCCCGTGTCACAGTAGGCGTTGGCACGTTAAAGAACCCTCACTGCTACGGCCCTGAGCGCTAAGCATAGGTCTGAATTTGTGGTACTTCACCTACAGCTAGTGACGTCTCAATATGAGTGAAAAATTCTCGACGGGACGTAAAACAAACAAACAATCAATCTATCGAATGATATTGAACACATTCGCAAATTACAAGCGCTTTCTGGATATTTGACATTCATCTTCAGGTGTACATAATGTGAATATGAAGTTGTTACCTTAGAAACGTTTATCATAACATCATGACGTTTTGAATCTTTGCGAGGAGAGAATAGTTTCATGACGTCATGTAATAATAAAATGAAACTGATACACACGAGTTACATATTACAGTCTAACAGTTTCATTCAATTAGCTGACCGAACAGGAGATGAAATTGAAAAGGACAAGAGGTTTCTAATTTTATTTTTGCATCTATAAAGTATATCATTTAAAAAGATTTGCAACATTGCGTTGTTTATCCGCAATGGAATCGAATAATTCAATTATTTTCTTATTCTTTCATACGTTCAGGGACAACTGGCCATGAAATCGAAAATGGCTTTATTTGCAAGAATCCTAAATTAGAAATACGAAGACGGGCTGTTTTCGACAGGAATCAACCAAGAGGGGTAGAAAAACCTGACAATTTTCAATCAATTTCTGAAGATGTGAATACCAGAAAAATGAAGATGGAAATTGGAGGCATGGAAATTAGCAAAGCGCATGCAGAAGTTTTATTGATCCCACCTTGTGACACGAGAAAGAGGCAGGTCATGCCAATGGAAGTCACTGATGAAAATGTTTCCGTTAGCTCGGAAGAAAAGAAAAGCCATTATGATACAAATAACAATGCTCATGATGATGGATCTGTTGTGATAGGTTTCCAGCGCTTCCCCAAACCTGGTATGAGATTTGCAAAGAGATCCCGTGGCATCAAAGGGATAGAAAGAAATTTTGTTGGAGATCAGAAATTGGTTACTAGTAATTGGTATATCAATTCAAACATGATAGCAGAGACATATGTCACCGTGCAAGAAGAGTCTGGAATCGACGCATCGCAGATGGACACTGCAATATGCGAGAAGCTTAACAAAAATGACGAAAGAAGATTTCAACAAGTTGAAACTGGCTTCAAAGAGAAAAACAGTTGTAGAAGCGCACATACCGTATGCATTGGTGAAACTGAAGCACCCAACAAAGGTACACATAGAGACAATGTATAGAGTCACAATAAATAAAAGGAATAGGACACTTATAAACACAATTTTATTGTTTTTGTAGAAGACATTAATTCATTATTTGTTTACATGTTTTACAATTTTGTAGATGACTGCCAGAAAGAAAAAATGATCACAAACGCAAATCCAAAGGTTAAAAAAAAAATTGCCAACAAATCTTCCACTTATTTTCGGAAGCAGTCAAACGGATTGGACAGAACAGAAAGTTGTTTTAAAATGTGTATGTGTTAATCTTTTAATCTAATTGCTGATGATTTTATTTCGAATAATTTCATAGACTTTTTTTTCAAATGATTATATAATTATATTGCAGATGGTTCCACTGTTTTAAACAATTTTTTCAAAGAAATAATGGAAAAACGTTTAGTTGACAACATTCGTGTATCTTGGTGGATGGTTGCGTTGATCATGTTGATGTTTCCTTCTACAACAGCTGGGGTATGTTGTGTTTTATTCACACAATATGTGCCCAAAAAAGAGCACACAATAATTGCTGATAGAATATCATTTTTCGTCTTCACAAAATTATGATCAAATGTTGAATTGATATTATGCGATGAGAGTTAATACATGCATTGTGCATACGATATAGGATCCAAGGCCTCAATGGAAAGAATCAGTTAGAAATGTGACTCACTGTCCGACTATCAAAGAGTGGCTGGAGTATTCCACCTTCAAGAACTGCTCAAAATATTCAAGTGATCCTCAACTTCACTATCACTGTGTTTTGAATGACGACAGAACAGGATTTGTTGAACTGTGTGCACCGGTTGTCAAAATAGTGGGTGGTAAGATATACAATTCATTTTAGAACCCATACTTTATACATATTTGTACCAGAAAGAGATCATTGAATTCAAATACACTTCATGAAATTGATTCTGATTTTCTCTTTTTGAACTCAATATACTTTTTTTCCCTCATGAAATACGAACATAATTATGAAATTGATTTATATTGCGAAGATTCAATGCACTCTGTAAAAAAAGCAAAAATTAAATCATTTATTCTGTTTTGTTGATGAAGGTACACATGTAACTAAATTCAACATAATTATTTTTATTTATTTTCATTATTTTTGAAATAGAAAGTTGCATGTTGCGTAAGACAACATATATTGTACATCTTATAGGTTAGAATGTCGAATTTGAAACCATTGGTAAAACTATTTCTGTAACACTCTATTCATATTATTTGAAGCACAACATATGGACATAGACTTCATTTTCAGGGAAGCAAAATAGAATATTTGTTTAGTCTTTATCATCCAGCTTTAAAAATTCATTCTTGTTGCACAGTCGCCGGATAGCTGAAAAATTGCTCAGGCGACTATAAATAAAACAAACAAACAAAATCATTCTTGTTGCAGAATTGTGTGCAGAATACAACTGGGGTCTGGAAAATTTTCAACCACAAAAACAAACAAGCTGTAAAGGCATTTGTCCATTTGCCTATAATTCAACGGATATGATTAGATGTAAGTATATTCAATGTATATTAAAGTATTATTTATCAGTATACACCATTCGCAGTAACATAGATAGTGGTTTGAACGGAAAGTCACGGGTTTGACTCCCAGAACGACCGCGTCAAGCCTTGGAATGTGACTATTTCTTCGTCAAGTCCCTTATATTTAGAACTGAAGTCACGGGTCTTTTGGATAAGATCACGGTAGGCGTCTGCATAATGATTGTTTGTTTGTTTGTTTTACGTCTCGTCTAGAGTTTTTCACTCATAATGAGACGTCAAGAGCTGTAGGTGAAGTACCACATATTTAGACCTATGCTTAGCGCTCAGAGCCGTAGCAGTGAGGGTTCTTTAACGTGCCAACGCCTACTGTGACACGGGACCTCCGTTTTTAAGGTCATATCCGAAAGACCCGTGATTCTCACTTCTAAATGCCGAGCGTTTGGCGAAGGAGCAATCATTACCTATTTTTCGTCTTAGGTTTGACGCGGTCATGGCACGAGCGGGACTCAAACTCACGACCTTCCGTTACGAAGCGAACGCTCTAACCACTGAGCTACCGCGACCGGCTACTGCAAAATGAATATTTATCAATAACACGGCCTTGAGCGCCATGCATAGGTCTAAATTTTTGGCACTTCACCTACAGTTGGTGATGTCCCCATATGAGTGAATATTTTTGAATGGCACATAAAATGAAACCAAAAATGTATTTAGTATATATTCTATTATCAAAGGGCCCATGGGGATCCGGGTTGTTACAATAGACCCTCAGTACCCCTTGCTTGTCGTAAGAGGCGACTAAATGGGACGGTCCTTCGGATGAGACCGCAAAACCGAGGCCCCGTGTCACAGTAGATGTGGCACGATAAAGGCCATAAGCGTCGAGCATAGGCCGAAATTGTGCAGCCCTTCACTGGCAATGGTGACGTCTTCATATAAGTGAAAAGTTCTCGAGCGGGACGTTGAACAGTATATAATCAATCAATCAATCTAATATTAAAGATATATGATAATCTATTTTAGTATTACGTTTCGTTTGGGTGTTAGTATAACAGACCTTTAAAGTACACTTAATATTTTATTGATATTTCGTAATTCTTTATAATAAGATAGATAGATGAATTGGTTGATTATAATACCGAGGTCCCGTGTCACAGCAGGTGTGGCACGTTAAAGATCCCTCCATGCTCAAAGGCTATAAGCGCCGAGCATAGGTATAAATATTGCAACCCTTCACTAGCAATGGTGACGTCTCCATATGAGTGAAAGATTTGCGAGCGGAACGTTAAACAATAAATAATCAATCAATCAATAACAATGCAGATTATGTAGGTCAAATAATACGTATATGATACGTTTATTCACGCGCCACAAAATCAAAACAACATGGCATCGATTGAAGGTGGCGGCCCGGTTAAAATTGATGGCAAAGGGCATGCAATTGTCACCAAAATTGTTGCAAGATTCTGTGTTTTTATGAAGTGAAAATAAGCGGCACTGACTTTGAAGAAGAAATTTCAAGGGATAGGCTAAATTTCATTTCCAAACCCGTGAAGGAACACACGACATCAAACAATAACAACGAGATTTCAGTGCATAGTTGGTGGAAATATTTACAAAAGAAATTTGAATATTCACATACATCAATCAGAAAATAATACTGAAACAAACCAACCGCCTCGAAAAAAACGTTCTCGTTATTGACAGTGACTCCATTTAGCTTTGGGTCATGTGAGTTGGCGCGTGGTGACATACGAGGATGAGTCAATAAGTAACCAGCCTAACTTATTTCTGGTTGATATCCACCTCTTCTCTTCGACATAATTGCCCTCTAATGTGAAGCACTTAAACCAACGGTGTTTTAGTGTCATCAGCCCAGTACTGAAAACGTCAGGGTCCTTTCCATTGACCCATTTCTCAACTGCCGTCACGACCTCTTCGTCAGGCCGGAAATGGCATCCGACGTATATCCTTTTTCATGTTTGGAAATAGAAAGAAGTCGCTAGGAGCTAGGTCATGCGAATAGGCAGGATATGGTAGTAATTCATACCCGTTTAGTTCTACAGAATCCATTGCAACACCTGTAGAGAGTTCGGCGTTTTTCAAGGATAGCGGTTCTCTGCTGGTCTAAGAAGTTTGCATAGTACACTACAGTTTTGTACTTCTCTAGGGTAAAAAGTCCAACATAATAACTCCTGTTGCGTCCCAGAATACAGTGGCATCACCTTGCCAGCTGATGGTTGCGTCTTGAACTTCTTTGGCCACGGGGACCCCGGCCCCACCCTCTGACAACTGTGAGCTTTATTATCTGGTTCATAATAATAAGGCTCATCTACAGTTTACCAGACGCAAAACAAAATCATATTTTGACCTAATACGCTTAAACAAGGCGCTGCATACTGATGCTCAAGTCGCTATTTGCTCATCGCTATGAGATTTGGAGACACAACGAGCTATTAGCTTCCGCATACCTAAACGATGATGTAAGATTGTTGAAATGCTACCATGTGAAGTGCCTGCGCTATTTCTTCCACCTGAATTTGCAAATCAGAGTATACTAGATCCCGAACATAGTTACTCATTTCTTCGTCGATGACATCCAGTGTGCGTCCAGACCTGGCTTCATCTTCTAAAGACGTTCTACCGTGTTTGAATTCCCCCAGCCAGAATTTAACTTGAGCATAAGATGGTGCAGAAGACCCATAAACATCGGCTAACTCGCCGTGTATTTCCTTGCCTGTTTTAACTTTTGAATACAAGTACAGAATTACAGCACGGTTCTAAGCTTTAGATGAAAAGCATGTCTTTCCATCTATAGCCATGTTTGACATTCAATATCTTATTAAAGAATGACTGGATACGCGTGCAATTTTGTATCCAGGTATAAAACATATATTGAAAAGAGGCATACAAATCGTGACCGTCTCGGTCAACCGGAATTAAGTTAGACTGGTTACTTATTGACTCACCCTAGTAGATTCAAACTTGTTAACATTCTAGTTTTACTACATACGTTATTCAGGTCTATCATATTTATAGTAATAATAATATTAATAATAATTACATATTTATTCCTATTTTATTTGTTGTCGTTAACTTAGGATTAAATTTTCAATTTAGTTATGACGTGTTTATTTTAGATCTTATTTTTTCCGCTCAAGGACATTTTTCAGACAATGTAAAGAGCCTTGACCTCGAAATGAAAATAGTCACTTCCTATTTTGTCCTATTTTGTACAGGAAATGGAAAATAACTAAATATGCGTTTATTGATAGTTGTCTGATAAATAGAATCATACACCCGTGTTTATGGCATATGGAATTTATGATTGATTGATTGATGTTTTCCGCAACACTCAACAATATTTCAGTTATCTGGTGGCGTTCAGTTTTTTATTGGTGGAGGAGAGAACCCAGATACAATGTACCCGGGAAAAGACCACCGACCTTCCGAAAGTAAACTGGCAAACTTTCTCACATATATCGGGATTCGAACCCGCGCCGATTAGAGGTGAGAGGCCGTATGGTTTTGAGCACGATGCTCTAACCACTCGGCCACGGAGGCCCCTGGAATTTATGAAATTATTTAAATTAGGTAACAAATGCAATTTATGAAATTTGTTACCTAATTTAAATACTTCCGTCACCAAGGCTTGGGAAATATTAAATCCGGCAACGAATTTCATATGTCATATGGACTCGTGTAAGATCCTCTCTATATTGTGTGAATCGTACTGTGTAAAATGCATATGATGGAGAATTTTTATTGTAAAGTTTCAAACATAATTTCACTTGGTCTTTATAGCAATTGATACAATATTTATAATTAATGAAAGTGAATGCATTTTAACTGTATTTCATATAAAGAAAATCGTTTTGAATGACAATAGGTAATTTTGAATATTCGTAAGATTTCTTGACTCCATATATATATATATATATATATATATATATATATATATATATATATTGTTAGATCGTGTATGTTACAACATATTGAAAAGTTATGATATTACCGACTCGGAGTTTCCAATCGCTACTCAAATGACACGATTCCTGGAAAACTCCACCACTTTTGAACAGGCATCTGAACTTCAAAAGTCTAGGTAACTATAAAATTATCCACAATGACGTTCAAAATAAGTTTACAATGTAATGTTAATGCAGCTTTTATATATGTAAATAAGATGATGCTAATGACAATGGGGGAAATTTTAGAGACCATCATGACGGCTGTTTTGTTATCGTGGCAAGTTTCATCGTGATAGGATGCATATTTGTCATAATATTTGGCGTATACATATGCCGTAAAGGAAGTAGATCGAAGCAGTACAAATCATCTGGATGTGGTGAGTTTGGATGAAATTTCTATCAATATTATACTGATGAATTTTATAATCCAGCAGTTAGAACTGGTTGCATATTAGTTCAAGCCGCCCGCGTGGCGCAGTGGTTAGAGCGTCGGGCTCAAAGATCTGATGATCCTTGAGTCGGGGGTTCGAATCCCACTGTGGGACGTGGGTGCCGGTCTTTCGGATGAGACCGTATAAACCGAGGTCCCGTGTCGCAGTAGGTGTGGCACGATAAAGATCCCTCCCTGCTCAAAGGCCCTGAGTGCCGAGCATAAGCCTAAATTTGCAACCCTGTCACCGGTAATGGTGACAGCCGCCGGATAGCTGAAAAATTGCTCAGGCGGCTATAAACAAACAAACAAACATATTAGTTCATCTTGGCTGAAAACTCAAGTGGCCTATTCTGATCACCTTTTGTCTATCGTCCGTCCGTCTGTCTGTCTACATGGCCTTAATTTTTGTTTATATTTTCATTATCTTCTTAAAATCCAATGAGTCATCGTGATTAAAACTTGACTCAATACATCACGAGGCAAAGGGTCTTCATGTTTGTTTGTTTGATCCGTGACCCTTGCAAGGAGAGATAATTTGCCGTTTGTTAAAATAGGGTGAAATAATTCAAAAATCTTCTCCAGAATCACTTGACCAGAATAAACAAGAGTTATATGGAACTTTTTCTTGCAGAATGTAGATTCAAAATTGTTCAAATCATGCACCCACCCACCCCCCAAACCAGGTAGGGTGCGGCCACAGTAGAGGATCAACGTTTTAAATGTGATTTTTAATTCAAAATCTTCTCATGAACAGCAACAGCAAGACCTTCATTAGTATATGTATATGGTAGTATCTTCAAGGAATACATATTCAAATTTGTTCATATTATTGAAAGTTTTATAGTAGACTATTTTTACTTCTCCAGAACTGTCTGGCAGATTTTAACCAAATTTGTCAACTAGCACTCTTTGACATAGTGCATCTTTCAAAAGAGTCATAATTAAGAAATAGTGAAAAAAACTTCTCAAGAACCACCAAGCCAGAAAAGACCAAAGTTGTGTGAAAGTTTTCTTACAGATTGTAGATTCCAAATTTTACAAACACAGGATTAGAATTTAAGATGGGGAGATATAAGAAACAAGAGGCCCACAGGCCTTAACGGTCACTTGAGTACCATAGCCCATACACAGACCTGTCAAGCATTCTCATATTTGCATTTCAGCCTCCTTCTGGAGTCTTTTGTTTACAGCTTTATAATAGTCCTAAACATGCATACAATTCCCATTCAGTTACAATAGAAAGAACGATGAAGTTTGAAGCATTTAAATCAGCCCATGTATCCCTGACCTGCATGGTGCAATGAATTTCACAATTTTGGTAAAGGGCTTCATGGACATAAAAACCATGCCTTGGTTTTTCTCCTACATGTGCGTGAGTAGAGAATGTTTTAAAACTTTCACTTTTTCGATAATCATAAATTTCACAATATCCAACAGTTTTTGTCCCGCCCCTAGGGCCCCAGGGAAGTAGGAGTCCTGAAATTTACAATATGTGTTCCCCTTGTCCCAAAGATGCTTCATACAAAATTTCGTCCAAAAAATGCTTCATACCAAATTTGAAAAGAATTGGAATGGTGGTTATCAAGACTAACTTTAATATGTTCTATTATTAACACATTTAGTCTCTGATTATTTAGCCCCACCCTGATACCAAAACATCTAACCATGGGATCACAAAATTTACAATTCTGGTAAAGGGCTACCTGCTCATTTCTAGATATCCATTTACGTTCAATTTGGTATCAAGAGCATTGATGATGTTTTTCTAAATGTTTTACTATTGAAAACTATATACCAGGTTTGGCCCCACCCGAGTCAGAAGCTCTACCCCTGGGATCATAAAATTTACAATTTTGGTAGAGGCCTTCCTGTTCTACATTACTATGCATTTAGTTTTTCTCACAAATGTGCAGTTCTACGAAGACGTTTGTTTTTTTTTTTTTAATTTGTCACTTTGTGGCAGTTTTGGACCAGGCCCTAGGAGGACAGGAGTCCTGATATTTACAATTTCTGTACGCCTTGTCCAAAACATGCTTCATACCAAATTTGAAAAGGAGTGGAATGTTCTCAAGAAGTTAAAGATGTTCAATTGTTAACACATTTAATCACAGACCATTTAGACCGAAGTTCATAACCCTGCTCCTGAGATCAGCCGGAAATATATACTGGGCAAAAAAAGTTAAGGATCATGATTTCAGAATTATTTTATTCATAACAAAACCAAATAAATTATGTTAAATATATACTTAAAATGTTCAACGACAATCGAACAATACATTTTAAACCTGATTTTACAAATTCATCAATACGTTAAGCAGCCAGAGCAACCATTGTCAGGCAACCCCCCCAAAACAATTTGAAAGTTGGTATGAGCAAAAATAACAAATTTCATTACAAATGATTGAATCTTTATAAAGGCAATATCAATAGGGTGTACGTCCATCCTGAGCCTGTATAACGGCACGACAACGCCTCTGCATACTTCTGATGAGCCTGCGGAACGCAATTTGTGGCAACCTTGCCCATTCCTGCTATAATGCTAACGTAAGCTCCTTGCGGTTTGTCGGAAGTACAGGGCGTCTGGAAACAGCTTGCTGCAACATGTCCCGGGCATGTTCTATTGGATTTAAATCCAGAGAACAACTCGGTCAATCCATACGTTCAATTGTCTCTGTAGCAAGGTAGTCTGTCACTATACGTGCTCTGTGGGGACGAGAATTATCAACCATTAACACAGAGTCGTTGCCTATAGCTCCCGCATAAGGTCTCACAATTGGATGCAGTATCTCGTCCCTGTAAATTTCACCGGTAAGGTTGCCATTAATCACGTGCAAGTCAATACATCCACCAATACTGATTCCGGCCCAAATCATCACAGAGCCACCTCCAAAACGATCATGCTCTGCTACACAGCAATCAGCGTGCCGCTTTCCACGCATGCGCCATACACGCCTACGACTGTCATGAAAGTCCACGCAGAACCGGGACTCGTCTGTGAAAAGAACAGGCGTCCAATGACGCAGTTGCCAGTTTATGTGATTTTGAGCCCAATTGAGTCGTGCTACACGATGTCTTCTCCTCAAAATGGGACGAACAGCAGGTCGATGAGCCCGAAGGTTAGCAGCATGAAGTCTCTGTCTGAGAGTTTGTGGTGTTATGCGCACCCCACTTGCTGCATGAAAGTCAGTATTGAGTTGGACAGCACTCTGAAACCTGTGTCTATGAGCCATAAGTGACATTTAGCGATCCTGGTGAGCGGTTGTGGACCTTGGACGACCTGATATCGGTCTCTCAGAAACATTACCTGTCTGCCTAAAACGATTCCACAACCTTTAAATCACACTTTGGGACACATTAAAATGTCTAGAGACAGTTCTCTGGACTTGGCCAGCTTGAAGCATACCTACTGCCTGACCAGCTTCCAGAGCAGTTAAATGGCGCCTCATGGCTTTTAATGTCAATAATTGTTCACCTAAGAGTCGAATAGAGCAATAAATACCCACAATAAAATGAAAATCACAATTTTCAATTTCAATATACACGTTGGCACACTTTGATTTTGACTCATTGCTTGTGTTTGGGCGAAAAAATCGTGCACTTATGACGTCAATATGAAACCAGGTAAATCTATTGTGTTAAGGACACATTGGAGAAACTATACATGTTAAAATTTGTCAAAATAATTATTTGGTTAATAAAAATTTTTGAGGTGAAAATTATGATCTTTAATTTTTTTGTCCAGTATATGTTCTGATCTTGTAATGTACATCTCAGTTATTTATTCCTCCAAAATATCGAAATGTACATATTTTGCAAAACTTTATATATATATTAATATATTTTTTATATATATTAAAACATTCTAACCGATTATCATCTTTCCGTTAACCATCCCCCCTTTTTTTATTTTTGTTTAACTTCTCCAAAATCTTACAACCAATTTCAACTAAAACTGCCAAATGACATCCTTGCATTGATTGGATTGACAATTGTTCAAATGACGGGCTGTGTGTCTTTCAACAGAGTTGTGAAAATACGGGCTCATTTCAAAATCTTTTCATGAACCACTTGACCAGAAATGACAAAACTTATATGAAAGCTTTCTTACAAAAAATTCAAATCAAAGCCACCAAGGCAGGATGGGGCCGCAACAAAGTTTTGAATAAGAAAATGTTTAAAATCTTCTCAAGAATAGTAGGGCTTTCCTTTAGAGCAGCCGACCAGTAAGCAGTGATGTTAGTATTCAGGCATCCTCACGTAGTTCAGATTCACGTGTATTCAAATCCTGGCATCCGGGAGAGACTGTAAGATAAGACCTCAGCAGGGGAATAAAGTCACCATGTTATTTAAGAATAAATCTTTAAAATCTTATTTTGAAGAGCAACAGGACCAGGATTAGTCAAATTAATATGCAGGCGTCCACGGGCAGTGCAGACTTTCATAGTCAAATTAATATGCAGGCGTCCACGGGCAGTGCAGACTTTCATATTCAAATTAATATGCAGGCGTCCACGGGCAGTGCAGACTTTCATATTCAAATTAATATGCAGGCGTCCACGGGCAGTGCAGACTTTCATATTCAAGTTAATATGCAGGCGTCCACGGGCAGTGCAGACTTTCATATTCAAATTAATATGCAGGCGTCCACGGGCAGTGCAGACTTTCATATTCAAGTTAATATGCAGGCGTCCACGGGCAGTGCAGATTTTCATATTCAAATTAATATGCAGGCGTCCACGGGCAGTGCAGACTTTCACATTCAAGTTTCTTTAAACCAATGTTATGGGGTAGGGTTGAGCCACAATAGGCATTCAAAATTTTTCACGAGAATGTATGGGGAAATTTTAAAAACTTTTAAACAAAAAAGACCATGGGGTTAGATATGGGATAAAATCAGGGATAAAATTGTACATGAGTATATTAGGGTATCCATATGTTGTTTGGATTCAAGTTGGGTTTGGCTTAGGTGGAGTCATAAGTTTTCGTGAGAATAAAGAGGGTAAATAGTCGTCTGAAGAATAGCTCAGTTGAGCATTGTGGTCCATGCTCCTTTTGTTATTATGATAATATTTATTATTATTTCATAAGTTCTGTATACTCGTGAAAACTTATTTAATTCAGTTAAAATGTCATGATTATTTTTTCAGCTGCCATAGATTTTCATGTACATCCTGGAAAATCCATTGATCTCCAGCTAAAAAAGCTAAAAGATGCCACAGCCGTTTAAAAGTTAACAACCAGTGGATTAATCGAGGAACTTCTTGCACACTGCATCATCAATCTGTATATTATGTATTTCTTAAATTTACACATCATCTTTTAGAAATATTTTATAAGGGATTATTTTTAATGTATAACTGGGTAGATGTTGTAAAATATGTTACAGTATAATGGGGAATGTTTGTGACATGTAATCTTTGCAAAATACAGTGGTTTTTCCATTTCTGCAAAGTAATTGACAAATTTTGATTTGCCCAGAAAGTAATACGTCCAAGTAGTAAAGTTGATTTATGATATAAGAAAAAAAATTCTGGGGCAAAAATCCTAATTAATTTAAGTGGTCTCAGAAATCATAACACTTCTCAAAATTTGATCTAAAATACAATTGCGACTTTTTTACTTTTTCTAGCAACAAATTATCTTACGTTTGATTAGGTTGCTGACCCCGTTTTCAATTCTTGTCATCAAATGTTTTAGAGCACCGCATGCTACATATGATTATGAATCGACCGAATTCCTGCACGTACGATTGTGCGACTTTTATTGACCGTTCATGTTTAGAGCATCTCCTTGTATGAATATATTACAATTTTAACACAATGTAATATCCACGTGTATAGCAAAAGCAATATGATAATGTGTTTATGTGGAAATTACTCTTATTGTAATCGTTGTATGCTCATACATGTAGAAAACATATGCAAAATAAATTTCGCACTTGGATCAAAATATAGCATTGACCCAATTTCTCCTCCACATATTCAGCAACTTGTACTGGTACATGTATATTGTAGAATAACGAAAAATGAAAGCTAATGTTCATGTTGATTCGTAATACAATTATATTGATGTATGCAGCCTACAACAAATTGCTATGAATAAATAACAAAATAATAGCATATACGTCGAATACCAGTCTGATTGATTAACAATTATAATTTCTATATATATGCTAAGAAACCCCCTAGATCAATACGCAGAGGTCATCGATTAGAGATGATTTTTTTTTTACAAATGACAACACTAACGTAGGTCGTGAGTTTGAGCCCCGCTTGTACCGCGTCAAGCCTAAAACGCACACATAGATAGGGATTGCTCCTTCGCCAAACGATCAGTAGTTAGATTGGAGAATCACGGGTCTTTCATCTGTGACATTGAAATAGGAGGTCCCGTGACGCGGCAAGCGTTGGCACGTTAAAAAACACTCGCTGCTAAAACCAGCAGGTGCTAAACATAATTATGAATTTGTGGTACATAGCCTACAGTTGGTGGCCTCTCAATATGAGTGCAAAATTATCGACGGGATGTAAAACAACCAACCAACAACGAACTATCAAGCATGCTAGCAACTTCACCTGTAAATCCCGGGGTTCTGAAAATATACTTCTTTGAAAGGTAAGACATGTCAGTTTGCATCAGAAAACGATTGTTTGATATAGATCTAAGATTCTCCGCTTGTTCATCAAAGGTTCGAACCTGTTCAGTAATTACAGAGTAGATCTTCGGGTATACAACATAACATTCTGTCGTCAGTTTTTTTGACATCAGTAAACAATGGAGATGAAGGGATTAATCAAATACTACTTCAAAAAGAATGAGCAGGATGAAAATTCTTTTATTGTAACTTTTGGAATTGTTGGAAGCTTCTATCAATCATTTCATGTATGGATTTAGGATATAGTGCATCAGTTAGCTTCCAACTAGCAAACGCTTTTGGAATACGGTCTTAATTAGAGGGTTTGCTCAAAACCGAGAAACTCGCCATATACATTCACAGGAAAAACTGGCAAGCGCAATGTCCTTCGGAAGTCTTACCTGCGACAATATCCCGTATCTTGGTGCATGTCCGATAAATTTGAAAATGGCTGTCAAAAGCAAAAAACGACTGTGGATGACAGTAGACTATCCATTTTTCGTTCTGAAACTAGATAGTTTGATTGAATTCTTTTGTTAATATTTTTTTTCTTTTTGTTGTAAAATATACTGATGGACTTTAAAAACGCAACACACGTTTTTTATTTTAATTTATTCATTGAAAACAATATATATAAAACCTGTATTGCAAAATTTACCCAACATACATCGTATTGATTTTTAAAAACCATCTCTCGATTTGCCTTTGTTCATTGTTTGCGCGATGTGAGTAGCATCGCACGGAATTTTCAGGTTTTTTTTTCAAACACGTGAAAAGGTAATAGAGGAGTTTTTCCGCGATAAAACAACTTTGTCGGTGAAAGCATAGACACCACTAACAGAAGAAATTCAAAACCAAGACTATGCCGCGCTTAAGCAATTAAATGCGCAATCAGGCACTTGATCTGCTGCAAGCAGGCATTAGTCAGCGTGAGGTTCCAAGGCGTTTTAATGTCTATCCTTGTACAGTTAGCCGGTTGTTGTCACGATTCCATCAGATAGGATCCCTAAATGATCGCCCAAGACCTGGTCAACCGTTTGTGACAATGCCATGGCAACAAGCGTTCATACGGCAACGTCAACTGCGCAATAGGTTTATGGCCGCTGCGACCACGGCGAGATAAATCATTGGACGTCATGGAAGGCCTATTCATCCAAGAAACGTTTCCAGAATTTTGAAGCGCTATGGGATCCGCTGCAGAAAACCTTATAAGGGGCTACAGTTTACACCGCATCACCGACGGTACAGATTGCAATGGGCAAGGCAGCATCTGACTCAACGTCAAAATTGGTCACATGTTGTGTTCTCAGATGAATCCAGATTTAACGTTAGCAACGCAGACGGCAGATGTCGAGTGTACCGTCGTTCACATGAACGTTTTGCAGACAATTGTGTCCTCAAGCGCGACAGGTTTAGAGGGGAAGGCGTCATGGTCTGGGGTGCGATTAACCACAATTATTGGTCACAACTGGTCGTTTTAAATGGAACCCTCACTGCTAGGAGGTATTTGGACGAAATTCTGCAGCCTGTTTTAGCACCATTAATGCAGCAGCATAGGCAAGGAAATGGGTTAAATTGATATCACCGCATATAATAGCTTATATATAATGGTGTTTGCTATTCCAGAATTTTTCCGATCTAGCAAACACACCCTAAAATTACCACTTCCCCTCCTAATGTTTGATAACCGGTAAGCAGCACTCAAATTTGTCTCTCAAAAATATCCTTGCAAATTGATTTTAATTTTGTTATACAATTGTATGTCTCCATTTAACTTGTTTATACATGTTATCAAAGTTTAGAGTGGATTCATTGCCGATGCCACGAAAATTTATTTGATCGTGTCAGATTTTCATTTCAATTTTCGATTTCTCGTGGCTACAATCTTGGTGTACCATTTTTAGCATTTTTGTTAACCACAATACTCGTATTTGTATTTCTCATTTTGTTACATTGGGGGATTATGTCGAAGTCTGAAACTTCAAAGCGTCCGACCGGCTGTGCTTCCTAAGCTAATCTCAGTCACGGTGTCGTTGGACACGGAGATATAGCGGACAGCATTTTCTACCTGTGGGTACCACACCGGAATCAAAAGGACAAGGCTAAGACACCGGTGGCGACAACGCAACCCAATTTTCTACAGTACTCAGTAGGCCTGTCGTAACTGGCCAACCATCCATATTAAAAGTAGCTGTGCCACCCATTTTCACAAGTATATATCAAATATTCATCACACACACACACGTTGTTATTACTGCATTCCTATTGCATACCAAGTTGATCTATCAACCAAGCAAAGACCATATCGGATGAATTTGTTATGTTATAGAGCTATTATTCTCTTTGCTACATTATGTTTATGCTTTTTAGTCAGTAATCACTAAATTCAGCACCATTATCGCGTTTGCACATCGTCTTTTTATTCCGGAACTTACTAAAACTAAAGTACAAAACATAGCATGGTTTATAATATCTGAACTGCCATTCAATGCCATGTTCAATAATATAACATCATAAATTATTTCAATTTTATACGAACCATGACATTGAGAAAGCAGTCCAGGTAAATACAGTATACTGACCAAAATGCATTTATATCATAAGGCATGATGAAAAGTGAAGATGATATAATAAATGCAGTCACATGTTTTTAAGTAAACACTGATGTTATATTCATACCATCCGAGTGCTACCTATACACCTGAGCAAATAAACTCTGCAAAATTATCATCAGTAACATGTTATGTTCATCCTTCAGACATTTATGTTATGTATGCAAGGATATAATGGTGTGCAACCTCACATTATAACATCCTGATTCAATTATGTCAAGATGCGGGGAGGGCTTTTTTTTTTAACTAATTGTTATGTTTTAGCATCTAATGCTTCCCATGGTAACCACATAGACTTTTGAGCAGGTTCAACAGAAAAACGAACAAGGTATTCCTTTGAATGGCCTTCTTTGTTTAAGGACCTGTTTCACTTTTGCAATGTTCCAGAGTCTGTCATAGATATAATTTCAACTGACAAAGGATTCTGATGGTCCGAGTCTCTTTTCAGAAGAGATTTCTTCCGGATACGGTGAGGTTGCACTTGTTTTGGTGGCACCGGTGACTTAGGGTCACTCTTTTATGAATGGTCTTCTGGTAGAGCTTCCTAGGGTTCCTCATGTCGCGGTAGCTCAGTGGTTAGAGCGTTCGCTTCGTAACCAGGAGGTCGTGAGTTCGAGCCCCGATCGTGCCATGGCCGCGTCAAACCTAAGACGAAAAATAGGTAGTAATTGCTCCTTCGCCAAACGCTCACAATTTAGAAGTGAGAATCACGGGTATTTCGCATTCTGAAAAACGGAGGTCCCGTGTCACGGTAGGCGTTGGCACGTTAAAGAACCCTCACTGCTACGGCCCTGAGTGGTATGCATAGGTCTAAATTTGTGGTACTTCACCTACAGCTGGTGACGTCTCAGTATGAGTGAAAAATTCTCGACGGGACATAAAACAAAAAAATAATAACAGTCCTTGACTGCAAGATCCTGAAGGTCAAGTTCCTGGTTTGGCCGAGTGTCTGTCTGTGTGTGTTTATCGGAGGATGCAAGGGGCACAGTGGTACGAGTTACAACTGGTACAAGAAGATAAGGCTGCAGTGATGGTGCACGCACATAGGCCATCTTCAATCTGTTGACATGGACAGGTTCACTCAATACCTTCCCTGTAGTTTCATCTTGGAACATTACACGAGAGTCAGAGCAAACTGTAAGAACTGTGTAGGGTCTAGAAAAGTTGGCTTGAAGTTTGTGTGCCGGTCCTACTGCAGGTACTGATAAATAGACATAATCTTCTTTGCTAAGGTGCAGAGGATGGAAGTTAAGGTTTACTCTGGCAACCATAGTTTCCTTAATGACGTCTATGTTGTTCTTTACCTCTGTATGGATTGTATGGAATTTTTCAATAAAAACAAAATAAAAACAACAACAACAAAAAAAGAAAAAAGAAAAAAAAGAAGAAGAAGACCAAAAAAAAACCAAAAAAAAAACAAACCATGTACTCCTGACAATCCATTGGTAAACTTTGCAAATTAGAATATAGTGACATCAGTGGCAAAGGAAACTTTGGTCTGTATCCCAACACTATTTCAAATGGTGAATATCCAAGTGTAGAGGTAATGCTCTGATTGATGGCAAACGCTATTAAAGATAGTTTTTTAATCACAATTCCGCTTCTGTTTCTCCACATAGGGAGTAAGGCTTTCTTCTATTGTCCTGTACGTTCGTTCACATGCACCGAGGCAGTGATGGGCAAAACTAGGAGTAAACTGCTGAGATATGCCTAACAACCTACACTTTTCCGCTGTTACGTGTGCAGTACACTCATGAAACAGGCAATGGTCCTTGCAGATCAATTTGTCACACATCAAAGGGTTTACAAGGAGTTGGATAAGACAAAATATTCGCGTTTGTCTTTGCTTTGGTCATTTTTCTGCTTTGAAAAACATGTCAAGATTTTACAGTCACTTATGATAGCTGACATCTTGGGAAAACAGCAATGGTCTTTGATACGGTCCAATATGCCATTTATTCCAATGAGCTCCCACAGATGAGTCATGAAAGTCAGTACTCCAGTACTGATTTAACTAGAGTCTGAGGAATAACGAGTTGGTAGTTGTTAAGGCCCTTAGTACGCTTTGCTTTGGCTACTCTGGAGTGAAATAAAGTGTCATCTGCTTCTAGGTAATCTGTAGCTTCTAAAATGAATAGATCCTCAGTGCCCCTTGCTTGTCGTAAAAGGCGACTAAATGGGGCGGTCCTTCGGATAAGACCGCAGAAAACGAGACCCCGTGTCAAAGCAGGTGTGGCACGTTAAAGATCCCTCCCTGCTCAAAGGCCGTAAGCGCCGAGCATAGGCCTAAATTTGCAGCCCTTCACCGGCAATGGTGACGTCTCCATATGAGTGAAAGATTCTCGAGCGGGACGTTAAACAATATTTAATCAATCAATCAATCTAAAATGAATTTATGGGCTGCTTTTTGTGACAAGGGTAGCTTGTCATGTTGCAGTTAACCAAAAAATAAACGCAGAGCTGGGTCAGATTGCTGTAATTTGGCAATACTGGGCAAGGAAAGGTCCATTTTGGCCAAGGGTTCTAGCGTTTCCTCTTGAGACGGTCCGTTTTGCACTCTGTCTGAGGCGTCAGTCTTTACATTCTCCACTACAATATCAGAATTGAACAAATCCATCACCGTAACATCAATCACAGTGTCAGAGTTCAAATGATCTAGGACGGTATGATAAGTATCACTTGTAACACTAGTGTTTGTCAATTCATGAATCATATCAGAATGAACATCCTTAGCACAAGAATTGTCAACATGATCAGAATAGTCATTTGATTACACATTATCATGAAATACAGTGCCATTATGATCTTCATTTAAACTTTCAGGGCTATCAAGAATACAAGCATCAACATTACTGAGTTTGTTCTCACACATCAAAGGTTTACAACTATCTACGTTTACAATTTTTATCACTAACAAGTGTCAATATCACTTGGATTTACATTATGAATAATAGTGTAACTATCGCTATCATTTCATGAACAGCAGATTTAGGGCTGTTGACAGAAACTGGTTTCAGGTAGGGCTCGTCCTTAAATGGCATTGCAACAGGTTTCCTATATAATGAAAAGTATGAAAATGTTTTAGACTTTATGAGAATTAAAGCTACAGTAGGTTCACAGGTATCTGCATTACAACCATAGTCTAGGGGAGTTGGTTTCGAGCTCATTCGTCGATGATTAATTTCTTTGTGACCTGTGTTCAACATCCCATGGGTCAGTCGTTGTCCACATGGAAAATGGATACGTCCAGTCTCCTCTTTGATGTACGGAAAGAAGAGACCTTCTTGATCTGGGCTATTGAAGCTGGTGTTACTCCGTCTGTTCTCAGGTAAGTCTCGAGACAATGTATCCGGTACAGTAATTTCCTCAACTGGCTTGTAAACAATGTCAAAATTAAATTCCTGTAGGATAGCTAGCCATCGTTCATCAATGGCACTCTTGAGTTTGATGTAAAGGTTTCAGGGCTTGATGATCACACTCCACAATAAAATGGGTCCTTCTGATGTATGACGCACATTCCAAAACAGCATAAGTCATTCCCAACAGTTCAAGCTTCGTTGGCCCTTTTGAACGCTGCCATTTGGATAGATCTTTGGATCCATTACGTACAACATGTGGAGTTGTGAAACCATTTTCCTCCGGATGAAGCTGATATAACATTCATCCAATGCCTCGGCTTGACGTATCTACAGCAATTTATAATTGCAGATCAAAACGAGGGTATGCTAGCACTAAGAAGGTGGAGGGTTGTTTCTTCAATTCCTGAAATGATTTCTTATAGGTTTTGGTCCAGTGGAAATGTACAATGTTTCTTAAGCAGGATGAAGAGTGGGTCTGCAATTGAGGAAAAATTAGGAATGTACTTCGAAACCATCTTACCATCCCCACGAAACGGCGAAGTGCTGACGCAGAAGATGGTGCTGGATACTTTTGAATGGCTTCAACTCTGCCTGGTGGTGGGAAAAGACCGTTTTAGAGATCACATGTTTAAGGAAAATACATTCCTGTTGTACATATGAGCATTTGCTTGGATTGAGTTTAAGGTCAGGCATTTGAAATCGTTCAAAGAGCTCTGATATGTCCTTCATGTGAGAGTCAAGGATATCAGAACAAATAATCACATCGTCAAAATAACACAATACTGAACGAAAGGTAAGTCCGTGTAACACTTTGTCCATCAATAGCTGGAAGGAGTTAGGTGTTGTGCTGAGTCCCATAGATAGTCGCAAAAATTTGTAAGTGCAAAAACATGTGTTGAATGCGGTGCATTGTGACAATTCTGGAGCTATTCTCATCTGAAAGAACTCAAATCGATGGATGATATATATACTCAACAAAAAAGAAACGCATATTTTTTTTTATTTTGAAACAGTACATTAAACAACTTTCACTTGTATCATTGGATACTGTGATCTATCTAAAGAACAACATGGGCTTTAAAGCCCAAGTGTCAACACGCTTCGCTTCATTAAACATGTTTATGAAAAGAGTGTTTTGCACGATTTCTTGTAAATCGAGGGTTTTTTGTCATTGATACTTTGAATTTAGGGAATTGATAAACACTCGTATCAAACCCATATTTATGATTTTATTGCTTGTTTGATTCTGCAATGCCACGTCTAAATAAAGATGAACGCAACCGGGCTGTAACGATGCTACTAGCGGGAGCTACGCAACAGGAAGTTGCCACTGCATTTGGTGTACATCAATCGACTGTGCAGCAGTTAAACTTACGTCTCCACCAGCTAGGAAGCACGGATGACAGATCAAGAACTGGCCGTCCGCGGGTTACCACACCCAGGCAGGACCGTCAGATCCGCCTTCAGCACCTGCACAATCGATTCAGAACTGCTGTAGAAACTGCTGCTATAATTGTTATACATGAAAATCGGCGTATAAGTGCCAAAACTGTTCGTAACAGATTGCGAGGAGCTAGAATTCGTGTACGACGTCCGTACATTGGAAATCCAATTACACCGCGACGCCACCAGGAACTAATAGATTGGTTAAGACGGCATGGCCCTAGAATTTGGAGGAGGCAACAGTGGCATCAAGTTCTCTTCACAGATGAGATCTGGGTCAGAATAGATTCTCGAGCGGGATTAAACGAAGTATTATCAATCAGTCCTGTAAGTGGTGACGTAACACTTTCTTTTGTCAGGGTTCATCCGATTTGGACGTTAGTTTTTGGGTTTACTGTTTGATTTTAGATGTATACTATGCTGAACTACTGTAATGATTCATAAACTAGGATTGTCCTTTGTAACAAACAAATTCTTGTGATCATAAAGTATTTTTGACAAATCAGATAACTGAGAATTAGACAAATATGTACACTGTTTTCCTAGGTCAAAGTTGGACAGAAATGATAGGACAGCATAAGACTTAACATTTACATTGTTACTCTGATTATATGCCTGACTGGTGCTTTGCAATGAAATAACATGACATCTGATGGTGACATGTTTGCTAAAAATTGCCCTCTTTTCAACCAAATACCAGAAGTGGTAGTATCAACAACTTTAAAACAAATAACATGATAATATGGAACAGTTACAATTGCTCTAGCAACCAACAATCCCAAATTGCTGCTTTGTTTGATGTCATGCAAATACCCTGCGTACCAACATTAACAAACTTGGGCACTTTAATCTGCACAATGCCCTCTTTGGAAGGTTGTAACTCAACATAAGCACTACATTTCAAATTGCATGTATTACACTGTACAGAAAAATCCCTAAAGTTCATTACAGTTTTGTGAGATGCTAAATATTCAGTACCTAGAATCAATTATTTTAATGTCCGACATCAACAGTTTAGATTCTCCATCATGTTATTGAGCTATTATTCTCTCTGCTACATAATGTTTTTGCTTGTTAGTCAGTAATCAGTAAAATCAACACCATCATCACATTGCACACCATTCATTTTATTCCGGAACTCACTAAAACTAAAGTACAATACCTAGCATGGTTTATAATTGCTATCCAATGTCATAGTCAATGATATAACAGTTAACTTAACCCTGTTGTGATGAGAGACCAAACCAATGCCTGTCTACAGCAACAGCTACTCTTATTATTAATTCACAGCGTAATATCACTACTTAATCCAAGTACAATATGGGTGAGTTGACAGGTTGCATTTCTGATTTATTGTAGCATCTATAACGCGGCACATCCGCAGAGGGCACAATAGTTGTTGGAGTACATATATGACCGTTGGTGACTCAAAAATCTAATAGATGGTCACTTATAAGAAACCGTTGTGTCTGAGTATAGCGCACAACCCTTCTCAAGATTGAGAAATGGCAGATAGCGAGGTCGGGTTACTTTATATGACAACCAAAGAACCCCCACTCATCCCCTTTAATCAATTTCTTTTCACTCAAATGTTTTCACTACATTCAAAGAGGGCACATTGCAAGCCGCAGTGCGGGTAGCAGGGTGTACTCACAACAGCGGACATCCATCCACGTTGTGCACTAATCCAATCCACCCCCGAGCCAGTCTTAATTATTTCAAAGTACTCGTTTTGGGCACCCACCGCGATCATGAATAACCTATTTAACGCCGCAGTTGGAAGCCTTGACACACTCCTCAATACCGCCCATGGCTTGCGCTCAAAATCAAATATCTCTAGTCAGTACGGGTTCGATTCTCGCTCACAACGATATATGTGAGAAAGTTTGCCTGTTTACTTTCGAAAGGTCGGTGGTCTCTTCCCGGGCGCATTGTATCTGAGTTCTTCTCTCAACCACCAATGAAAACTGGACGCTACTAGATAACTGAAAAATTGTGACTGTGGCGGAAAACAACAATCACCATGGATAACATTTATTTTTATGTTATCAAATTTCACGTGTCTTAGCATTCAAACCTGATATGTTTTAGCCACCAGTGCATACAAATAGCGGATGTATCGAGGAAAGCGAGTATTATATCAGCAAGTAGGTCGCTGTCTGAGCACTGTTTCTTTAAATATCTGTAATCAGCGTTATTTTTATAATAAACAGTTATCATTGGGTTGGAAAAAGTATGATACATGTTACATCGTTGACGGGGGTTTTTTATTGGAAAATTACTTGCACGGACAAATAAATTACCCACATCTTTTTCCTCACACCTTTCTTCGAAAAATCAAAAAAAAAAAAAGCAAAAACAAACAAAAAAACAAAAAAAACAAAAATCAATTTCCATCCTTTCTTCTGAGAGCTAATACAACCTTGAGTGGCACAAAACGCAAAGTTATCTACAAACCGTTAACGTGATAATTGGCTTTGTCGATTAAATCTAATCTGTTTACGAAATGGCTAACAACTGTTTTCAAACCTCGCTCGAGGTCGCATGTGACGTTACAAATAATGGTGCGTAAAAAACATCGAAAGTAAATATGCATATTGCACACATTAAAACACATTTACCGTCAGTTTGGACATGCAAGGGGTTAATATTGCTAAAAAAAAAAATTAAAAATTTAAAAACATGCGATATGTCCTATAATTAGTACAAGTACTTCATGAGTACTAATTCTGACAAATATTGAATTCTGGACTCATAAATACATGCAAGTAAAACTGTTATTGATTACTTTATCAGAATTACTGTCTTAAAGTTTAAGATTGCCTTAAACCAATGAATCTGCACTTAAATTTTAGGACTGGTCTTAAAGAGGATCACAAACATCACGTAGAGTTAAGATTTGTATTTTGTCTTAAATTTAAAGTCTGTCCTTGTGCTGTCTCAATGTTTTAAAGCTGTCGCTAAGTTCGTTCAAAATGGCCTAAATGGTTGCATTTTGTGCGATGCCCGTCGGTGAAGACATCTGCCCCGAACAAGAAGCGGACAAACCGTCGGTAGATCGAAAAGTAGTACCGATAGCCAATTTTTTTTTTTTACAAATAAAAAGGTTGGCTTCCTGTTTCACTAACCAATCTTAGATTCGATATATCCCAGTGAACTTTGAATAAAAAACACCACAGAGTCTCCCACATCTGTTTCGTACTTAGATATTTGACTGAAAATAGATGCCGGCTGCAAACTAACAACTCAACTTTATGACAAACGGGATGGTTTCAATTTCTCCATCGTCAACTTCCCTCATCTATGTGGCAATATTCCATCTTCACCTGCATATGGAGTTTATATCTCCCAACTAATTCGATACGCAAGAACTTGTTCTGCATATGATCAGTTTCCAAATTGAAGCGGGCTACTGACAAAGAAGTTGATGTTACAGGGGTTCGTACAGTCTCGTCTAAAGTCAGTATCTCGCAAATTTTATAGTCGTTATAACGATCTAGTTTGCCAGTACAACTTACCATTAAGTCAAATACTGTCTGATGTGTTTCATACCAATTGTTAGGCTGTTCTTGGCACACTGATTCTGACTACATATTGCTCCGTTTACCTGATCGGAATATAGGGCTCACGGCGAGTGTGACCGGTCAACAAGGGGATACTTACTCCTCCTCCTGGGCACATGAGTTCTCTCTCTTTGCTGCTGCACAACTGCAGTAATGCCAAAAATAAATAAATAAATAATGGAAAAGCATTAAATTCATCGTTTCGCTCTTATACTTCCACTATCGTTACTAACAACTTTAAAAAGGGGGCAGTAAATATATTAGACTAATAACGGAAAACGTTATCTTGTCAAAACAAAAGGGAGGGGGTTTATGACTTCAGTTTCCCCGTGGTGATCCGGGTTAGAATAGATCCCCAGTACCCTTTGATTGTCGTAATAGGCAATTAAATTGACTGAGCCTTGTCACAGCAGGTTTGATACAATAGAGATCCCTCCCTGCCCAAAGGCCGTAAGGGCCGAGAATAGAAGATTTAAATTTTGCAGCCCTTCTCCAGCTATGTTGACGTCGCCATATGAGTAAAAGATTCCCTAGAGGGACCTGAAACAATATGCAACCAAGCAATACGATGAATCAGTTTCGCCATCATCAATTTGCAAACACATTGATTGTTTGGGGGTTTTTTTACGTCTCAACGAGAATCTATCACTCATATGAAGACGTCACCGTTTTTCGGTCATGTCCAAAAGACCCGTGATTCTCATTTCTAAATGCCGAGCGTTTGGCGAAGTAGCAATCACTAGCTACATTTATGTCTTTAATTTGACGCAGTCATGGCACGAGCGGGCTTGAACTCAGGACCTTCTGGTTACGAAGCGAACGTTATACCACTGAGCTACAGCGACCGGTTACTTGCAAATAAAAAGCTACATGTATCACTGGGTCGAATGTTATCTGACATGTTTCATTCCAATTGTTCTATACAAGCTGATTTTCACTACTGATTACTCCATTTATCTGATCAAGATGTACAGATATAGGGCTCACGGCAGGTGTGATCGGTCGACAGAGGATACCTACTCAACCTAGATACTTGATCCCACCAGGGATCCGTGTTTGCCCTTCTCATAATTTTGCATTTTTTATTGGATTTATGAGAATGATCGCGGTTCATTATCTTCAATTGTTCTTTTACATTTGCATGCAAGTCTGCGATAGGTCTCGTGATCATCATGTAAAACAAAGATAATGAACAGTGATCATTCTCATAAATTTTCTAAGGAATACAAAATTAAAAGTCGAGCAAACGCAAACCCCTGAATATACCAAAGATGGGATCAGGTGCCTAGAAGGAGTAAGCAGACCCTGTCGATCGGTCACACCGTCAGAGAGTCGGAGTAAACGGAGTCATCTCTAGTCAAAATCAGTGTGTACAGAACAGTCTAACAATTGGTATGAAACACATCAGACAGCATTCGACCCAATGACATGTTTTATTGGAAAACTGAAACGTTATGACGACCATACACTTTGCGAAATCCTTACTTTAATAGAGACTGTTCGAACTTCTGCAACATCAACCTCTCAGTAGCCTGCATCGATTTAAAAACAGTTCATACGCAGATCAAGCTCTTGTATCAGTTGAGAGACATGAATACCATATACAGGGGATAATGGAAATTGTTACACAAATATAGGAACTAAACGATTGAGAAACTGAAAACACCCCGTTTGTCATAAAGTTGAGTTGTTACTTTGCAGTTCACATCTATTTTCAATAAAATATCTAAGCATGAAGCAGATGTAAAAGACTCTGTGGTGTTTTTTATTTTGAGTTCACTTGGATATATCGAATCGATATATAAATGTAAATGAATACAGATAAAACGTTGTCGATGGATCTGAATGTTGATTTGAAGGCCACAGCAAGGGAATTGTCCTTCCTATGAAGATCTTTTGAATAAATTCTACCTCATAAGGATATAAGAATATGTAAGCAAACAAAGGAGCATAATTCGTGTCCATCGGATTCCAACAGATTTTTGGAAGACCTGATCATCAAAGACTATGAAAATATTGTCAGTGAGGAACTCCAGCATCTTTTTAATATCAACTTAAGAGTTCTTGAGCGTAGAATCAGAGTGGTGTTTAACAAAGTAGTTTTGGATGACTGAGCATATTATGCACTTCCTTTTTGCTTTTTATTGACGAAACAACTGTCTATGATGTCTAAAAGTCTGGTATTTACTTTATCGTGAGGAATGGTCTTATAAAGTGTTGAAAAGTAACATCTTTTGGTGTTGTTGATTTGAGAAAAGTTTTGTAAATTTAAATTCACTAAAAGTTCTTTCAAAGTTTTTTAGAATCCGCATTGATTTTCACCACTTATACATATGATATGATACAGTCGTTTGAAGCTTCTCCTGTCAACATTGTCGTGAGGAGCAAAGATAGGGGCTTGGTAGAGCATTTACTGGATCCCGCTATGTATCTTTGTTTCTTAAAGTTTTTGTGAAAATTAGGAATCCACCATATATCCATCCCATTGCCTGGGATATAAATGTATTTAAGAATTTCTTGTTTTGAAATGGAAATTGGGGTAGCAATACGATTACCTAATGTGGAATTAATGTCAAGTTCACTAAAGGACACACGCCACATTTTCTCTAAAAAAAAACATCTCTTCGATATGAAGAGTTCTTGTATAATAGGTTTAAATTTTTGTAATGTAGTAATATTACCAAGATGTTTACATCGGCCAGGGTATCCCAGTGGTTACCTAATTTGTTATGTAAGAGTCCCGGGCTCGATACCCCATTGTTTCAAATACTTTTCTCTCCTTTACTACGGTAATGCTCATTTATACTGTAGAGCCGAACTTATAGTTTTACTTGCAGCAACTAGGAAACTATCAAAATATGTTTACTCAAAAACATACATGGTAACATACCCCTTTTTTCTGTAGAAAGATAATAGAATGCAAGTGAATCGTGCGTGAAATTTCAAAAGAAAATATATATATCGGGGAGAAATGTTGCTATGTCCTTAAAATACAATTGTAATAATTAGCCTTACAAACAAGGCCGATAGTGTTACAAGCTTTGTCAGCTGGAAACAGCCCCGTGGGAATCCGGGTTGTTAGAATAGATCCTCAGTACCCCTTGCTTGTCGTAAGAGGTGACTAAATGGGGCAGTCTTTCGAATGAGACCCCAAAAACCTAGGTCCCGTGTCACAGCAGGTGTGGTACGATAAAGATTCTTCCCTGCTCAAACGGTTTATGATGTCCCATCCAAAGGACCGCCCCATTTTGTCGCCTCTTACGACAAGCAGAGAGGTACTGAGGATCTATTTTAATCCGGATCCTCACGGGATTTCACATTTTTGTTTTGATGTGTCTAATTCAGGTTCGCGAATTTTTTGACAATAAAATGATCAGGTGCGGCAACTTGCTGTGTCCATATACTGCGAATTGATATACTTTATTCAAGATACGTATGACATCGGTCTGATGCAATTGCTTCTTTTTGTATGATATTGTCTTCGTCGATATATGATTTATTATAAACAAATGGACTTCAGCACATGAAATTTCCTCATACATTGAATATGAACTGACATGATGGACAGCTTCCATTTAAAAGACCAAATCACACTTGATTCACTTTTACCTTACTTCAACAGACAATTAGGTCCACATCATATTCGCACAAAATTCTGTTCTGTTCCAATGAGAGTTTTCAATACGTTATTTGAAGAAGCCAAAGCTAGTTCTTACTTGGATTTTTCAATACCAGAATATAACCTAAACTGTATGATTTTGCTAGTTACGTATATAAAATCGACGTTTATGGATTAATAGGGATTTCAAAATAAATAATATTCAAAGTTATTACAATTTATACCTAATAACAGAGAGATAAATTCACTAGAATTGTATTTGAGTCAAAAAGAGACCGACCCCTCAGTTGTACAGGTACTAGGCACTTGATTTAAGGTAAAACGAAATCCACCTTATTTTGTGTAATTTGAAGTCGTTGAAGACAAGTTTGTACGTATTTGAAACATTAAAGGAAGCGGATAGCATCAGCAAATACATTAAAAAAATGGTTTAAAAAGGAATTCTCATCTTGGTGTGTTTAACGTCCCGCTCGAGAATCTTTCACTCATATGGAGACGTCCATCTTATTACTTATTACTTAAAACGGTATTGCTTTTACAGACAGCAATATCCAGTGATACAGTGTCAATATGAAAAGTAATATGAAAAAAATTAAACCCCAGCTAGACCGTGAACCCACGACCTACATTTCAGCACTTGACACGTTAACCTACTGATTGCTGAAACTGATATTTGTTTCAAAAGGAAGTCAGCCAGTATGACAATGTGTTATTCTTCCTTAAGCGGCTGACTTTCTCTATGATTGGAAAATTCTAGAATGTGAAACAACATACAAACAAACCATCTATAGATATGTTTATTGTTTCATTGTATTCTATTTCTCGAAAAGGTGTAAGATTTGACTTTCAAAAAAAGCAAATTATGTTTCAAATACATTTATCAACCCAGATTCCGTAAATTATTTTGAAAAAAAAAATTACCGTTGTAAATAGGTACATGTACATGCATATAGCTGAATAATGGATATTTGTCTTATAAAGACGGTTCGAGGTATTGCTATCGTAAGGAGAATTAGCTATTTAAAAGTTTGTTTGTACATTACCTTCGTTATACATAGAGATATAAATGTGCAATAAATTTACATGAGAGGTCAGAATACATCAATATATAACTATATATATATATAGTTATATATTGATGTATTCTGACCTCTCATGTAAATTTATTGCACATTTATATCTCTATGTATAACGAAGGTAATGTACAAACAAACTTTTAAATAGCTAATTCTCCTTATATATATATATATCACCTTAATTCCTCATAACAAAAATCCTTACGAGTTTATTACCTTGGTCCAGATGGAGGCATAGCTAACAAAAAGGCAGAAACTCATAACAACTTACAACGAACACCATACCTACAGATAAAACGTCGAACATCACCGCAATCTAATTGTTCATTCTAAAGTATCATGGACTCGTATTCGCCATTCGAAATGGATACCGAAAATTGCTGCTATATCTATGCTGCTATATCTATTCTGCTATATCTATGCTGCAAACATGATTATGATTCGTATGCTGGTGTGTACAGATATAAGGTAGAAACTCTACAGAGGCTATGAACATGTAGCAATAGCTCTGTACTGAGGAGAATAGATGTAAGTAACGAGGGGGGGGGGGGGGGGGGGGGGGCATAAATCTCTAAAAATCAAACTTTAGAATTATATTGTATTATCTTTATAATTGGGCAATGAAGCAGTTCCTGCAATTTAGTCTATACTTTCAAACCCTTTTCCGTGCTTTCTTCATAAAATCTACGCTCTTGTTATTAATTCATTACCGTGATACATTGATTATGGTACCGTAAAGAAGGCATCTGCATGTACATTTTTTTTTCCATATGGGTTACTATATGTCAGCTGTACCATCATGCGACCGCACAGTGAAGTATGCATTCAGTTCAGCATAAATTGATTTACTAAAAGTATATTCAAACTTTAAATGGGAACTCAAATTAGAACTTTAATTGTTGTAATTAATTTCAAAGGCCACGGAGCATTCTAGAGATATCATCTTCCATTGACTCGTTTCGCTGACATTTTCGTCCTTGTCATTTTTTAGAAAAATGAAAGGCAAACGGTTTAAACAATATCATTTTCCAATAGCTGTCAAGTACATATTATATTAGTCATGAGACTGAGAAAAAAACAAGAGGATTATACAACAGTGTAACAACATAGATAACAACTAAAAGAAAAAAAAAAGAATTACAATACATAAAAATCACAATATTCGAAACAAAATGCAAAAAATGCTACTCTATTTAACTTTAATTAATCGCCTAATTTATATTGAACCATCTGTTATATCAGAGTAAGAACAAATCCCTAGTGACGCTATTTGAATATGATTCAACATCTTTTTTTCATTGAACTTTGGATATATTGAACAATTCAGATTGGTCCCCTAAAATTCAATATTTTCGGAGTAGAGAGAAAATGCAGAAAAAGTCCATGGTATAGGTAATAAGTAGAAAAAACGTACCCAACGAGGACCAAGTACACACGATCCACTTTTAATTTCACTTAGTGCTGACCTTAACTACAATGTCATATTACAAGTATATTGTACTCTTTTTGTATTTGTATTTTAAGGTTTCCGATCCGCAACCTTTTTTTTCAAGAATTAACTGTTATATAATACAAAACTTGGTATCAAATGAAAGATAATGAACATACACAGTGATTCACCAAAAGATTTTCTATTCAAAATTGACAAGACGTACAAGAAATATTTGTAATAGAGATTAACATTAATCCCTATGAGAAATATACATTTTTGACAAATAATTTGCTATAAATAGATCTGGGCATCATCTCTTTCAATCATCTTTGTCTTACTAAGAATTAGGCATTTTCTTTTCGTGAAAGATTTAATGCTACAAATATTTCCCTCTTGTGTATATGCTTTTATGGATCGGATACCTTAATATATACGTTCTATTTGTAAAATGCGTTTGTCGATTAAATGCCTAGGTGGAATGTATTATTAAACCTGCACAACTATCGCAATAGGTATGACATACATGTGATGTAGTATAAATAAAACAGTATTAGGGTCGTGAGACGGCTTTTGAATCTTCATCATTAAAGTAGTGATTGCACTGGGTGGCCTCCTCTTCCATACATGCCCGAAAAGGTGAATTTTTCGGCGATATGAACAAGGCGCCCTCTTGTCTAAATGATGGGTATGTGTATGAATTTTTGGGAGAAATTGAAAGACATAATGAACCTGAGACAGGTGGTTTGAGCACGCGGACAATCCATCGTACGGCGCACGGGGATTGGGCTGTATATTGGACATGGGATACTGCAGGAAGTGGAAATCCATATTCTTCACTGTATCGGAAAATGACCGGCGGAAATAATTGGGCATGTTTCGCTTTTCAACCTTAGTTGCCATGTGACCTGGAAACTAGACCGTTACGTTTAATTTGTGTTACCGAATTCTTCGTACCGATATCATGAACAACGAGAAAATATATTCTTTACATACTACTCCTACAAGTAAGAGTCCTACGGTCCCTATGCGATGATTGTCTCCCCTTCTTTTGAAAACATTCATTTTCCGTTATTTTACACACATTTTAGTTAGTTATGTTGAAATTAAAGCAAATTCTATTTTACTTACAGCCCCCCTCCCATTTTTTCGGATTTTGATGTTGGGACAAAGTAACATAACTGTTAAATTTTTTTCATTGTTATTTGATATTCGTTATGGTTACGTGTAAAATAAACATAATTTAAATGCATTACATTAAATGAAGATATTAATTTGTATTTAATCAGGTAAAGTATACAAACAATTAATTAACGGTGCATCAAATCTAGGAGAATTTTTTTTAACAATATTTTATTGTATATGTAATAAATATACATAAATAGGATTGGGCAGCAGGCACACTGCCTATGTAAGCCCTCTCCATTGATCATAGGTCAAATTATCACGATATTAATATAATACATGAAAATACAATAATAGAATATATTACAAAGAATATGGTAGTAATAGAGTTACACATAAAGAATACAAGCACATGTAGGTGCCGGCTGAGAGTGTGACAACTATATGTTTCACTATACAGTGGAGAATTGAGTACATTAATATATATATATATATATATATATATATATATATATATATATATATACATGTATACACACACACACACACACACACACAGATATATATATATATATATATATATATATATATATAAACACGCATACATTGCAAAGTATATATATAATGCAAATAATAGTATCATACTGAATCTTCTACTTTTTTCAATAAAGGAATGTACCATAGGAGAAATATAAACTACACTGTACGAGGATTGAAAAAAATATCAATATAAACAAATTTGAGTGGTGTATAGCATTTTCACAATTTGAAAATCTGCACAAATTAACTAGAATTTGCCATTACCAAACACCTGTTCAATGGAATTAATTGCATCTAATATCTATAGTATACAGTACTATTTGTTATTTAAGCCTTTTCATCAAACCAGAAATTAATTCATTAATTGACTTCCCTCTCGGACATATACTGATTCTTTTTTTCTTTTTTTTTTTTTGGAATTGTCATGTGATTATTTATATTAACAATGCTCCCAGGGTGTAAACAAATACAAACAACAAACTAAGGGTATTTCTACGTTACCACGATTTATGTTTCAAGTTCGGGAACTTTAACGTCGTTTTTCGGGAATTACGACATCGAAAGAAAAGGGCCCATTTTCTCCTGACGCCAGTCACACACACACACACACACACACACACACACATATATATATATATATATATATATATATATATATATAAAACATATTCAGAAAATATTTGGATTATCTATCCGTTTCCCCGGGTATGAATTATATAAATTTAGAACTGAAGAAATGAGTATCTAGTTTGTTTTCATAATTATTTATATAAATATATAAACAACGGAGACATAGAGGGTAATCGGTGTATAATCAACTTGAAATTTCATATATTTATATACATTGTACTTATGTAAGGGACACTGCACACTATCAGATACTGTATCGTTCTCTTGACGGAAATATTTTAATTATTTTAGACAAATATTATTAGATACATATATTTCTGTTGGATGCATTTGCTTTACGTCCTGAAATGTTAATCCAACGATGAATACTCGGTTGACTGCTGATTTTCTTCAGTCTCCCCTTGAACGTTGGAAGTAGGGTTAGGTGCAGTATTACTTGCAAGAACAATTTCACTGAAACCACAGTTGGTTGGATTCAGTTGGAAAGGTCTTGTTTTTATTTCAATGGTATATTTGTTATCATGTCTATGGTTTAAAAGTGTGATTTTTCCGATCGCCGATCCTTCGAAACACGGATTTGTATCATCCATATTCAAAGCACTGTAAACATTGCAAGGAAAATTCTTCAAATCTTCATAATTTTGGTGTGTCTTTTTCGTAATATTCCTCTCATATTTTCTCCTCAAGTATACCACTAATCCTAAGATGTTCAGGATTAACACGAAACCAAGAATACTTGCACACGTCAAGAATAAATTTTTGAAATCCGGTTTCAAGAAAAGAGAATCTGCGAAATTGTTTGATGGAGCTTTGGTAGTCAGACTCTGATTAATTCTCTCAAAGGCGAAATGAGTTGTACCTGCATAAATTACAAAATAATTAGAATAAGAAGGGAACTAAGAAAATTAATTTGATTTTCACCAACTTATGCTTTTTTTTTCGATAATTTTCTGAGAGATTTTGTCTGCAGTAATGACACGCCATGACTGAAATTAAAGAAAAACTTATCAGGAAGTAAATTTATCACATTCAAACAAATTTTAACGTCTACATATGAGCGAAAGATTCTCGAGCGGGACGTTAAACAAAATATAATCAATCAATCATAATCAAACAAATTTTAAAGATAAAACCTCAGCTGAGGACCTGGTAGATTTTACATTATCATATGCTCGATATATATACCACTTTAGATGACAGAAACCTCACATCTTTTTGTTTTCATTACGTAAATGATTGAATTTTCCTAGAAATTTTGTTCATGAAATGTCGCTTAATAATTTCAAGTGTACATATGTATCCCTATTAAAGTAATCAACAAACATCACATTATGCTTGTGTACGATTTTCTTTTCAGTTAATACAAGAAATGAACTTGACACAAGCGTCAAAGGTATCTGGCCGTAGAAAATATGGAAAAAAAAATCATTCAATAAATTTCATTATGATGTTTTTTGTAAGATCTGATCACACTGACATGCATTTTGTACATACCTACAGGATGAAGAATTTATTGTGAAGTCATACTTTAATTAAGATATCTTAATTAAGATATCATTTAGTCGGCAAAATTTGTTAGTAGTTACAATTTTAAGCAGAAAGTAAACGACTTTAAAAGACATATAAGTACATATATGTATATGCTTGGAGTTTTTACTTGTTTAGACTCGGCTCCCTTTATTATCTCAAGACCATATAGATATATTACTAGTTGTGTGAATCCGCAAAAATAGTCTTGAATCCACAAACTACTGCATTCTCTTTTTGTATTTCATAAGCGAATTGTGATAGGAATGAAATAAATTGAACTTGAAACAAACATAGTGCAAATTGACAACTATGTTTATTAAAATTTAAATACTCTTAATTTGTATCCAGAAATCAAACACTAAAATTAACAATAAGTTCAATCTCCAATTAAATACTTACATTACATTAATTTTTGGAAGAATACATTAATTAACGTTGATCCCACAGAAATGCATGTACATTATCAGAACAGGCAGCGCTCTTGCGCGGCATGTAATGATACCGAGAAGCTAAAGTATGGTTAAAAGTTGTTCTCTATGCATAAGAGAAAAATATAGAAGTAGTTTAATCTAAATTTGATGGGGAAAAAAGAAATAGACCGTTAACTACATTGTACCTAAATGTACCACCTTATAATGAAATTTTATTAAGAAAATACTCTAGACAAAGGGATGATTTCCTCTTCGGAGTCTTTTTATGACACGTACATGGTTGTATAAAGCAGACTTACCAGTCGAATTTGCACAGCCCATTGCGAAGTCGCAAGTTTCACGATCACAGAGGCAGTTGAGCTGGCAATCTTCTCCATAATGTGGATATCTACATTTGCTGTCACAGGCACTGCCATAGAAACCGATGTCACACTCTATATCAATTTTATAAGAAGTGTTATATTGTTAAATGAATATAAGTTACCTGTATTTAGTTTTCATTTAAATTCTTTCAATTTGTTAGTTTACCAACAGAAATAAATTTGAATTAATAAAAATATCCATACTTATGCATTCCTTTAGATTTTCATTCCATCTATAGCCAAAGCAACATTTGTTCAAGCTGGATATCGGTAAAAATGGAAAGAAAGCATTGAGAACATACATGTTTATGTAATATGATCATATAACACAGACATTAAAACAATTATTCTTTTATCTTACCCTGTGCACAGTGTGCTGTGAGATATATCTATGTAATAAAATATAATGCACTTCAGAAATAAATTTCCCATAATGTCTCCATTCGTAGCTGTTTGAAATCCCTACACTTTCAGTCGAGTACTTTCGTTTTAAGCGACGATCTACGGAACGCCATAACTACCTTTCAGTTCAATAGAGGTATCAAATGTGCATTTGCGTGATCAAACCGAAAGGATGGAGGCCGTTATAATCTTATGATTTTGTTGAGTGCAAGCAATCGTAAAACGTATTCAATCATAACATGTTAAAATCTGTTTAAACACACACACACGGATCAAAATCAGGCAATGGTGTCACGTCAAACCAAAAATATTTATTTTAGATTGAATATGGTTATAACATACAACAATAGCTCTAAAGAGCTATTTACCGATTAAACATATATCATAACATTACAATAGAAATAAAACATATATTACAGACACAAAACTACATTCAATATGCAAAACTAATCCAAAACATTAATTTATACAACACATATAAGAATAAAAGTTCATGCCAAAACAATCTATAAACAGATATCATGCTAAACAGTGTGCTTGTATTTTATGTAGAAATTAATATGTAAGGATATATAAAAGGTGCTAAGATAAAGGCTAAATGCTATAGCTCCAATTTCAACATAAAAAGTTCGTAGGTGATAAATAAACTTATAGCAACATGTTTAATAGGGGCAAATTCTCAAAAAATAAAAGGCAAAGGAAAACACTTATATATATGTGTGTGTGTGTGTGTGTGTGTGTGTGTGTGTGTGTGTGTGTGTGTGTGTGTGTGTGTGTGTGTGTGTGTGTGTGTGTGTGTGTGTGTGTGTGTGATCTGTGTGTGTGTGTGTGTGTGTGTGTGTGTGTGTGTGTGTGTGTGTGTGTGTGTGTGTGTGTGTGTGTGTGTGTGTGTGTATAAGATACCCCGTGGGGATCCGGGTTAGAATAGATCATCAGTACCCCTTGCTTGTCGTAAGAGGTGACTAAATGGGGCGGTCCTTCGGATGAGACCGCATAAACCGAGGTCCCGTGTCACAGCAGGTGTGGCACGATAAAGATCCCTCCCTGCTCAAAGGCCCTGAGTGCCGAGCATAGGCCTAAATTTGCAGCCCTTCACCGGCAATGGTGACGTCTCCATATGAGTGAAAAATTCTCGAGCGGGGCGTTAAACAATATATAATCAATCAATCATATATATATATATATATATATATATATATATATATATATATATATATAAGATAAAAGATTGAGACACGAATAATACAAGTTGTAATTAAGAGCAAGCACTGCATTTGCAGGAATACTCTTTCCAACTGTTGGTTTGTGATTTTGTAATTGGTTAAAAGATGAAGTTTGCCAAAAAATCACGAAGTGAGTTCCATATTATTGCTGCGCTAAAACGAAAAGAATTTAAACCATAATGTGTTGTTCTCTCATGTGAAATTTCTGTAAAATTTTTATACCTGAAAGAATGAGTTATTTTTCATTGTGATAAATTTTTGTAGATAAACAGGGGCTTCCTAATGAATAATTTTGAATGTTACTAAGGTTACAGTCCTCATTCTTCTCAGTTTCAGACTTGGCATCTTTGGCTGCAATAAACGAGGTCCATAAGAGCTAGTATTGTATTTGTGAATGAAACGTAAACCACGTTCCGGTATCTTTTCAAGTTGTCTCAGCTTCGTCACAAAAATGCCAGCCCAATGGGCACTAATTAAAATTATATATATATAATAAATGTGTGGTCAACTGTAATACTGTCAGTCTTCTGAATCTATTTAAATGAACTCTAATTCTTTTAAGGACATTTAGTTGACGAGATGCTTTCTTATTTACAAATATTGGATATATGTTGTTGAAATTTAAGTTGATAATCTATTGTTACACCTAGTAATTTCACACACTCTTTTGGCTGTATTTCGAAACGAAATATTAAAAGTAAATTTGCAGAGGTCGTTTTCTTTCCAAAACAAATTGACTGAAATTTATCGGGGCTTGCCTATCTGATTATCAGAAAACCATTGTAATAAATAAAAGCTATTCCTTTACATCCGAAATATATGAACTTGCATGTGACAGAGTATTATCATCCACGTAATTGTACGAGTCACATTTTAAGGCAAACTTAAAAAAAATATATTGTTAAAAAACTATCAAAAATCATCGGCCCAAGGATGGACCCTTATGGTACACCTTTGTACAAATCTAAAAACCCACTACAAAGATCACTGAACGTAACACGTTGCTTTCTATTGCTAAGATATCTCTTTATAAGGTTTACCGCATTGTCAGTCAATCTGTATGTCCTTGTGTGTTTGACAATGACTTCATTCAATTTGATAGTTAAAGGAAAGAAATGTGTTTAAACAAAACATTATGTGTTTTAAACCACATTATTTTCCTTGTGGTTAAATTAAATCAAACATATGCAATTATTCCGAGGAACGTTTGTCAACATAGTAAACCATTTAAACGGTAGTATTTTAAGCGGAGGGTTTACTGTATAATACGGGTACAATCCTCTAGATACATAAAAAATGTCAAGCTGCAACCATTAGGGACTCATACTGGAATTTATAACTATGTTGTTTATAAATACGTTATACTAAAGGGGATACTGCATCCAGCGAAAGTATCAGATTAATTCATTCTAGTTTTTTTTAAATAATAAGGCTTAATCAGGATTATTGGATACTACTCCATCGTGTGTTGTTTCTTTCGTATTTTCACGTGAATTAACGTAGATATAAACTTACCTACCGATTGGGCAGGGAGAAAAGTGAATAATCTTGAAAGATGTTAAACAAATTACTGCTAACTGTTTCAAAGTTTGCTTGATTTTACATCCTTCTATCTATATACAATAAGGATATCTCTTTCTAAGTTATGTGCATTTGAGTCGTAAGAAATCCCATAAAATAATAAAATCAATCTTCTTGTCGAATTTCAAGATACAGTTCAATTTACTGTGTTAATATTAAATACCGGAACTAAATCCCTTTATGATTTAAAATGTTTCGGTAAGAAACGTGTGACTGTATAATCAAATTGATATTCTACTCGTATTCCATACTTGAATTTTCTTCAAGGAAGAAACGTCACAGGTAGGATTATCAATTCAATTAAAGAAAAATATCGTTTGATAAACTTCAATTAAAAAGTAAATATTGTTTTGTGTTTTCATCCTGTTTTCCACAGATTTTACAGAGGCGAAAACGTTAGAAAGCCAAGAGAAAGAAAGAGAACTCTTGGAATCGACGTCTGCAAACATCCCCAATCAACTAGGTACATGTTACTCGTACATGTATATAATGTTTGTTTTGCCGTCCCATTCAAGAATTGTTCACTCATGAAAAATCATCACCAGATTTATAATCCTATTGTAAGCGTGATGCTAATCCTTTCATCGATTTTTTTTCTTGTATATTATTACAAATACACTGTTTTATATTTTGTTGAATAAAACGTTTATGTCCTACTTTTGTGCTTATAACAGGTGTTTGAACCATGCCCTCATTGAAAGGCATTTACGACATGGAGGTAAGAAATGTGGGGGGGAAATGCAACAACGAGGTGGCAACGAGCTGGCGAATTTGTATACACGAAAGAAAAAAAGAAATGACATTCAGTGATACGAATTAAGTATCGTATACATCCATTTCTTGCAAAATATATGTATTTATACCTTTATCAGATGAACACCATGTAATAATTCAATATCAAATTTAAGCAATAAAACAATATTCACGTTGTAATGAATTGCTGCAAGACCTTGTATGCACATTTACATCCGTTAAGGCAGTTATTTGTATAAATTCAATTTCCATGTAATGTTGACGTTCATACATGTATTTCACACTATTTCAGTTAAGATATAAATGTATGTCCCTTTCAAATTGTCATCATATTAGATAATCTGAACTGATGGCAATTTCCAAACCAATCTTAGCATAATCAATCAATGCGTTTGGACATAGTTGTAATAATACGATGATATGCTTTAAGAAATGACAACATTCATGTTGTACATATAATACATTCAGTATAAAAACTGCGGGATCCTACCCGATAGATATAGTTTGAATTTCACAGAATTTCTAATTCATACGGGGACCCTTATATGTCAAATTTACGAACAGCAACCAAAACTGTTTGAGAGGATATTAACGAAGTTTCCAATGAATATCCTACGTACAACTATCGAGTCCCCTAATTTCTACGCCATTACCCAATTGGCCATAGTATAAAAAATGTACACCACATGAAGCTGCTTGCAAAATAAGAGAATGTGTGTACAGACATTTGATTCTGCGATCTTGCCACATAAGATTTATCATAGACAGGTGGATGTTCAGTTTGTTCATCACCATGTGAATATACAAAACCATTCACGAGGGCATTGCATTCGCGTCAAATAAGATTTATGAAATTTACTAATCATCTGTAAGAAATTATTACATTACTCGGGGAATATGAAATTTTAAACCTTATTGTACATGTAATCCCCTCTCCCTTTAAGGTTTAAAGTCTCCGTATGAGTGAGATATTCTCGAGCGGGACGTTAAACAATAGACAACCGATCAACCCTTTAAGGTTTATAGTCCAGTCAAATTAGCCCAAAAAAGGGGTCAAACTTGCAACTAATTGCAAAAGAATTGTTTTCAATGATTTTGACCTCGCTAATATGTGTACTAAAACATATAAAAAATCTAATGTTTCAGTTGAAGTGGAAATACCATTTTTGGGGGGTCAAAAACAGAGAAAAAGAGAAAAACGACAAAAACTGGAAATTAGCTTTCCATCATTACCTATCAAATAAGAATGCAGTTTCTTGATTGGCATTTATAAATTTTTGTAAGAAATAGAAATTTTAAATTTCCATGTAATAATTTCACCTTTAAGAGGCTTTTTTTGAAAAAAAAAAAGGGGGGGGGGTAATTTCAGTGAACAGACCACGGAAATCAGTTTGTTTCTTCTTCTTCTTCCGTGTTCCTTGTTGAATTGGAACAACTAGTTCCTCTACAATGGCCACATCCAATAGTACATTCTAGGCCATGTTTTCGGCACGTACACCTCTTTGTGTCACAATTTACCTTGCAATTACAGTGGATAATATTCAGAAGACGATTGGGAGCAGGCGGCAAAGTGTTTTTAAGCGGCATGCATTTGCTATCATCAGTGACTGTCCATCCCCAATCAAGTGGGTTCAGATCAGTGCCATCTAGTTTTATCCACTGCTGACACTGATAGTATGACCTTCTAGAATGCAGAGCCGCAGAATCAGATGTTGGCGGGAGACTCTGTACCTGAACGCACTTATTGTTAGTGATAGCCTTATTTCTGTATAAGCGCAGTCTCAGAAGATCCAGTCCTTCGCACAATACTCCCCCATATAGGCTAGCAATAATCTGTTCGCCGCTCGTTACAACAGTTTCCAGATGGTTTCCAGGCTTTAAGAATTCCTCTATTGCCATTGTAACATTGTTTGTTTTCGAAAGCTTCTTTAAAGCAACACCTTTTCCTATCCCAAATAGGCGGGAGGTTGTATCGCATCCCATGATTGCGTGTACTACTGGCAGAATTTTGCATTTGTGCATACCAAGCATCCGCTTTGTTTTTTGTATGTCCCAGTGCCTGCACTTATTAGAAAGTTCAGATCGGAAGTAAATGTTGTATCCATCCAGTGATGCATGGTAGCAGAGGAGAACAATAAGATCAGTGTCTTCGCCAATGACAACGACTTGTGTTGACTGAGCACATGCTACAGCTGTTGAAATGATGAGACAATCTGCATCTTCCTCTGCAAGGATGACCGTGCATTCATTTTCCCGAAGTCTTTGGGCAAGAAGACTTATGAAACGAGACTTGTTGTTGTTATTTGTGAGAAAAATTTCTTTTTTAGATTTGAAGGTCATATCTGAAGTAAATGTTACATCAGGGGAGATGATGCCCTTTGAACGTCGAAGATGAATCACGTCTTTGGTCGAGGGTTCACTGGAATATCCATCAAATACAATAGTTGGTCTCGAGTATCTTCTAATAATATACTCAACATACAACTGACATATAGCATTGAATGACATGCCTTTTGTCCATGGGATACGCTGTAGCAAAGAACCGCCATCCAAAACAAAATGTACATCAAGCAATTCCTTCTCTGATACAACACAATCGCCCATACTCCAAATTGCATCTGAAATTTGAGGCTTACTTGCTGCTCTTGGAAGTTCTGAAGAATTGATCTTGCCGTTTTTCGTACCTTTATTACAGTTGATTTTCCTTGTTCTTCTGTCATGATGATTTCATCCCCAAAACGCTCATACAATTTCTTTTTCAAGTAAACAGGCGAGTATGCATCATCACCACAGTGGTCCTTCATTTTAGCAACAAGATCTAACAGTTGATGTTGTTTGTCATCATTCTCCTGCAGATAATTCACCACTTTAAGAAATGCGTCAGTAATATCACTGTCAACAGGTCTGCCTCTCTTGGCTTCCGTCGAAGAGGGTGAGAATATTTTAGGTATGTGTTTGCCTGTGCGAAAATTTACGTTACAAGTTTGATGATAGATGGCATCAGCAGCATGCAAATCATTTACAGCTTCTAGTCTACCATAAATTTGGTTTGCCCAAGCGTCTTGTCTTGTAGAACAGACGGATTTTATACAAGCCTGAAAATCATGAGTTCGCATAGGAAAAACATCATGCCCTCTTTTACTTTGATAAAGTTTGGCAGTTTGTCCACAAAAGAGGCAGTGGTCACAGAATGAAAAGGTCTGTTTTGATCTAAGAATTGGTGTACTATCAGCAGGAGAAATTGGCTTGCTTTGTTCTTTTTCCCTCAGATATTTGCTAATTTCAATCGCATTTGTAAATAGACGCCTACATTCGGTGTGCACATATTGCCCAGGATGCGTGCGAAGATTGCTACCCCTTTTCTCAGCAGCAGTATTGATACTTGTGCTACCCTTCCCACGAAGACAAACTAGACCATTCTTGTCCCCCGATTCACAAATTACACAGTCTTGTAATCTTTCCATATTCAACACAAGGTTAGAACAGATATAATTAAAATGGAAGAAATTTTCTACTAACACAACATAAAAGGTTAAATTAAATTGGTATCGTATTAGTTTTGCATATTACAGAAACCGCATTCAAGTTGCAACTAATAGCGTCACTTCAGGAGAAAGATTTACTCCGTCGGATGGGACGTTAAAAGGCGCCCCGTGTACCCCAATCAATAACGAGAAAGATGGCTTTTTAACGCGAATGGGTTTCCTTACATAGAAAATAGAAATAAGCAGTGCAGTATAGAAAAAAGCCTTTTCACTTTCTTACTTATTAATTTTACCTTGAAGAAATGATGCTCTGCGACTATTTAGTTTAAAAAAATGTTATTTTCCGTTACATTACGGCACCTTTCCCAAATTTTGTTTTTTGAATGAACCCAGTAGGCCTATACGTCTATATGACGACACGTGTTGTTTTTTTTTCTAAACTTTTGAGAAGCTTTAGAACGTCTCGTTTATAAATAAATTTATAGTATTACACCTAGGCTATATTGATTCAAGCGCTTACACGCTTGTATGAACATATGTCATAAAATTCGAGCAAAGACTTTGATCAATGTCTACGTAATGATAATGTATACGTCACGATTTCGGTGAAAGCACGCTATGATAGCGCGGCGGTGACCTAAAACAAAGGGAGCTATCAGCAAATTTGATGCATCAAAATATATTATTTCTGCACATTAGATAAAATTAGATTTTTTATATGTTGTTTTACTGATACTAAGGAATACTTTGCAAAAAAAATTATTTCTTTTGCAATTAGTTGCATGCGAAATCGTAAATTGACTGGACTATTATGATTGAAGTAAAATTGAAACTTCACACCGGCATAGTCCTTGAATTGCATTAGTGCTCCATGTAAACTATGTCGGCTTGAAATGTTACAGTTCATATCCTCATGCATGCATTTTCAAAATGAAGTTTATTTCTTATATTTACTTTCCACTTTATTTCTGTCGGAAATCCCAGTCGCTTATATATTGATTATATTCGCTCTTTCTAAAGAAATTGTTGACACCCCGGTCCGTCCGTATGTCACAATTTCCTCTCCCTCAAACTCCTCTGTTAGTTTAAGCAGAAACCAATTAGCATTTTGGAAAATGATAGATGGTGTCTTGTACAATAAGGTTTTGGAATTTTCAATTTTACCCTGGGGCACTTGCCCATCAGAATACTCAATGCATCTTGATACGTGCAGCAGGAAAATGTACATGGTTTATGGGTCATCACTTCAGTTTTAAAAATATTTCAACGGTTATGAAATAGGGATTGAGATGACCCCAAGGCAATTGCCCAACAGAATATTCGATGCATCTTGATATATGCAGCAATAATATATATAATATAGACTATATATAAAGGCAAACACTTGTGTGCGGGTATTACTTCCTTATGACAGCATCTAATTATAAATTTTATAAAAATTTAGAAAGAAATTTAACGTTATAATGTATATGTATGTTATATCATACCCAAGTTTGGTTCTAACTGGCCCTGTATTTCTATAGCAAAATAATCGAAAATGTGAAAACTTTACAATGACTACAAAAACAAAACTTGACAAAACTATTGCAGGAAGAAAGGATTTTTATCGTGATGTCTTCTGCAAGATAAATCTTATAGTTCTCATCAACATTGGATGTCGCATTCGAGGTAACGGTTTATCACTTTCATCCATCAAATAAAGATGTTCATTTTTTTGTATGCGAGTGGCTATGTTCAACTATATGTTGGGGAAATGTATATGAACCAAACCAAATGTTTGGTGATTGTGAACGAAATTCAAAAAGTACAATTTTAATCATCAATGTGAATACACTCGCGTCATGTTTGCTAACAATAAGAATATGCATTTGTTTAACTTCGTATCTCTGTAGAACATGAATAGATCCAACTTAAAATGCTTGTCAAAGATCGCCAGTTTCTATATTGTAGTTGTGGAGAACATCGTACTTTACATCTGTTTTTCAGATGTTTTCACTGGGCTTAAACCAATTGAACAGTCGTTGGTCATTCTTCTCATTTTAGCAATGCAGGTAAATATTTTCAAAACAATAACTGATAAGCAATGTTTTATTAGCCTAAATTGACTTTCCGGACTCTATCACACCAATAAATGTATCAAATCAACTTAGTATACGACAAGCTCCCACAACGAGATTTGTGCGTAACGAATAATCGAATAATTCGCCGTGATTTTTGAGAAGCCTCTTTTGTGATATCATAAGTTTCGCTTTTGTTTGTTTATCACTAATTTTTATCGATTTAAATTTAAGTCCTTTGGTGAATATTACTTGATGTCTTACATTACACTGAACGACTATTGACACCAAATTCAGTTCCCGCGCAATATGACATTTACAGTATTTGTCATCACTGTGTGATTTGGGAACTCTGAACTAAAAAACATGAGCTCTTCAGAAAAAGAAGTTACGAAACTTATGCTTCACTTGAACAAGTCTTGTATACAAATTAAATTAGTGATGACTAAACAAAATTAATTTCTGATACAAAACTATCTCCCTGATTTGAAGATTATTTTCAGGATGTTGCAAGCAAATATCCTAGTAATAAAACCTCGAGTTATTAGATTAAATTTCTGATGCTTTGTAGAGGAAGGCGACTAAAAAATATCTTACAGCACCGTGTATTCCCTCTACCATACGTGGATATTTGATTACTTTGTTATATTGTCTCTAGTCATCACTACATCTGCAGTAAGAACCGACCCGAGTGCTATGCAAATATGGTATTGTAAATGATCACATTTTGTGCATCGATCTCAAGGCCGGTAGAAATGAGTAGTGGCCTACTCCCGTTCCTTTTCTTCACATGTGATGAACCCTTTCCTTTATTACCTCATAGAAAGTTTGTCATTTTTACATGAAAACATCAATTTATTAGTTGGTCACTTTTTATAGCAGTGATAAATGGTAGATTGAAACGATGAATTGAATTCATGTACTGAGTATATTGAAAGATAATCGCCCCCACCCTCCACCCTCCATGACCTTGGGGTTTGAGCAGGACTACTTTTCTTGCTAACCACTAGTAAGAATTTCAGACAATTATAAAGGCAAATTTTATCTACAAATGTACTAACCGGTCGCGGTAGCTCAGTGGCTAGAGCGTTCGCTTCGTAACCAGGAGGTCTTGAGTTCGAGCCCCGCTCGTGCCATGGCCGCGTCAAACCTAAGACGGAAAAATAGATAGTGATTGCTCCTTCCCCAAACGCTCGGTATTTAGAAGTGAGAATTACGGGTCTTTAGGATATCACCATAAAAACGGAGGTCCCGTGTCACGGTAGGCGTTGGTCTATTAAAGAACCCTCACTGCTACGGCACTGAGCGCTAAACATAGGTTAAACTTTGTGATACTTCACCTACAGCTGATGGCATCTCAATATAAGTGAAAAATTCTCGACGGGACATAAAACAAACAAACAATCAATCAGCAATGTATTAATCAATAAAGGCAAATATTTTATTTAAAATATGTTGATGATAGGGATGACTTTGGAAAATGTACAACACTGAAATGGTGGTGAAGTATGATCATAGTACTATTTTGGACAATAATTCTAAGTAAAGAGCATTTCAGAAAACATACCTCTATTTCCTTTACCTGTATTACCATCTAAAAAATGATTGTCCAACGTCTATAATAAGGTGTAAAAATGTAGAAAATTACATCATACATGGACAGAAATTATCCATTCTTCCAATGTATTCATATGCCCCAGAATAAAAAAAAAGGTGGTGAAGATAACGAAGTTTTCAATCTCATATATCCTATAAAGAATACAAAATTAAGAGTATGGCAAAGACGGACCTTTGGAAACACCAAAGGTGGGATCAGATGTCTAGGAGGAGTAACCATGCCCTGTTAATCGACCACACCTCTATCATGATCAGGTAAACGGGGTAATCAGTATTTAAAGAACGGCCTTATAATCGGTATAAAAGACAACATACCGCTTTCGGCGTAATGTAAACAAAGACAAATGTTTTATAGCAATATTTTGTGATACAACTTTTGCTATGTAAGTACTTTTATTTCTAGTTAACAATAACTTACGAGTCACAGTGCTTTATCCAAATTTATTACAAACAAAACATTGGTGAATTTAAATATCACAATATGAAAAACGGTAGCGGTAGCTCAGTGCTAAAGCGATCGCTTCGTAACCAGGAGGTTGTGAGTTCGAGCCATGTGCCAAGGCCGTGTCTTTCGGATATGACCTTAAAAATGGAGGTCCCGTGTCAAGACAGGCTTTGGCACATTAAAGAACACTCACAGCTACAGCTTTGTAAGGTCATATTCGAAAGACACGTGAAACCCACTTCTAAATGCCTAGCGTTTGGTGAAGAAGCAATCACTACCTATGTTTACGTCTTGGGTTTGAAGTAGCCAGGGCTTGAACTCACGACCTCTCGGTTACAAAGCGAACGCTCTACCATTGAACTACCGCAACCGGTCTGTAAAATAAACAAACAATCAATCCACCAACCACAATACGAAATATTTTAAAAATTTACAAATCATTTGAAAAAAAAAATTACATGTAACTTATGAGTTAATTGCTAGCAAAAATGAAACAAGAAAATCATTGATCAAATAATTTGAAATGCGTTCATTAATGCCATCTGCTCTGCTATTAAACCAGTCAACATTGACTGTATAACTATTAAGTCTGTATTGAGCCAGTCTGTGTAAAGTTTGCAAAATCACCAGGGATTTCACAAATTCGGTATATCGTAAAAAGATAATTACATTGGACGTCTACCAATTCACGCTTACATAATGACGATGCCTGGCCTTAGCTCCCTTACGTCACAGAGTCAAAGCTCGCCCTATCCACAAGAATACGAACTCTAACTCTTCGTTGCAATCCAAATTTAAATTAGTGTTCACATACCTGTCCATATTATCGGCAACAAATTGCTCAAATGAACGTCCTAGGATAAAGATTTTTCATGTCATACTAATTAAACGATGCAACACGGACATAAGAAAGGAAAATTATAACCATAATTTAGGCCCATTGATAATTATTTGATTTAAATCATCTAGACATTGTTACCATTGGCCCTAATAACACAATGCTTCAAGAGACCATGAAGAATCCTGGATGTAATTTCAATTATGATAGCCTTGCTGAAAAACGATATGCTGATTGTTTTTCTTCAAACTTTTCTAGGGACCTCCGCGGCCGAGTGGTTAGAGCATCGGGTTCAAAATCAGAAAGCCTCTCACCTCTGTCGGCGTGTGTTCGAATCTCGGCCGCGGCGTTATGTGAGCAAGTTTGCCAGTTTACTTGCGGAAGGTCGGTGGTCTCTTCCCAGGTACATTGTATCTGGGTTCTCTCCTTCACCAACAAAAACTAGACGCCACCAGATAACTGAAAAATTGTTGAGTGTGGCGGAAAGAAATAAATAATCAATCAAACAATCAAAAGTTTCTCTAATAATTATTACGTGATAAAAAAGTCAAAACTACTAAACTACAAATGTAGAAAAACAAAATCCGGAATAATCATTCCCGAGAGGGTGTAAATTACTTTATGTTGCACATAAAATGATACATAAATTGGTGCATGTTAGAAATTAGTCAAATGCGCCTCGCGGGAATTTCAGGTGAATACGGAACTTTCGAGATATGGATCCACTTTGAATGTAATTGTAGGGCAAATCACTTCCGGAAATCTTACACTATAACAGCTACGTAAACAAAATTGGAAGATGCTACCTTTCCAAGAAAGGGATCACTACATTAACAATTCATAGGAAAACGCGTTTGAATAAATTATGCGAATTGGCGAGGGAAATAAACCTAGAGGATGTAGAAATGAAAGACAATTATGCCGACATGGATAAGGAAAGCTTCATGCCTTGCATCCAAAAGATACGCATCTAAATGCACCCTTTCTTTTCCATCTGCTTTACACTCAAGTGTTGAACACCAAAAAGGACTTGTATTGTCAGCATTCTTCCTCTTTTTAGGACTGAGCATAGTTCTTAACGGCTCATCTGCTAGCGAAACATTTGTATCGATGTCAGCTTTGCCCTACAAGTAGTTACTATCACGTGATCCCGGTGTACAAACGTCAAATGTAATCGGTCGTTCCGGAACATCCCGAAAGTTCCGTATTGCTATTAACGTAAAATCCACACGAACATTTCACATGAATTTCACATTTGTTTGTTTTACGTCCCGTTGAGAATTTTCAAGTCATATTGAGACGTCACCAGCGGTAGGTGAAGTACCATAAATTCAGACCTATGCTCCTGCCTTGACTCTGTTTTTTTGTTTTTGTTTTTTGGGTTTTTTTTAGGTCATATCTGAGAGATCGGTGACTCTCACTTCTAAATGCCGAGCGTTTCGCAAAGGAGCAATCAATACCTATTTTTACGTCTTTGGTTTGACGTGATCGTGGCATGAGCGGGGCTCAAAATCACGACCTCCCGTTTATGAAGCAAACTCTCTAACGGACTCTGTATGTGATAATAACAGGAGAGATATATTGTCAAAAAGGAGAAAAGGAGGATCCCCCCCCCCAGTTTCTACCTTCCTGTATTTTGATGCATATACTGCTATTTCTTACATTGGCGGATCCAGAAAGGCCCCCTTTCTGTCTGGATCCGTCCGGGATTGGAACCGGTTTTTTCTCTGGGACATCTATGAAGGTTTTTTTGTTTTTTTTAATTAACCAGAAACTTCACGATTCTCTTGTAAAGCATTTACATTCATGAAATGACATGGCAGATTTCATTTTCTGTCTACATCAACATGCTTTAATGCATGTTCACTCTGATGTTGAAATAGATATTGATGAGATATTCAAATAGTTTGTTGAATTTTACTAACGAAAAGGGTTCAAAAAGTCTTTGTTAATTGATAAATAAAAGATTAACTATCACTGAATGATATATGTATTTATTTTCATCGATTCATTGGACATGATCTGGTACAGTTTCTAAATCATCTTTTTTTCAAACCGCTGGATCCGCCTATGTCTTATATCACTGCGTAGGGGTCGGTTATTGTCATGACACACACAAAAAATTAACAGACTGAGTAAATATCGAGGTAGAGGAAATACCCGGTGAACTGTGAATTTTTGTGTCACCCTCCACTACCGAACAACAGAAATTTAAATTTCTAATAAATCATGTTTTGGAACTCCGATATTTGCTTACAACATTTCGAAAAAATTACACAATGTATTTTGTATCAGAAATGAAATGATTACTTTGTAAACAAGAGTTGCCTAAACAATTCGGAAGGTGACACATAGTTCGATATTTAGTATTCTTCTGTCATACAGTCCCTCAAACAATAATCACATTCATTGATCAATGATGCTAAAACATTGTGCGGTTTACGAATCCTTTTCATCTAAGTTACGCATAAGATATATATTTATAGCATAACCCTTTCAACAGCCTTGTTATATTCATTAAACATTTTAACGAAATACGGGTTTATAGAAAATGTTTCTTTCGTATCATTTTCAACATTTCTTGAATTAAAATAGCAATTAGAAGATTGACTCAGTTGTTTTGCTAATTAATTTGTCATGTTGACATACTAGATGTCCTTGAGTGAAGAAGTTCGAACTTTGAGGGGGATATACCGGAGATATACAGGCAACTTAATCTATCAGGAAATGTTATTACAAGATTAAGCCTTAATGATTTCAAGAATATGAATTAATTATGTGTCTCATTTACATGATTTTCTCTGAATTTCGATGCGGCATCGTGCTTGTTACAATTTCAAATGGCAAGACAAAGAGGAATTGTGAATGTCCGTCTGCTTTTATAAACTCCTCGAATTTCCATTACGTAATATATGATCACGACGTTTGTAAAATGTTAAAAAACAAAAACAAAAAAACCCTCTTGTAATTCATGATAACTGATGGATGACGACAACTCATCGACGTTACTTAGTAAAAATTAAATCTGAACACTTTTCATTGTTTTGTTGTATTTCATCACATTTACCTGAGACATGGCTGAAGGTGGACATGAGTTTGTTTCGTTCCCTCTCAGCGGAACAAGGATAAGTTGGCGTATAGAGGACACCTTTTTGTAATTGACAGGGTCAAAGAAGCTAAACCTTATTGGAAGATTGCAATGGCCGATGCATAAAGTATTCTGTGTAGTGATAAGGATTTTCAACACTGCACAGAATACTTTGAGACAACCTTCATTGGTTATTACAAGAGTAATGTTAGGCACGGCAAGTTTACAATGAAATGGAAACAGGCTCGCTTTTCCATCGAGTGTTGGAATTTATACGAGCGCGTCTTAGCAAATGACCCCCGCACAACGAAGTTTTTAGAGGGATGGCATAGACGATTCTCATGCGTTGTCGTTGTGTCTCATCCCAACATCTATAAATTCATTTCCTCTTTCGAGGGAGAACAATCAAGAACAGAAATGGTTGCAAGTTCCCTCCGACAACGAAGAGATCGATCCTCCCCGCAGGAGGGAAATTACGAAACACAAAAACAAAAAAATCACATTAGTATCAACACTTTCTTCCTGGATAGAAATGAAATTATGTTAAATTTCTGGAAGGCCTGGCTCATAATATTTTTTATTAAAGAATATATTTGTTGTATTGCGTGAGTAAATAAAAATATAAACAAAATTATCACTTCTTTTCTACTAGTTTCGAAGAGTGTCCATAAATTGTCGTATCTATGAGTTGTCCATTCCATGACATGTCAAATCTACGAGCCGTCGTATCGGTGAGTTGTCATACCTATGAGTTTTTTCGATGAGTTGTCATAGACCCAATATTTTAAAACTGTAGTTATTGATGAGAAGGTAAGTCGCAAAATGCATTTACTCTGAGCAATGAGAACAAAATTATTTATTTGCGTGATACTCCAATATAATTAAGCGCTCTACATGAAACTGGGTCACTAGGTGATGAATCGGGGGACTATTTTGAAAATGTATAACGTACTTGTCATGTAGTACTAACCAGAAATCGTGCATGTAGATAAAGATGAGTTAAGAGTTAATGGAATATGAGGTTTCTTAACAAATATCCTGACAAAGATTATCTATTAGAAGTCAATGCTCAACCAATTAAAATATGCATCATTCGCAAAGGGTTCACTTTATACATTAAATGACCTGTTAATTCATTTTTTTTTTTCATTTACGAAACTAGAATTTGTTAAGTTATTGATTTATATACGCATTTTATTATATTTAGCTTTTGATATTTAAATGAAGACAGTTGACAGAATGGCTGTATAATGGTACATCTCTTGCATCAATAAGCACAGCTACCTTGAATTACAATTTAGTATGCCGAAAAACTTATGAACTTCCCTTCTTTTTTTCCTAATGCACAAGCCCAAATTAGCCCCATGTGAACATTTACCTTTTATTCACATAATTAATTCCATTAAAGCTGAAATGAATACCTATATAAATGAATTTATCTAACGATTAGCTATTTTTACAGAAAACTACTACTCGTCGTGAAAAATTTTCATAACTTTTAATCATTAAAACATGTTGCACCTCATAAAGCATAGAATTACAATGCATCAATAACAGTAATAAATTTCAAAATTGTGGACAAACAGACAGAGATCCAAAATGAGCACATTTTCTTACCATAAAAATGCAAACACGAGGGTCGCATATTTTTCACACTCTATATATTTTTAATTCAAGGAGTGCACATTCGTTTACAGAAGTGTTTAATGGATATTATTGTTTGTATACATATATAAAGCCTCACAATACGCTAGTCTTGAGATACATCCGAGTTATTTTCCTTTGGAGAACTCTCGTCCAAAGTAAGGCGAGAAACAAATTGTTTACATGGGGGAATGGAACAGATAATGAGATATTCAGGTATCACACCAGTAATTATTTTCACTATATATTACTGTAGAGGGAAAAAATCATTAAAAATCAGTTTACAAAATTGATATCAAATAACGCAGTGGCAAATATTTTATGATACCTGTCTTGTCTGCTGACACCAGAAAAAGAATGGCTCGCGGCATTTTCAAGAAAGTTTTACCCGCAAACAAGACTACCCTCAGATCCACGTGTTTTTCACATGTGTGTAAACAACCTGAGTGCACCTTCGAAAGTAGCCTCAGCTGCCAACATCAAATAGTTTCACCGTAAACAATTGATTATTTCTATAAATCACACAAAATTTCCTAATCAGGGGTACAAAAAGTAAGAGAAAAGAAGAAGGGGAAATGAGAAAAATCACGCATGAAAAAAAATATTCTTTTAAATATACGAAACTACAATTGACTAAGTTCATTTTGATTGGGCAATTACCGGTGTGATAATTTCATCTCTGCATAAGTAAATGTGCTCAGTAGCATACGCAGTTTTATCGTCTTCATCACTGACTGTTGGGCCCTCTTTCCCACTTAGGCATTCATGCACCTCCTACACAGAAGAGCTATTATCTCGAAACTGGTTTATTAAAGTGATCCCCGGAGATTTTCAGATTGGACTTTCATAGCTTAATAAAATCCAGGTTCTCCCTATCGAATCAGAACTATCAAAATATGTATAATAACTAAATGTATTTCATATGAATTTAGAAGGCAGCATTGATCAATGACAGGCATTTATGACATTTTGTTTCAAAGGAAAGAAATTTTATTATACTGGAATTCATGATAATACTAGCGTATAGTTACATGTATCATAATTCTTACCCTAAAAAATTATGCTTTTTTTTTATTTAAAAAAAATCATAACTGGTGTGTTTTCATCTTTTTCGGGTGGCATCTTTTGAATTGTATTTACACGTAATAATAACTTCGTTTAAATAGAATTATAGATGTAAAAGACGTACGGTACACACATCCATCTACGTGGTTACCTGCGTCTTTGTTGCAGTGACATATTTGTTGACACGTTTGTCCGTATCCAGGATATGGACAAGGCACATCGCATTTCTTTCCAACGTAGCCATCAAAACAACCTAGCAATATACAACTCTGACTCTAATAATTCAGCAAATATTATACGTGAAAATTAATAGACTTTTGTAGATAGTCGAAATATGATTATGAATTTATCTAACGCTGTAGTATTGTTTCGTTTAGATTAATTCACCCGTGAATCAATTACATGTGCTGTCAGGCGTGCATTATCCTAAATAAGTGATTTATTCTTTAAAACAAATCTATAAACTGTTTCACAGTACATGACGAAAATCATGATATTTCCATATGTAATTCCGTATACTGACAGAATATTTCTAAAGCTTTCTATTATCATGGTAGGCTGGCGCATGTCTGACCAACTGTCCGCTACGCTAGGCGTAATGTAGCGTAGCGGTAAAGTTGGTCAGGAAGGTGCCAGGCTATTATCGTGCAATTTATTGGAAAATCCAGTTATCTGCCCTTTATATAATAAGCCAGTTCACTTCCCGGATGTACAAAGGTCATACTAAAAATCAAGGTTAAATCTGTGATATTGGAACATTTGGTAACAAAATATCATTTTTCATGTTTTATCCTTTCATCAATAAATCACCTTCTGCACAATTCTTGTACATAGACTGTTCATAACAAACCTTAAGTCAGACATCATTTTCTGATGTGAAAAAACGCAATTTATTTCTTTTGTATACCATTTATCGGATTGAATTATTCCTTTTTAGCAATGTTATGAATAGGCGACGAATTTTAATATATTTTGTCATGTGAATATGTAAAATAAATTTTAAAAAATGTATTTCACGCAAAATTTTCATCACGGACCAAATATTTAAAATTTGATATTGTCAAAGTCCTTGGTTCAAATCAAATTTAAATCAATATCCGAGGATTTATGAATGAAGAATAACTTCAAAACACAGTATTTTGTAATATTCAGCGAACTATTATAATAAATAAGTTAAAGATAGTCACTGCACCACTAAAAATTATTCTAATATTATACAATGCATTGTAATGCCTAAAATTTAGAATATACGACTTACGCATGCAAGATTGCTGCATTTCATTCCACTGAAATCCTGCACAACATTTCCTGCTCCTAAAATGTACAGACACAAATCATCATTGCATGGACGAAAGAAATTACAAATATTAATTAACCCCTAGAAAGCTGTTTGTGTTTCATTTAACGTTTAGCTAAAGCATTGTTGGTACGCAACACACGATGGAGAAATTGGATACATCTCAACACCATTTAAAAGTATCATAACAAGCGAAAAACATATATCCGTGTCCATTTTATGGAATTGATAATCACAATAAACTATATCGGACGATTTAAAAATTGTACATGGAAATATTAATGATTTAGAATATTTCCTCTTCTGAACCATCTAACAAAAGCTATAATGGATGTAAAATTTTACTAATCAGTCTGAATGATATGAAACAAGGAATTGCTAAATGAGTGCAATTACAAAGAATGATCTTACGAAGTATTTTCGTATTTAGAATAAATTTTGTGATCTTATTTTCGGATTTAGAATAAATTTTGTGATCTTATTTTCGGATTTAGAATAAATTTTTGATTTATGGAAATACTATTTTTATGAAATGGGGAACTATTAATAATTTTACAATTCATTGACTGAAATGTTTGTCATTTCTGTGCTCTGTTTAGTGTTTTCTATGCAGACTAAATTCCACAATATAAGTGGAATTCATGAAGTGTCGGGGGGGGGGGGGGGGGGGGGGGTGTAGATGTATAATCACTTATCGTCTGCTAACCCAGCCTCTTTTTACACTGGATTCCGTCCAAATGCGTCATGTCAGGGAGGTCCCGCGTTCACCTAAGATCGAAACATGTGTTAAGTATGCTTCAAGCTCTTTCAAACAGTCTGACAGAGTTTAATTGGGGATCTTTTGGACGCCTTGGTGTCCAAAGATAAATACTAGTAGTGACTTTTATTGTTCCTAGATATTATCTATAATGTGAACAATATCTTTAATCTGCCAAAATGAAATACAATGAGGACTGACTGCAAAGGAAAAGAGCTTTTTTAGATAAGTATTTAAATTTACCATAAGTTTTAAATTCAAAAGTAAAATGATTCAATGAAAACATGAAACACGGGAAAATCATTCATTATCATTACATAATCGACCATAATACTTTTACCAGAATCAATGTCCTCCTATATTTGAAGTTCTCCCAGTGAATTAGTACAATTTAATCACGACAGTCGGATGCTTATACATGTATAATGAAAAACAAGGTATGTTTTTAGTATTCATTTTATTTTTTCTAAAACGGTATTACTATACAATAATACATTAGGAATTCTGTTGTGCATAGGTTTTCTTGAATGTAACACAAGTCCTCATTTTGAAATTAAAATACATCGTGTTCCTAGATTTCCAAACCAGATTCATCTTTATGGCTTCGGCGATGAAATTTTCTGTACATCATCAGTACCTTCGGAAAAAGACTTGTCTTTAACTTGCAGTCATTGCATGATTACATGAATTCCTCGTTCCTCCGGTATTCAACTGTTCCACATCTTTCACACGCCATCACTGACTCTCGGTGTAACTCGCCTGATCTCCATTTCTTGTCGAAGAAGAGCATGCGTGGTTGCTGACTTGTGCTCATAGCAGACAACAAGACAAATGATGAAGATCTCCAGGGCAACAAGAACAACTAAGAGGGCGCTCAGCTTCCGTCTTCCGGTGTCGCAAAGGAACGCCATGGAATTTCCCGACCTAAAATTAGTAATTAATTGCCTGTACATGTAGCTTCCGTACCACCACTTAGATTCAGTCTTAAGTTTTAATATACGTGCAAATTCTAAACCAGGTTGTTTTGCAATCGAAGAATTTCGTGTGAGTATCGATGCATTTATTTCTTAATGAACACGCTGGCATATGAAAGGGCAAGATAACGAACAGTATTCAATCTCGTAATTCCTATAGAAAATACAAATCAAAGAGATGGGCAAACAACTATCAAATTGATAAGAAAACCAATATACAGCGTATAATTGTACGGAAAGAAACTAATGCAAGTTAAATTTCAGATTATGAATATAAGGTAAATATCTAGGATATAAGACTCGTCATACATTTACTCCACATTAGCCGCGTTATATCACATTTAATGCAGAAACTTCAAATTTTGTTTGAAATTAGAAGTTAAACGAACTTTTTTTGTTTCCAAAATGTTGCCAATTTTTATTCCATTTAATGAGTCTTGCAGTAAACTGCCGTTTTTCATGAATTAACTGGATGCAACATGGATAACGATAACTATCTAGAATAGATTTATATGTATTTAATTAAGAAATATATTTTAATATTTGAAATACACGAGGACATGAACTGTGACGCTTCACAGCAGCATACTTCATAGCGCTTCATGAAAGTGTGAAGTGTCGCAGTTCATGCCCTCATTCGCATTGATGAGGAAATGGCTCTCATTACAATTGGTAAAGTATATACTCAATCGGATTTGTGATTTTTATCATACTACTGTTTGTGTATATTTTTTATACTTATTTCTGGATATATATATATATATATATATATATATATATATATATATATATATATATACAATCAAATTTATAAGTAAATCTTAAAATTAACACTATACCATAACTACAGAGGAAACACATAGTTACAGTGCATAACATTATTTCCAAGAGCGGTGGTTAGAGTGTTCGCTTCGTGACCATGTAGTCGTAGGTTCGAGCCCTGTCGTATAATGTAATTTGGTCGCGTCAAACGTAATACGTAAATAGGTACTAACTGCTCTTCGCCTTTCGCTCGACCTTTCAAAGGGAGAGACGCGGCCTGATTTCCGAATCAACATATAGTATTTCAAACCCTGTAGCCCTCTATCTGAAATATAACAGATGTGTAAACACAACAAAGTAACGAAAGACAATCCATTTTCGATCAGATTGTCTTACTAGTACCCCTCTATCTAAAAGACAACTGAAGCTTTATACTTCCCTTATTTCCTTCTTCTATTTTTTATTTTTTATTTAGGACTTAAAATGAAATTAAAAAAGAATTAGTTATTTGCAAGTTATTGCCATTTAAATGAATGGAATGCATTACCTTTTGTAGAATACTCTTCCATAAATTTAAACCATTTCAAAATTATTTTTGATTACTTAATTTTCTCTCAAAATACTTCAGAATCGAATAAAAAAAATCTCAATTTTGATCGCAGTTGTTTCGTACGACCCCTCCCCAAGACAAATAACATCCAAATAATACGTTACATGCATTATATATTGAAGTACAAAACGGCGCATACACATTGTGCGTACAGGTCCTAAGATGTAGATATTGATGTCCGTAAGCCTATATTTGAAAATATACGATGATTTGAATATAGATTTTACATATTTTAAACGTTCATTTAGTTATTCATGTGCATTTCTTTGGAACAAACTGTCACAAAATGTTCGAAATTCTTATTCAATAGTTGGTTTTAAATCTATGTATCTCATGGAATATTTTAGATGAAATTCTTAGAAAAGGTTGTTTTTGTTCACATATTTGTCTTATGTTATGGGGTTTATTTCTTATTCTTGTCCTTTATAATTTCATACCATGTTTAGAAAATACACTGAGTTTTAGTACTATTGTAATATGTTTTTTCTCTGCAATGTCTCTTTTATTTCTTATTTATATAATCATGTCTACGTGTATGAACATGTATATATTAAAACTAATACTAATTCTATGTTTGTATATATGTTTTAATGCAGGACCACAATGAAAACTAGTTGTATGCTAATTGTGTTATCCTGGGTAAATAAAGGTTATTATTATTATTACATAAAAGAAAATAGTTGGGAAATATTTCCTTGATATCAAAACGTCTTGTATGAATTATCTCCGATGGTTTTTCATATTATCCCTGCCTCTGAATGTGGTTTTTTTTTTTCTGGGTTTTTTTTGTTGTTGTGTTTTGTTTTGTTTTGTTTTTCCCCATTTCATTTCATGTTTTCTGTTGACAGTGTCTTTTGTCTGCGCTCGCTATGCTTGGTATTGATTTAACGTTACGCATTCCATGGAAATCAATGAAGCGCACCAACATTAGCCAAGCCGTCAAACATACTTACAAAATACGTGATTCAGATTATGCTTTTGTAACAATTCTCGACAATCACAAATTATGACGTGTAGTATATAAAATGAAATACGCACATGCATGCACAAAACTATTTTGTATACAAGTAAGTAGTATGGATATTTTTAGCGCAGCAAGTGATATAAAATTGAATATCTTACCTACATCCAGAAATTAAGAATACACTTGGAAAACATGTTGGAAAACATGCCCCTATATTCTATAACAGTTAATTTGAAGCCGCAATCGCAGTCACTGTTTCGGAAAGTGTGTCGCCATATTTATTCAATCGTTACATGGATGCTATTCTCTGCAGGTCCAGAAAATCGATGTACATTCTCTAACGTAATGCGGGAAATATAAAGTGTTCTGTTTGAGAAAGGTTCTAAGGCGGGAAATATAAAGCGTTCTGTTTGAGAAAGGTTCTAAGGCGGAAAATATAAAGTGTTCTGTTTGAGAAATGCTCACTGTAAGTGGTGATTGAGTACCATTAAATTCACCGCGAATCGGAACGGCTACTAGTCTTATAGCAGAGTCAAAACGGCTACTAGCCTTATAGCAGAGTCCGAACGGCTACTAGTCTTATAGCAGAGTCCGAACGGGCACTGGTCTTATACATGTAGCAGAATCAGAACGGCTACTAGTCTTATAGCAGAATCAGAACGGCTACTGGTCTTATAGCAGAGTCGGAACGAGGTACAACTTTGTAAATGATGTGAGGAAGGTCCGTACACACCCAAACTCAGTAATTACGAGCAAATGAAAAAGGAAATGGGGGGAAGAATGAAAAGTACTATGACTTGTGGAATATTTTTGTTAAAAGATTATTATGTGAGGTTTATTGTTGTCAATTTTCTTCAACACCAAAACAGAGTATTTCTGTGAACTAATTTCAAACATTGATTATTTTTCTGTAACTAAAGGGATATGAAATCTGCGTTACTAATCTCTTTGTGACTTATAAATGCTACAGGGAGACTTAAATAGTAACTGAATATATTCTATTTTGTAAGTGAATAATGTTGCCGATACATAATTACTACTGACAGTTAAAATAACAGCCCAAGCATATATTCACGAAATCAAAATTCATTTCATATGGACATACTCCTACGAAACATGTTATATTTAATAGCCAAAGACTAAAGCTGAATTTTGCCCAAATTTTATTTATTTACACAACGTCAAAATAAAACCCACCTTGTAAAAGAAATGGAACACAATAATGAATCTTTTAAAATATATCTCTTAAAACACTGTCCCTAATAAAATGAGCATTTCAGAATTCAGCAACTTTTATTTCAAGATTATGAAAATATTTAAAATTTCTTTCATATAAAATTAATGTTCAACTTATCACTGCAGTGATTGATACTATTTATATATCCAATCATTATTGATATATATACTTTCATAAATAAACATCTCACAGAAATAACTTTATAAACGTACACATTAAATTTTCTTTGGATGCATAAAATGTTTTCGAGTATACAGTATATTTTGGATTAATAACAAAGGAATATATCTCAAAACACCGACACATCGTTTGTAATCTAATGGAAATTGATGCTGTAATTTTCTTTATAGATGGGAAATAAAACCGTTTCAACATTTATAAACAAACAGCAATAAATAATTGAACTAAAACTAATTAGAAACACACTAAAAGTTATACCCACTTCAGAGTTTGCAATTTCAGGAAATTTTCGTTACCCAGAGTACATATTTAACTAAAATTATCAAGCTTTCCCAGTACTCGTTATCGGCGACAAACAACAGGCTGTGGTTTGAGAGTTTCGTGAAATGCGGGTAACGAACATTTCGGTAAAGAATACTTTGAAACCATACAATCATTCCCTAATTTGCTTAAAAATGAAACAAGAATATATATCAATGGCAATTTACATGGCAGCAAGTTCCCTTATGTGTTCGTAGACGATTTCAAACAGTGGATGCATATATTTTCTCATATTTGGAAGTAACGAATATTTGACGCTCAGACTTTTTCTTGTGTTTGTGTTTGGGGGGGGGGGGGGGGGGGGTGTTACATACTGATACGACTAGATGAACATATCTCTGTATAATACTTGACATTTATTGATACATTTTTTGTATTTAGTGTGTGTGTGTGTGTGTGTGTTTTGTTTGTTTTGGAAAGAGGTATGGCAAATAATACCACACAGCGGGACCGTTTTGTGATGCTTGCCATGTACATACTCTCTCTCTCTCTCTCTCTCTCTCTCTCTCTTTCTCTCTCTCTCTCCCCACTAAAAAAGTAATAAATAGAGAACAAATGAATTATAAGTAATTTATCGAAAATCACCTTCATTAGTCGTTCTGAATAGTCAATTTCGATTTTCTGTAAGTTTTTGAGATGACAACCTGTGAGATTAGTACCTCACAAGTGGTCATCTCAAAAGCTTACGGAGAATGGAAACGGACTATTCAAAAGGACTGATGAGAGTGATCGGAGTGGGAATCATGCTTCTACATTTGTTATTTCTTTGGATAGAGAGGGTTATGTACACGCTTAAGATGTATGTGCCCTAATATAAATGTACATACATTAAAAGTTGTGACAACATTATCAGTTCATAAGTACATTCTTGATTAGATCATTACTAATTTCGGTCCAGACGCAATTTAAGCAAGACTGGGGAAGCAGACATATGTTAATTCCTGCATGTTTACAGGTATACCCCATCAATATTTTGTTGAAGATACTATATATCATTCTACGGCAATTATCAATGACACTTTCTTTTTTTTTAATCGATTAATTTCTCTTTTATAATCCATACAGCCCAAGCGTGGATCTAGTATCTCTGAGATTTTGAAACTGAAAGAAAATATAGTCATCTTTCACCCTAGCAACGCGTTTGATATTGCTTCATCAACTTTCTCGATCGACTTAATTCGTTCACTGGGGACGATTTCAAAATTCAAGGTCATAATATAATATGAAAATTACCGTACCGCTTACCCTGGAAATAGGTCCCAGATCCCAGGCCTTTTGGACACCCGATGAAAAAAAAGCTGGATCCGCGCCTGTATCCCTAACCTTGGCCTTGAATGATTACATTTCCTGTTGCTGGAGCCAAGAAGATTTTATGGAAATGATATTCTTACTCTAAAAGCCATATAGTCCCTTAATTGTAGGCACTATAATCCCCGTCCATAGAGTATCATATTCATTAACACTGCGCTAAGTTTTGTTGATCAATTAATTCCAGAAGTCGAGGGATTTCAAGGATAAAATGCATTTTCACTATGAACCATAGAGCTCCGCTCCAGTACCAGAACCTCTGACCCAATTATTTTGGCAGAAACCTCCTAGCTTTTATTCCCACGATGGAGACGACGGAAGCGGAAATCAGGGACATCGGCAAAGGGGTGGTAGGGTTGGTGGTCTAATTTAATTCTAATTAATTTATTTCATTTATTGATTTTTTGCAAAATTTTCCAATAATTTTGTAAAAATCAATAAATAAAATAAAAGTGATTAGAATTAAATTAGTAAAAGTAAATGGAAAATGTTAACGGCGATATTTGCTGTGTGGAGCGGCGAGTATAACGGCGATCTGTGGTCATTAGAGCGGTAAAGTGTGCAAGCTATTGTTTACATGGTCGCGATAGATGAGGTAGGGACCTGCTCCTGGCGTGTGTAAACAATAATGTAAAATTAGGGTATTACGTACGCTTCATTGATTGGTCGATCGATGTTTGGATGCTTTGATGATTCAATGTACGTTGCACACTTCAACACCAGTCAACAAATCATTAAACAATTATCGAAAACCATTACTATGTATGAGTATACGAATTAAAGGAAAATGTGGAAAATTAATGAAAATCACTGTATAAACAACTCATTTGATAATTCCACACACGCACAGGGAAACTATGGATGCAGTGGACATCTCAGCAACCGCTGATGAGCTTGTGTCCGCGTTTGATGAACGGGAACTCAATTTTTTGGACGATAAAAGCAATGAATATAATGTAATGAAAAAGAGTTTAATTTGTTTAACTTGAATATAACTTTGAGTTAAAGATAAGTATAACAACTTTGTTTCTATTAGGTGGTGTCTTAAGATAATGACAGAATAGTAAAAATATCAAGAATTTGGTGGATATTTGAATTTAAATCAAAATACGTTAGTTTGACCCTCATTTTGACCCATTTCACCTTCCCAATATCAAAAACTTGTCGACGCGTTGGGAAACAGATCAGAATAAAAAATGGAGAAAAAGAGAGAGCTGATATATATCACAATTGTTTAAAGTCCGCTCGAGAATTTTTCACTCATATGGTACTGAGGATCCATCCTAAACCGAATCCCCATGGAGTGTATATATATATATATATATATATATATATATATATATATATATATATATATATATGTATGTATGTATGTATCGTTATTATTGTCTTCTAATTTTGTTTTATCATGTTTTAATATTTGTTAATCACACATGAGCTCATCTTGGGTCCTTTCTCTTGATATCTACAATTTCTAAGATTTTTTTTCTTTTTCTTTACGTATTGTTCACTGTTTATTTGAGAGGGTTACAAGGCTTTGCATGCCAGTTTTGCTTCGAAGATTTTCAACAGAAAAGAGTTGAAAAAGGGATTGAATTGTTCAATAATGCAAACTAATATAGTCCTAGCAGTCCATAATGGGAACTACTATAGTCCTAGATGTCCATAATGGGAACTACTATGGTCCTACCTGTCCATAATGGGAACTACTATGGTCCTAGCTGTCTATAATGGGAACTACTATGGTCCTACCTGTCCATAATGGGAACTACTATGGTCCTAGCTATCCATAATGGGAACTACTATAGTCCTAGCTGTCCATAATGGGAACTACTATAGTCCTAGATGTCCATAATGGGAACTACT